>OZ035842.1:31423670-31427773 GCA_964034765.1 Knipowitschia caucasica
CATGCATGGCTCTAACGTCCTCAGTCAGAGGGAGCAGGTCCGGAGTGTTCCACTTGGCTTGCCGGAGGGTCTGTAGGGCAGCAGAAGAAACACAGACGTCCCACCTCTTCTCAAAAAGCAGCCGGCTTCGTTGGAGGTTTTTAATAAATAGTTCATCAACACAATGCTCCATTTTTGAGTCACATTCAAGAATATCTGCTAGCTTTCTGAGGCTATGGCCGAGTTTGAGGGCCAAGGATGGAGTCTTGTATTGATTTGTTTCCTCATCATATCCAGCCACAGACCTGACTGCATCAATCACATGGTTAAAGTTGGAAGGAATAAAGAAATCCTTAATTGTTTTCAGTTTCCCTGCGGTTTTTGCTTCGTTAATTAACCTACCGACTTCTCTCATTTTCTGCCTAATGTAATCATGCTTTGTCTTATCATGCCCGTGTTTTAAGTACAGGTGCTCTCCGAGTCTCAGAATCCCCTTTTCTGCTTTGACAACACCCGTGACCTCATCCTGATGCATTGCCGAAATTAAAGACCACAGCTTTTTGCTGATGCCCTCCGGTACAGGCTGGGCTAGGGAGCAGAGGGACTGGACCCTACTTCTACCTGGTTTAGCCTGGTTTAGCCTGGGCATCTTTCTGTGAAAGCCGGCACCTGGCCACATGCCTCCACAGCGACTTTCGCTTAAGCAATGCCCCACAGTCTATACAGTGCAAAAACTCACTGGATTTAACTGGGGAATTTGGCTGTTTAGCTGGGACTAAAGTTCCAATGCCGGCCTTTTAAAACCTCAAAATTGTGCTCACGGTTTCCACTATTCCTGATCAAATCAAACTGAAGTTTACGTGCTTTAGATTTCACAGGTAGAGCCAATGCTCTGGCTACGTCACTTTCATTTCCATGTTTTCTAGTCAAATGACGGGACATTTTGTGGCAGGACATTGAACAGTAGAGGCAGAAGTGTCTCTTGCTGTATACTCGCCCCCCATTTTTCTTCTTTTGCAGCTGCATGATAACAATCTTATTTGCCTTTGGTTCGTCACTTTCCGAGTCTTGAAGAAAAGTGTTTTTGATTTTTCTTTTTCCATACTTTTTTACAGGTTTCTTCTTGACAGTTAAATAGTCAGAATCTGAGTCGACTTCATCAATTAGGGACTCTTGACTAAGCTGCACAAACAACAAATAATTTGTAATCATTCTATATAACAATTTGAAGTCATGACTTGTAGTCAGCACTTACCAGTGGTTTGTAAGCGTGCGCTTCAGTGTGCTCCTCCATGATTTCTTGCAGCCTAATGAACCACACACTTGCACCTTTTTCTAGCCTGACACCTGATTTCCTCTGTTGTGCTGCTCCATGATTGGCTCCAGCCTGCTGGACTGAAATTGCCCCAGTGTGCCCCTCCTTGATATCCCGCAACCCACCACCAGGGTTCCGACACATAACACACTTTTTTCAGGAAAGTAAACCTCCAGGGGTCCTTTCCATATTTTTACAGAGACTGCATAAGGACCGTTAGAAAAGCATTACCCATTGATTATTAAGCTTGGACCAGTGGGGTCCGGTGTTCGGGCCCCACCACGTAAAACCAGTCCCCATGACGTGAGTGGAATCTCAGGTTATGGAACCCACCAGGAGTTGAAAACAAGTGCACACAAGCACACACACACACACACTCTCACACACGCACACACACACGCACGCACACACACACACACACACACACACACTCACACACACGCACACACACACACACACTCTCACACACGCACACACACACACACACACACACACACACACACACACACACACACACTCACACTCACACTCACACTCACACACACACACACACACTCACACACACACTCACACTCACACACACACACACACGCACACACACACACGCACACACACACACACACACACACTCTCACACACGCACACACACACACACACACACACACTCACACACACACACACACACACTCACACTCACACTCACACGCACACACATACGCACACACACACACACACACACTCTCACACACACACACACACACGCACACACACAACTGTATTATTGAACAAAAGGTTATTACAACATACATAACTAACTGCTCTCTTCTGCAGCCAAGTCTCCAAGCCAATCAATGCCACAGAGAATTACATCAAGGCGCATTCTCAAACCTTCAAATACATCCTTCTGGGCGCACTGGGCACAGGTAATATTCATGTTCAGTACAGTCTGTAGAGTTTGTGATGTCGGTGTGATGTTCCTCCTGGTGCAGGGTATGTGGCGTACTTCATAGCGGCGTGTGTGCTGGACTTCCAGAGGGCCACGGCGCTGGTGGTTCTCACGTGTCTGGCCGTGGTCACTCAGGCCCTGGGTCTTCTGCATGAGTACAAGGGAGACAGCATCAGGCAGTGCTTCGACCCTGTGCTCTCCTGCTTCCAGTCCAACCTCAAATGGATCAAATGGTAAAGGAGACCCGGCGATTGGAACTGAATTAATTAAGAGATGCTTTATTTGTCGCACAGTGGGGAAATGTCAGTGTTGCATCACAAGTTAAAGAACGGCAATAGCTGTACTAATTAAAATAAAACAACATATCTAACTCTAGCATCAATAATAAGTCTACAATCTCTATATTGAAAATAACAATAGGTGTAAAAGTTTAACATTTGGCAAAATAAGAGGCAAGTATAAAGTACTGTGTAAGAATTTTTTGCATTCACACAAAAACTAAACATTTCTTTCCATTTATGAGGCGTTAAGATGTTTATCCCACCTTTTTGGTTCTTTTCTTTCCCTGTTTCAACTGAGCATTCTTCTAAATTGTGAGAGTGCTCAACATAATTCTCAGAGGACTTTCCAAAACCATTGAATTGTCGGATTCAATTGCTGCCTTTCTGTGTGGAGTTTGCATGTTCTGCCTGTGTCTGCGTACGTTTTCTCTGGTTTCCCGCGCCACTAAAAGCACGTAGAAAAGGCAGCAAAAGCATAACCAGAAATCTCATGGAAAATTCTAACCAAGTCTCCATAACAGGACTTTCTCATGAATTAAAAGTATTTCATAATTAAAGTAAGTGCTGCGACCCACTCCCATCTCTGGTGTGAGAGGAGAAATACCCACAAAAATAAATATACAAATACATTTAGAAGCGATATATCAATAAAGAATTTGCGTAACGTCTCTGTGTGTGTGTGATTTGATTCCCCAGGGTTTTCATCGCGGTGGTGGTGCTGCTGCTGGTGGTGTGGTTGGCCGTGGACACCAGCCAGCGTCCGGAGCAGCTGATCTCGTTCGGTGGCGTGTGCATGTTCATCGTCCTCATCTTCTTGTTCTCGGCGCACAGGACGGCGGTGAGTGGAGTATGGAACGTGTGACAGCAGAAAACACGGGTCGCGAACGCCTCTTATCGGCTCTTATCAGCTGCAGTTCTGCTGAGTTGCGTCCCTATCACTCGGCCTTGGGCTTGTGTCATTATAAGGCTTACCTGAAGTACTGCCGTGGAATAACAACAGTAACACTGTGAGAAGTTCACTTTTCGATCATTTAAATAGTTACTAATTCAAGTTATGGATTCATCATTTTTTTCAACCTTAACCTAACCTTAAAGATGCAGTCAGTGTATTTGTGGGAATATATTATTGTGGGAAAACGTCCCTAAATCCTATCATGTGTTTTCAAATAGTAATGGAATTGGCCAGATGTCGACAGTCTACAAATAATAATAACAAATATTTTGGAGCGGACGGGATTCGTTCATCTCCAACGAACCAATGGGATGTGTTTACCGGCGGGGTGGGAACCTAAGGGTACCTCACAATACGATACGATACACAGCTCACGATAACGATATTATCACGATAACGATATTATCACGATAACGATATTATCACGATAACGATTTTATCACGATAACAATATTATCACGATAACGATATCACGATAACGATATCACGATAACGATATCACGATAACGATTTTATCACGATATGACGATTATCGATATATTGGTCAGAAATATACAATATGCCAATTTATGGCATAAATCAAAGAAAAAATACACTTTATTTAATGATAAATGGAATGGAAATGCGTAA
>OZ035842.1:31427783-31515283 GCA_964034765.1 Knipowitschia caucasica
TACCTAAATATATGCTAAATTAAAGTAAAGTGCTTTAAGCCTGGCCTTGAATGTGGAGACCAACTGCTTCCTTAACATAAATGGGAAGCTGATTCCACAGAAAGGAGCTTGGTAGCTAAATGCTCTGCCACCAACAGTGACCTTGAGACCTTAGGGACCACCAGACGTCTGGCGTTTTGTGAGCGCAACGCTCGACCTGGTTGATACGACACTAACGTGTCTTGGAGATAAGATGAGCCAAGCCATTTATGGCTTTATATGTTAAGAGAAGGATTTTAAACTTTATTCTGTACTCCACAGGGAGCCAGTGGAGTGATTTTAACACCGGAGTTATGTGCTCCCTCCTTTTGGTACCTGTTAAGATCCTAGCTGCTGTATTCTGAACGAGCTGGAAGCTCTTCAAAGAGGCTTTAGGGCAACGCTGCCAGTAAAGCGTTACAGTAGTCGAGCCTTGAGGTGACAAACGCGTGAATGAGTTTTTCCGCGTCACTTTTAGGAAGGAAATTCCTAATTTTAGCGATGTTCCGTAAGTGGAAGTACGCCGTTTTAGTTGCTTGGCTTATATAAGCCTTGAAGGAGAGTTCTTGGTCAAAAATGACTCCAAGATTCCTCACAGTGTTACTGGGTATTATACTGACATTATCGAGAGTAACCATCTGGTTAGTGAGGGAGTCACGCAGGCGCTTCGGACCGAGTAGGATCACTTCTGTCTTCTCCGGGTTGAGAAGTAGGAAGTTAAGAGTCATCCACATTTTAAGGTCCTTTATGCAGGCACTGAGCTTTTCTAGCTGATCTGTCTGATTAGGCTTCATCGACAGATAAAGCTGTGTGTCATCTGCAGCAGTGGAAATTAATTCCATGCTTTTTTAATAATGTTTCCCAGTGGCAGCATGTAGAGAGTAAAAAGAATCGGTCCGAGTACCGAACCCTGCGGCACACCGAATTCCACTCCAGAATAAGGCGACGAGTCCTGATTCACATTGACGAAGTGATATCGATCTGATAAATAGGATTTAAACCAGCCAAGGGCTGTTCCTCTAAGACCTATATCACATTCTAGCCTCTGCAGTAGAATGCTGTGGTCTATTGTGTCAAATGCAGCACTAAGGTCCAGTAGGACCAGCACTGACACTTGTCCATTATCGGCAGCTAGTAGTAAGTCATTTGTGACTTTGACTAGTGCCGTTTCAGTGCTATGATGAGCTCTGAATCCTGATTGAAAGACTTCAAACATATCATTTTCCTGCAGGTGGCAGCGGAGCTGCTCAGCTATAAGTTTTTCCAGGATTTTAGATATAAAAGTGAGGTTTGAGATCGGTCTGTAGTTTGTAAGTATTTCTGGGTCCAGGTTTGTTTTCTTCAGAAGGGGTTTGATTACCGCGGTTTTAAAAGCTTGTGGGACATAGCCACATTGTATGGATGCGTTTATTATATTTACGATAGGCTCAATTATCAAAGGAAGTATGTCTTTGAAGAGCCATGTCGGGACTGCGTCTAACATGCAAGTTGAGGCTTTTGAGGATGTGACCACAGAGATCACCTCTGCTTGGCTCACAGCCATGAATTTATTAAGGCCCACTGAAGAGTCTAAGTGGGAAGTCACGTATGCCGCTTCAACCTGTCCACCACTAACAGCAGGAGCAACCTCCTCCAGCTTGTCACGGATGGATGTAATTTTATTATTAAAGAAGTGGAGAAAGTCGACACTGCTCAGTGAGCTTGGAATTTTAGGCTCGATTGCGCTATGGCAGTTTGTGAGTTTAGTGACGGTACCAAACAAAAATCTACTGTTGTTTTTATTCGCTTCTATTAAAGTTGAATAGTATTGAGTTCGAGCCCCGCGAAGGGCCTTCTTGTAGTTTCGGAGACCTGCTTTCCACTCCCTGTGGACAGGCTCCGAGTGGGAGTGGCGATATAGCCTCTCCAATTTTCTGACGTCCTGTTTTAAAGTGTGGAGTTGAACACTGTACCAGGGCGACGATGATCTAATCCTAATGGTTTTCTGTTTTAAAGGAGCTGCTGCATTTAATGCAGATTTTAAAGACTCCATAGTGTTGCCCACCGTTTGGTCAATGACTGAGGGACTGCAGCTGCTGTGAACAGGTTCACCTGCAGCAGTATTCAACATAGGCTGTATTAGTTCTTTGAACCTTGTGATAGATTTATCATTTAAGGTTCTTTTCATTATGGTTTTATCTTGCGGGACAGGAAAGTCCTCCAAAGCGAGATCAAACGTGATCAAGAAATGGTCAGACAGCAACGAGCTTTGACGCTGGATGTCAACATTGGAGACATCACAGCCGTAGGTCAGGACAAGGTCCAAGGTGTGGTTATGAATGTGAGTAGGTTCCTCGACATTCTGAGTAAAACCAACACCATCTAGTACGGCGCTGAAAGCTTTGTTTAAGCTGTCAGTGCTGTCGTCCACATGTATATTGAAGTCTCCAGCTATAACTATGTTTTCCCATTCCAAAACTAGGTTTGAAATGAAGTCAGAGAATTCTGTTAGGAACTCGCTGTAAGGACCAGGAGGTCGGTATAAAACTATAAATAGTACTGCTTTTTGTTTTCTCCACCCAGGACAGGTGATTGAAAGTGTTAAGTTTTCAAACGAGTGAAAAGCGTTGTTGGTTTTGGGACTAAGAACCAAGTTGGTGTGTGATATAATCGCAACACCACCGCCGCGACCTGTAGCTCTGGCTTTCTGGTAGTTAACATGCGTCGGAGGAGTGCACTCATTCAATCTAACGTAGTCGTCCTGTTGGAGCCAAGTCTCCGAGAGCGCTAACAGATCCAAGCCCTTGTCTATAATAAGTTCGTTTATGAGAAGCGATTTAGACGAGATTGATCTGACGTTCATTAAACCACATTTAACAACCCTACCGCTAGAACTATTTCTGTCTGTCTGAACTTTTATTAAGTTACTGTGTCTGACACCCAGGTCAGATTTCCTCGCATATAGTGCTTTAGACTTCAAGCGGGGAACACACACAGTTTCAATCTGACTAGGTTCTGAGGCTAGTAACTGAGCACACACAGGCACACACACACATGCACACACAGTTTCAATCTGACTAGCCTCTGAGGCTAGTAACTGAACAGATGGGGGCTCAGAGGTTGTGGCAGAGCAGCTCTGCACCCGGGCCTCAGTTCTGCATCGTCATTTGAGCCGAGCAGAACAGTTTAGAGCCAGGGCCAAATTCTTAGCCAAAAGGGATGTACCCGCCAACGTTGGGTGGATATCATCCGAGCGGATGAGACCGGGCTTTCCCCAAAAGGCACTCCAATTGTCAACATGAACAACACCACTTCGAGGGCACCAGCCAGACAGCCAGCGGTTGAAAGCCGAGTGTCTGCTGAATGCTTCTGCACTGCTAGTGCTAGGTAGGGGCCCAGAGAAGATGACAGTGTCGGCCATTGTGCTAGCCAGCTTGCACACGGCGGCGACTTGCAGCTTCAACACCTCGGACTGTTTCCGCCGAACGTCATTACCACCCGCGTGAATAACAATTCGACGGAAACGCTGCTTGTGGGTCATCATGAGCCTCAGATTCCCTTCAATATCACCAAGCCTGGCCCCAGGGAAGCACCGAACAGTGGCTCCTGGGATCTTAACACCTCTAACAATAGAGGAGCCAATTACCAGCGCATCAGCGACTCCATCGGCTCTCTCAGCAGCTCTCTCAGCGGCTCTCTCAGTGGGGCCTTCTTCCCCGCCCGGCCGCGCGGGGGCGCAGCCGGACAGAGCGTCCCAGTGATTGTAAATGCTAACAGGAGGAGGCCCAATGGGGAAACTACCAACAACACGTCGCCCTCTCCGAACAGTCACAAAGCCATCACTATCCTGGTCTTGTCCCAGCTGCGGAGGACGGGCTGGGAGGCTAGGCTCGCTAGTTCTCCTCTGCCTTTCCCTAAAGCTGCGCTCCGCTGTCCCTGAGGATACGGCCTGGCTGTAGCTAATGCTAGCGCTAGCTCGAGACTCCAGTGCTCGGAGACGCAGCTCTAACTCACTGACCCTGGATTCCAGAGCTACGACTACACTACACTTCACACATCTATCACTACCCTCAGAGAAGGATCCAGGGTTTAGACTCGCCATATGGCAACTCGAGCAGTAAAGGATTGAGGGAGAGACAGCAGCCGCCATAGTAGCGAGTTAGCGGCTAGGCTAGGCTAAGCTAGGCTAGGCTAAGCTAGTACGGATCCGGGCCCGCACAACAGACTCCGAGACCAGACAAACAACCGCTACCTAAACCTCAGCTACAGTACAGCTGACTCGGAGTGCTTACACAGTTAGCTTGGTGTACAATACGTGGATTTGTAATGTGTTTGTTAGTGCAAACAGAGAGCAGAGTGATAGCAGTCAAGAAACACGCTCACCGGATACAGGAAGTCAAGATCTTTCCTTCTCTCTAGTTATTCCAATATGGTTTTACTGCAAATGGAAATTAAACTGAATATGAATCTGAGTAGTGTAATTTATTAGTTTATGTGTAATATCTAGTCATGAGCTATAGGTAATGACCGAAAGAACAAGCTTGCAGGTACAAGCGATCAAAGTTAGCTTCCTCTGCAGAGTGGCTGGGTGCTCCCTGAGAGAAAGGGTGAGGAGCTGGGTCACATGAGAGGAGCTTGGAGTAGAGCCGCTGCTTCTCCACATTGAGAGAATCCTCCCTCCTCCCGTGCCATTCCGTACAGCAAGGGTTTAAGCAGGCAAATAATTGTATCCACAATTATTATCCACGGTGGTGATTATGAAGAAGGTCCTGGGTTTGAATCCCGGTCGGAACAGGGCCTTTCTGAGGGGAGTTTACATGTTCTCCTCGTGTCTACGTAGGTTTCCTGCGGGTGCTCCGGTTTCCCCTACCACTAAAAACATGTGCAATAGTTCAGAGTGAATTAATGTGTGGTTATGAATGCGACTGTGGGACGA
The DNA here is from genome assembly GCA_964034765.1 of Knipowitschia caucasica. Classification (NCBI taxonomy): domain Eukaryota; kingdom Metazoa; phylum Chordata; class Actinopteri; order Gobiiformes; family Gobiidae; genus Knipowitschia; species Knipowitschia caucasica. The sequence goes on from OZ035842.1 coordinate 31,432,717, forward strand.
CGGATGCAAATTAGCCCAAGACTACAATCTGGAGAGATGGACTGTCCTGACAAAATCGACAATTAGAAAAACAAATAACAGATTAAGATTAAGATTAAGAGAGATCCTTTATTTGTCCCACAGTGGGGAAATGTCAGTGTTGCATCACAAGTTATAGAACGGTAGGAATGAGGAGCACACAGTGGACAATAGCTATACTAATTAAAATAACAAAATGTCTAACTCTAGCATCAATAACAAGTATAACATCTCTATCTTTAAAATAATAAAAATAAAAAGAAGTGTAAAAGTTTTACATTTGGCAAAAGGTAAAGCATTGTTTCATTACATAATTTCAATAACCTACAAAATAACACAAACAGACAGCTTTGAGAAAACTAGTGTTAAGGAATTACTGTTTATATGTGTTTCTCTGTTGTTGAAGGAGGTGGACATTTACACTGTGAAACCTGAAGACCTGAGCTTCACCTCCGCCTTCTGTCTCCAAATCCAGAGGAACGACTACGTCCACGCTCTGGTCACTTATTTCAACATCGAGTTCACCAAATGCCACAAGAAGACGGGCTTTTCCACCGGTAAGACGTCTTTGAACTGGGGCAAGAGCAGTCAGGAGTCACTCTGAGACTTTGGGATGAGAGTCACTCTGAGACTTTGGGATGAGAGTCACTCAGACTTTGGGATGAGAGTCACTCAGACTTTGGGATGAGAGTCACTCAGTCTTTGGGATGAGAGTCACTCAGACTTTGGGATGAGAGTCACTCAGTCTTTGGGATGAGAGTCACTCTGAGACTTTGGGATGAGAGTCACTCTGAGACTTTGGGATGAGAGTCTCTGAGACTTTGGGATGAGAGTCACTCTGAGACTTTGGGATGAGAGTCTCTCTGAGACTTTGGGATGAGAGTCACTCAGTCTTTGGGATGAGAGTCACTCTGAGACTTTGGGATGACAGTCACTCTGAGACTTTGGGATGAGAGTCACTCTGAGACTTTGGGATGGGAGTCACTCAGTCTTTGGGATGAGAGTCACTCTGAGACTTTGGGATGAGAGTCTCTCTGAGACTTTGGGATGAGAGTCACTCAGTCTTTGGGATGAGAGTCACTCTGAGACTTTGGGATGAGAGTCACTCTGAGACTTTGGGATGAGAGTCACTCTGAGACTTTGGGATGGGAGTCACTCAGTCTTTGGGATGAGAGTCACTCTGAGACTTTGGGATGAGAGTCTCTCTGAGACTTTGGGATGAGAGTCACTCAGTCTTTGGGATGAGAGTCACTCTGAGACTTTGGGATGAGAGTCACTCTGAGACTTTGGGATGGGAGTCACTCCTCAGTCTTTGGGATGAGAGTCACTCAGACTTTGGGATGAGAGTCACTCAGACTTTGGGATGAGAGTCACTCAGTCTTTGGGATGAGAGTCACTCAGACTTTGGGATGAGAGTCACTCTGAGACTTTGGGATGAGAGTCTGTCTGAGACTTTGGGATGAGAGTCACTCAGACTTTGGGATGAGAGTCACTCAGTCTTTGGGATGAGAGTCACTCAGACTTTGGGATGAGAGTCACTCAGACTTTGGGATGAGAGTCACTCAGTCTTTGGGATGAGAGTCACTCAGACTTTGGGATGAGAGTCACTCTGAGACTTTGGGATGAGAGTCTGTCTGAGACTTTGGGATGAGAGTCACTCAGACTTTGGGATGAGAGTCACTCAGACTTTGGGATGAGAGTCTCTCTGAGACTTTGGGATGAGAGTCACTCAGACTTTGGGATGAGAGTCTCTCTGAGACTTTGGGATGAGAGTCACTCAGACTTTGGGATGAGAGTCACTCTGACTTTGGGATGAGAGTCTCTCTGAGACTTTGGGATGAGAGTCACTCAGACTTTGGGATGAGAGTCTCTGAGACTTTGGGATGAGAGTCACTCAGACTTTGGGATGAGAGTCACTCTGAGACTTTGGGATGAGAGTCACTCTGACTTTGGGATGAGAGTCACTCAGACTTTGGGATGAGAGTCACTCAGACTTTGGGATGAGAGTCACTCTGAGACTTTGGGATGAGAGTCACTCAGACTTTGGGATGAGAGTCACTCTGAGACTTTGGGATGAGAGTCACTCAGACTTTGGGATGAGAGTCACTCAGACTTTGGGATGAGAGTCACTCAGACTTTGGGATGAGAGTCACTCAGACTTTGGGATGAGAGTCACTCAGAGACTTTGGGATGAGAGTCACTCAGAGACTTTGGGATGAGAGTCACTCTGACTTTGGGATGAGAGTCACTCAGACTTTGGAATGAGAGTCTCTCTGAGACTTTGGGATGAGAGTCACTCAGACTTTGGGATGAGAGTCTCTCTGAGACTTTGGGATGAGAGTCACTCAGACTTTGGGATGAGAGTCTCTCTGAGACTTTGGGATGAGAGTCACTCTGAGACTTTGGGATGAGAGTCACTCAGAGACTTTGGGATGAGAGTCACTCTGACTTTGGGATGAGAGTCACTCAGACTTTGGAATGAGAGTCTCTCTGAGACTTTGGGATGAGAGTCACTCAGACTTTGGGATGAGAGTCTCTCTGAGACTTTGGGATGAGAGTCACTCAGACTTTGGGATGAGAGTCTCTCTGAGACTTTGGGATGAGAGTCACTCAGACTTTGGGATGAGAGTCACTCTGAGACTTTGGGATGAGAGTCACTCTGAGACTTTGGGATGAGAGCTGAAGTTCTCTGTCTATAAAAGATGTTTGGAAGGTCAAGTCAAAAGGTTTGGAAAAGAAAAGACTTTTCTAAAAAATTATCATTATAATAATAATAATCTATATACCTACAGATACTTACAGAGAGAAACCATAGAGACAGAAACCAGAGAGAGACCAGAGAGAGAGAAACCAGAAAGATATAGACCAGAGAGAGACCATAGAGAGGGAGAGAGACCAGATGGATACCAGAGACAGAGACCAGAGAGAGAGACTCATGGTTTGTAATTGTTCTTTAAATCAGGATCATAGATTACCTTAATTCTACACAAAGTGAATAGAATCCTTTTTTATTTTATTTTTTTATGATTGAAAAAACACTACAGAAACTCTGAATATGCTCAGGGAAAAGTTTAATTGTATAACACAGTTCATACACAATGCAACACAAGTGCTAAACAGAACAGAAGAGCAGAAACCAAAACACCCAACACTAAACTCTGCCAACACCACACACACAAACCCCACACAACAAAGGACAACATGGAGATAATATTGATAATGACCATAATAATCAATTAGTTTTTAACAATGATGATCAGCAGGATAATGGCGAAGATCAAACCGGGCGTGTCCCCGGTGCAGCCGTGAGAGAGCCGTGAGAGGGGCGTGAGCGAGCCGTGAGCGAGCCGTGAGAGAGCCGTGAGCGAGCCGTGAGAGAGCCGTGAGAGAGCCATGAGAGAGCCGTGAGAGAGCCATGAGCGAGCTGTGAGAGAGCCGTGAGAGAGCCATGAGCGAGCTGTGAGAGAGCCATGAGCGAGCTGTGAGAGAGCCATGAGAGAGCCGTGAGAGAGCCATGAGCGAGCTGTGAGAGAGCCATGAGAGAGCCGTGAGAGAGCCATGAGCGAGCTGTGAGAGAGCCATGAGAGAGCCGTGAGAGAGCCATGAGCGAGCTGTGAGAGAGCCGTGAGAGAGCCATGAGCGAGCTGTGAGAGAGCCATGAGCGAGCTGTGAGAGAGCCATGAGAGAGCCATGAGCGAGCCATGAGAGAGCCATGAGCGAGCTGTGAGAGAGCCATGAGCGAGGCTGTGAGAGAGCCATGAGAGAGCCGTGAGAGAGCCATGAGAGAGCCATGAGCGAGCTGTGAGAGAGCCATGAGAGAGCCATGAGCGAGCTGTGAGAGAGCCATGAGCGAGCTGTGAGAGAGCCATGAGAGAGCCATGAGAGAGCCATGAGCGAGCCATGAGAGAGCCATGAGCGAGCCGTGAGCGAGCTGTGAGAGAGCCGTGAGAGAGCCGTGAGAGAGCCGTGAGAGAGCCGTGAGCGAGCCGTGAGCGAGCCGTGAGAGAGCCGTGAGAGAGCCATGAGCGAGCCGTGAGAGAGCCATGAGAGAGCCGTGAGAGAGCCATGAGCGAGCGGTGAGAGAGCCGTGAGAGAGCCATGAGCGAGCCATGAGAGAGCCGTGAGAGAGCCATGAGCGAGCCATGAGAGAGCCGTGAGAGAGCCGTGAGAGAGCCATGAGAGAGCCATGAGAGAGCCATGAGCGAGCCATGAGAGAGCCGCGAGCGAGCCGCGAGAGAGCCGTGAGAGAGCCGTGAGAGAGCCGTGAGAGAGCCATGAGCGAGCTGTGAGAGAGCCATGAGAGAGCCATGAGAGAGCCATGAGCGAGCCATGAGAGAGCCGTGAGAGAGCCATGAGTGAGCTGTGAGAGAGCCATGAGAGAGCCGTGAGCAAGCTGTGAGAGAGCCATGAGAGAGCCGTGAGAGAGCCATGAGCGAGCCATGAGAGAGCCATGAGCGAGCTGTGAGAGAGCCATGAGCGAGCTGTAAGAGAGCCATGAGAGAGCCATGAGCGAGCCGTGAGCGAGCCATGAGCGAGCCGTGAGCGAGCCGTGAGCGAGCCACGAGAGAGCCGTGAGAGAGCCATGAGAGAGCCATGAGCGAGCCATGAGAGAGCCATGAGCGAGCTGTGAGAGAGCCATGAGCGAGCTGTGAGAGAGCCATGAGCGAGCTGTAAGAGAGCCATGAGAGAGCCATGAGAGAGCCATGAGCGAGCCGTGAGCGAGCCATGAGAGAGCCATGAGCGAGCCATGAGAGAGCCATGAGCGAGCCATGAGAGAGCCATGAGCGAGCCGTGAGCGAGCTGTGAGAGAGCCGTGAGAGAGCCGTGAGCGAGCCGTGAGAGAGCCGTGAGAGAGCCGTGAGAGAGCCATGAGCGAGCTGTGAGAGAGCCATGAGCGAGCTGTGAGAGAGCCATGAGCGAGCTGTGAGAGAGCCATGAGAGAGCCGTGAGAGAGCCATGAGCGAGCTGTGAGAGAGCCATGAGAGAGCCGTGAGAGAGCCATGAGCGAGCTGTGAGAGAGCCATGAGAGAGCCGTGAGAGAGCCATGAGCGAGCTGTGAGAGAGCCGTGAGAGAGCCATGAGCGAGCTGTGAGAGAGCCATGAGCGAGCTGTGAGAGAGCCATGAGCGAGCTGTGAGAGAGCCATGAGAGAGCCATGAGCGAGCCATGAGAGAGCCATGAGCGAGCTGTGAGAGAGCCATGAGCGAGCTGTGAGAGAGCCATGAGAGAGCCATGAGCGAGCTGTGAGAGAGCCATGAGAGAGCCATGAGCGAGCTGTGAGAGAGCCATGAGAGAGCCGTGAGAGAGCCATGAGAGAGCCATGAGCGAGCTGTGAGAGAGCCATGAGAGAGCCATGAGCGAGCTGTGAGAGAGCCATGAGCGAGCTGTGAGAGAGCCATGAGAGAGCCATGAGAGAGCCATGAGCGAGCCATGAGAGAGCCATGAGCGAGCCGTGAGCGAGCCTGTGAGAGAGCCGTGAGAGAGCCGTGAGAGAGCCGTGAGAGAGCCGTGAGAGAGCCGTGAGCGAGCCGTGAGCGAGCCGTGAGAGAGCCGTGAGAGAGCCATGAGCGAGCCGTGAGAGAGCCATGAGAGAGCCGTGAGAGAGCCATGAGCGAGCTGTGAGAGAGCCGTGAGAGAGCCATGAGCGAGCCATCAGAGAGCCGTGAGAGAGCCATGAGCGAGCCATGAGAGAGCCGTGAGAGAGCCGTGAGAGAGCCATGAGAGAGCCATGAGAGAGCCATGAGCGAGCCATGAGAGAGCCGCGAGCGAGCCGCGAGAGAGCCGTGAGAGAGCCGTGAGAGAGCCGTGAGAGAGCCGTGAGAGAGCCATGAGAGAGCCGTGAGAGAGCCGTGAGAGAGCCATGAGAGAGCCATGAGAGAGCCATGAGCGAGCCATGAGAGAGCCGTGAGAGAGCCATGAGTGAGCTGTGAGAGAGCCATGAGAGAGCCGTGAGCAAGCTGTTGAGAGAGCCATGAGAGAGCCGTGAGAGAGCCATGAGCGAGCCATGAGAGAGCCATGAGCGAGCTGTGAGAGAGCCATGAGCGAGCTGTAAGAGAGCCATGAGAGAGCCATGAGCGAGCCGTGAGCGAGCCATGAGCGAGCCGTGAGCGAGCCGTGAGCGAGCCACGAGAGAGCCGTGAGAGAGCCATGAGAGAGCCATGAGCGAGCCATGAGAGAGCCATGAGCGAGCTGTGAGAGAGCCATGAGCGAGCTGTGAGAGAGCCATGAGCGAGCTGTAAGAGAGCCATGAGAGAGCCATGAGAGAGCCATGAGCGAGCCGTGAGCGAGCCATGAGAGAGCCATGAGCGAGCCATGAGAGAGCCATGAGCGAGCCATGAGAGAGCCATGAGCGAGCCGTGAGCGAGCTGTGAGAGAGCCGTGAGAGAGCCGTGAGCGAGCCGTGAGAGAGCCGTGAGAGAGCCGTGAGAGAGCCATGAGCGAGCTGTGAGAGAGCCCATGAGCGAGCTGTGAGAGAGCCATGAGCGAGCTGTGAGAGAGCCATGAGAGAGCCGTGAGAGAGCCATGAGCGAGCTGTGAGAGAGCCATGAGAGAGCCGTGAGAGAGCCATGAGCGAGCTGTGAGAGAGCCATGAGAGAGCCGTGAGAGAGCCATGAGCGAGCTGTGAGAGAGCCGTGAGAGAGCCATGAGCGAGCTGTGAGAGAGCCATGAGCGAGCTGTGAGAGAGCCATGAGAGAGCCATGAGCGAGCCATGAGAGAGCCATGAGCGAGCTGTGAGAGAGCCATGAGCGAGCTGTGAGAGAGCCATGAGAGAGCCGTGAGAGAGCCATGAGAGAGCCATGAGCGAGCTGTGAGAGAGCCATGAGCGAGCTGTGAGAGAGCCATGAGCGAGCTGTGAGAGAGCCATGAGAGAGCCATGAGAGAGCCATGAGCGAGCCATGAGAGAGCCATGAGCGAGCCGTGAGCGAGCTGTGAGAGAGCCGTGAGAGAGCCGTGAGAGAGCCGTGAGAGAGCCGTGAGAGAGCCGTGAGCGAGCCGTGAGCGAGCCGTGAGAGAGCCGTGAGAGAGCCATGAGCGAGCCGTGAGAGAGCCATGAGAGAGCCGTGAGAGAGCCATGAGCGAGCTGTGAGAGAGCCGTGAGAGAGCCATGAGCGAGCCATGAGAGAGCCGTGAGAGAGCCATGAGCGAGCCATGAGAGAGCCGTGAGAGAGCCGTGAGAGAGCCATGAGAGAGCCATGAGCGAGCCATGAGAGAGCCGCGAGCGAGCCGCGAGAGAGCCGTGAGAGAGCCGTGAGAGAGCCATGAGCGAGCTGTGAGAGAGCCATGAGAGAGCCGTGAGAGCCATGAGAGAGCCATGAGCGAGCCATGAGAGAGCCGTGAGAGAGCCATGAGTGAGCTGTGAGAGAGCCATGAGAGAGCCGTGAGCAAGCTGTGAGAGAGCCGTGAGAGAGCCATGAGCGAGCCATGAGAGAGCCATGAGCGAGCTGTGAGAGAGCCATGAGCGAGCTGTAAGAGAGCCATGAGAGAGCCATGAGCGAGCCGTGAGCGAGCCATGAGCGAGCCGTGAGAGAGCCATGAGAGAGCCATGAGCGAGCCATGAGAGAGCCATGAGCGAGCTGTGAGAGAGCCATGAGCGAGCTGTAAGAGAGCCATGAGAGAGCCATGAGAGAGCCATGAGCGAGCCGTGAGCGAGCCATGAGAGAGCCATGAGCGAGCCATGAGAGAGCCATGAGCGAGCTGTAAGAGAGCCATGAGAGAGCCATGAAAGAGCCATGAGCGAGCCGTGAGCGAGCCATGAGCGAGCCGTGAGCGAGCCGTGAGAGAGCCGTGAGCGAGCCGTGAGCGAGCCGTGAGCGAGCCGTGAGCGAGCCGTGAGAGAGCCATGAGAGAGCCGTGAGAGAGCCGTGAGAGAGCCATGAGAGAGCCGTGAGAGAGCGTGGCTAATGTGCAGCTTGATGAGGCCTCAGAGCTATCATGACTGCAGTTAATGGAATTGTCACTGTACATTAAGGCATTTCAGATCTGCCTGATGGCTTTGATCACACACATCAAGAGAGAGCGTTAAGACAGGCCTGATGCTGCTGCTGCTGATGCTGTTAGACTGCCCTCTAGTGGACAAAAGTGAAAATGCAAGTGGATATATTTTATTTTAGTCCATTTGATGTGAAAGAGGCTAAAATAAACGTTATAAGCAATAGAGGCGGTATAGATTGAAGAGCAGTTATGGATAGACTGGGTTTATTTTTGAACATGATGTCTTTTGTCAGCTCCAGATACGGCCTACACACACTGGAAGCAGACGGTGTTCTACCTGGAGGATTATCTGACGGTGAGGAAAGGAGAGGAGATCGTCGGCACCATGTCCATGAAGCCCAACGAGAAGAACATTGTGAGTAAAAACAGACTGTTGTTGTCAGGCACAGCTGCAGATTTAGTTTTATGAAAGTGTGAGTTCGCACTGAACACGAGAAATTATTATAATGTTTTAATTATTCAATGCTACAGATACATAACTAAACTCATGGATGTATTTTCATTATGTTCATAGGATTTTTACTTTCTTCCCACTCTCTGGTCTCTCTCTGGTCTCTCTCTGGTCTCTCTCTGGTCTCTCTCTCTGGTCTCTCTCTGGTCTCTCTCTGGTCTCTCTCTGGTCTCTCTCTGGTCTCTCTCTGGTCTCTCTCTGGTCTCTCTCTGGTCTCTCTCTGGTCTCTCTCTGGTCTCTCTCTCTGGTCTCTCTCTGGTCTCTCTCTCTGGTCTCTCTCTGGTCTCTCTCTGGTCTCTCTCTCTGGTCTCTCTCTGGTCTCTCTCTCTGGTCTCTCTCTGGTCTCTCTCTGGTCTCTCTCTCTGGTCTCTCTCTGGTCTCTCTCTGGTCTCTCTCTGGTCTCTCTCTGGTCTCTCTCTCTGGTCTCTCTCGGGTCTCTCTCTCTGGTCTCTCTCGGGTCTCTCTCTCTGGTCTCTCTCTCTGGTCTCTCTCTGGTCTCTCTCTGGTCTCTCTCTGGTCTCTCTCGGGTCTCTCTCTCTGGTCTCTCTCTGGTCTCTCTGTCTGGTCTCTCTCTGGTCTCTCTCTGGTCTCTCTCTCTGGTCTCTCTCTGGTCTCTCTCTCTGGTCTCTCTCTGGTCTCTCTCTCTGGTCTCTCTCTGGTCTCTCTCTGGTCTCTCTCTCTGGTCTCTCTCTCTGGTCTCTCTCTGGTCTCTCTCTGGTCTCTCTCTCTGGTCTCTCTCTGGTCTCTCTCTGGTCTCTCTCTGGTCTCTCTCTCTGGTCTCTCTCGGGTCTCTCTCTCTGGTCTCTCTGGGGTCTCTCTCTCTGGTCTCTCTCTCTGGTCTCTCTCTGGTCTCTCTCTGGTCTCTCTCTCTGGTCTCTCTCTGGTCTCTCTCTGGTCTCTCTCTGGTCTCTCTCTGGTCTCTCTCTGGTCTCTCTCTCTGGTCTCTCTCTGGTCTCTCTCTCTGGTCTCTCTCTGGTCTCTCTCTGGTCTCTCTCTCTGGTCTCTCTCTGGTCTCTCTCTGGTCTCTCTCTGGTCTCTTTCTCTGGTCTCTCTCTCTGGTCTCTCTCTCTGGTCTCTCTCTCTGGTCTCTCTCTCTGGTCTCTCTCTCTCTCTGGTCTCTCTCTGGTCTCTCTCTCTGGTCTCTCTCTCTCTGGTCTCTCTCTGGTCTCTCTCTGGTCTCTCTCTGGTCTCTCTCTGGTCTCTCTCTCTGGTCTCTCTCTCTGATCTCTCTGGTCTCTCTCTGGTCTCTCTCTCTGGTCTCTCTCTCTCTGATCTCTCTCTCTGGTCTCTCTCTCTGATCTCTCTCTCTGGTCTCTCTCTGGTCTCTCTCTGGTCTCTCTCTGGTCTCTCTCTGGTCTCTCTCTCTGGTCTCTCTCTGGTCTCTCTCTCTGGTCTCTCTCTCTGGTCTCTCTCTCTGGTCTCTCTCTCTGATCTCTCTCTCTGGTCTCTCTCTCTGGTCTCTCTCTGGTCTCTCTCTCTGGTCTCTCTCTCTGGTCTCTCTCTCTGGTTTCTCTCTCTGGTCTCTCTCTCTGATCTCTCTCTCTCTGGTCTCTCTCTGGTCTCTCTCTCTGGTCTCTCTCTGGTCTCTCTCTGGTCTCTCTCTGGTCTCTCTCTCTGGTCTCTCTCTCTGGTCTCTCTCTGGTCTCTCTCTGGTGTCTCTCTGGTCTCTCTCTGGTCTCTCTCTGGTCTCTCTCTGGTCTCTCTCTGGTCTCTCTCTCTGGTCTCCCTCTCTCTGGCCTCTCTCTCTCTGGTCTCTCTCTGGCCTCTCTCTCTCTGGTCTCTCTCTGGTCTCTCTCTCTGGTCTCTCTCTCTGGTCTAATATACCAAAACATGGTGAAACTATGGCCAATGCAGCTGCATGATTGTGTATGTGTATTTACAGTATGTGTGTATATAATGTATGTGTATTTACAGTATGTGTGTATATAATGTATGTGTATTTACAGTATGTGTGTATATAATGTATGTGTATTTACAGTATGTGTGTATATAATGTATGTGTATTTACAGTATGTGTGTATATAATGTATGTGTGTATATAATGTAGGCACTAAAACAATGTACTAAAGTTCTCCATAATGTAAGAAATATAGATATTGAATTGAATATTGACATACTTATGAATGTTTAATTAAATGACAGTTTCACATTTAAATCTCAGAAAACCAGTCATGCTCCTGGTGTACCTGGTGTACCTGGTGTACCTGGTGTACCTGGTGTACCTGGTGTACCTGGTGCACCTGGTGTACCTGGTGTACCTGGTGTACCTGGTGTACCTGGTGTACCTGGTGCACCTGGTGTACCTGGTGTACCTGGTGTACTTACAGACGCAGTATTGTATCATTTCTGTATAATATATGAAAACACTGGGTCCCACGCTGCAGACAGACTCTCCTACAGACTCTCCTACAGACTCTCCTACAGACTCTCCTACAGACTCTCCTACAGACTCTCCTACAGACTCTTCTACAGACTCTTCTACAGTCTCTCCTACAGACTCTCCTACAGACTCTCCTACAGACTCTTCTACAGACTCTTCTACAGTCTCTCCTACAGACTCTTCTACAGACTCTCCTACAGTCTCTCCTACAGACTCTTCTACAGACTCTTCTACAGACTCTTCTACAGTCTCTCCTACAGTCTCTCCTACAGACTCTCCTACAGACTCTCCTACAGTCTCTCCTACAGACTCTTCTACAGACTCTTCTACAGACTCTTCTACAGACTCTCCTACAGTCTCTCCTACAGACTCTCCTACAGACTCTTCTACAGACTCTCCTACAGACTCTCCTACAGACTCTTCTACAGACTCTTCTACAGTCTCTCCTACAGACTCTCCTACAGACTCTTCTACAGACTCTCCTACAGACTCTCCTACAGACTCTCCTACAGACTCTTCTACAGACTCTCCTACAGACTCTCCTACAGTCTCTCCTACAGACTCTCCTACAGACTCTCCTACAGACTCTCCTACAGACTCTCCTACAGTCTCTCCTACAGACTCTTCTACAGTCTCTCCTACAGACTCTCCTACAGTCTCTCCTACAGACTCTCCTACAGACTCTCCTACAGACTCTCCTACAGACTCTCCTACAGTCTCTCCTACAGACTCTTCTACAGTCTCTCCTACAGACTCTCCTACAGTCTCTCCTACAGACTCTCCTACAGACTCTCCTACAGTCTCTCCTACAGACTCTCCTACAGACTCTCCTACAGACTCTTCTACAGACTCTTCTACAGACTCTCCTACAGTCTCTCCTACAGACTCTTCTACAGACTCTCCTACAGACTCTCCTACAGACTCTCCTACAGACTCTCCTACAGACTCTCCTACAGTCTCTCCTACAGACTCTCCTACAGACTCTCCTACAGACTCTCCTACAGACTCTCCTACAGACTCTTCTACAGTCTCTCCTACAGACTCTCCTACAGACTCTTCTGCAGACTCTTCTACAGACTCTTCTACAGACTCTCCTACAGTCTCTCCTACAGACTCTTCTACAGACTCTTCTACAGACTCTCCTACAGTCTCTCCTACAGACTCTTCTACAGACTCTCCTACAGACTCTCCTACAGACTCTCCTACAGTCTCTCCTACAGACTCTTCTACAGACTCTTCTACAGACTCTTCTACAGACTCTTCTACAGACTCTCCTACAGACTCTCCTACAGACTCTTCTACAGTCTCTTCTACAGTCTCTCCTACAGACTCTCCTACAGACTCTTCTACAGACTCTCCTACAGACTCTCCTACAGACTCTTCTACAGTCTCTCCTACAGACTCTCCTACAGACTCTTCTACAGACTCTCCTACAGACTCTCCTACAGACTCTCCTACAGACTCTCCTAGTCTCTCCTACAGACTCTCCTACAGACTCTTCTACAGTCTCTCCTACAGACTCTCCTACAGACTCTCCTACAGACTCTTCTACAGTCTCTCCTACAGACTCTTCTACAGTCTCTCCTACAGACTCTCCTACAGACTCTCCTACAGACTCTCCTACAGACTCTTCTACAGTCTCTCCTACAGTCTCTCCTACAGACTCTCCTAGTCTCTCCTACAGACTCTCCTACAGACTCTTCTACAGTCTCTCCTACAGACTCTCCTACAGACTCTTCTACAGACTCTTCTACAGTCTCTCCTACAGACTCTTCTACAGTCTCTCCTACAGACTCTCCTACAGACTCTCCTACAGACTCTCCTACAGACTCTTCTACAGTCTCTCCTACAGTCTCTCCTACAGACTCTCCTACAGTCTCTCCTACAGACTCTCCTACAGACTCTCCTACAGACTCTTCTACAGTCTCTCCTACAGTCTCTCCTACAGACTCTCCTACAGTCTCTCCTACAGACTCTCCTACAGACTCTTCTACAGACTCTTCTACAGTCTCTCCTACAGACTCTTCTACAGTCTCTCCTACAGACTCTCCTACAGTCTCTCCTACAGTCTCTCCTACAGACTCTCCTACAGACTCTTCTACAGTCTCTCCTACAGACTCTCCTACAGACTCTCCTACAGACTCTCCTACAGTCTCTCCTACAGACTCTCCTACAGACTCTCCTACAGACTCTCCTACAGACTCCAGCGCTGGAGATGCCAGTGTCCTTGCTTCGTTTAATACACAATATGTTCTTACCACTGCTGCCATAGAAACAGTGAAATGTGAAACCTGAATTTTGTGTAATTACCTGTGATTTTTGATCAGATACTTGTGGTTGAATGCGTATCTGTGGCGCAAACATCACTGAGATAAAAAACACCAATTCAGAAGAGAAATCTCAATCCTTTGTCTTTTTGTCTGACGAGGATTATTATAGATTTCTGAGTTTTTTTCCGAAACTACATTAACAAAAGTGTTGTTTTGAAACTAAAGTTTATCCAAAACACGGGCAGTTCAGAACTGCCAACACTTAAATGTTTATTATTAGCTTTTGTGACACAGTGTGGCTAATGTCTGTGGAGTGAATTAACATCCAACCATTTTAAAGCCAAGAACAGACTCGTGTTGGTAAAGGTGAACTTTATTAATCCCCGTAGTGTCACTGATCCTCTGCATTTGACCCAGACCCAGATGCCCTAAGGCTTACGTCAGGAGCAGTGGTCGCCGTAGTAACAGCGCCAGGGAACCCATCTCCAGATGTTGATGCTGGTTCAGGACCAGAGCTGGAGGACTTAACCTAGTGAGCATGTTATTAGTGGTAGGGGAAACTGGAGTACCCGGAGGAAACCTGCACAGGGAGAATATGCAAAGTCAGAAAGGCCCTGTTACGAACAGGATTCGAACCCAGGACCTTCTTGCTGAGAAGCAGGAGTGCTAACCACTCTGCCGTTGTCTGTCTCTGGACATGTCTGGTGAACTAAAGTGACCCTCTTACAAAAAATAGATGGATTTATTTTGACTTGTTGCCATTTTGTTTGCTTTTTGAGAACGAGAATGTTGGTGTAGAAGTCAAAACAGTAAGACCTAGCCCTAAATATGACATCACAATCTCCATTCAAAATATTACAATCTCTATGTAATAAATGACATCACTTATTCATGTCAAATCTAGGCAGACCAAAACCTAAACATGATCTTGAGTCTGGTGCATCTCTAACACCTGCACACTTTGATCTATTTGTTATCTTTCTGTTTCAGCGAGATCTGGACTTCACCTTCGAGCTGGATTTCAAGGGTCAGCTGTGTGAAGCCGCCATGTCGCACGACTACAGGATGCGTTAGATCTGAGCAGAGGGAAGCGTCACTGAAGCCTCCACGATGAGAGGGGACCCCCAAAGAGGCTCCCGGACCACAAGGGGCCATGGAGAACCCCCATCACAAACCCCCGGGACCAGAGGACTGTTCTGTTATATGAATGTAACACTGACAAAAGCCGTCAGGGAACTCTTCGATGAATGTTACCGGTGTGAGTAGAATGATTCCTTATAGTCGCTGATTTATCGTGCATATTGTGTTCAAATAAATACGTTTTTTTTTTTTAAGAGACAATGACAACGCCTCAAAAAAATATCTTTCTTTTCTCTTTTTGTTCAAGACATATTGGACAATGACAGAAACCGGTCTCAGCCAAGGATTTACACGTTGTACAGTGACATTGGTATTGTGGTGCTGCGGTGGTGGTAGTTGTGTGACTTGGATGCTGTGGTGTTTGTGGTTGTTGCCCCCGGATCCTGAATGCCTTTGACCAAGTGCCCAAGTGACCCTCAACCACGCCATTCCAGAAAGTCCACTTCCTCATGTTCAAATCACATTCATTTTATTTGCCATTTGGTCTCTGCTCTCTCTCTCTCTCTGGTCCCTTTCTCTGGTCTCTCTCGCTGTCGTCTCTCTTTCTGGTCTCTTTAAGGTCTCTCTATGGTCTCTCTCTGGTCGGTCTCTCTCTCTGGTCTCTTTAAGGTCTTACTTAGGTCTCTCTCTGGTCTCTTTAAGGTCTTACTTAGGTCTCTCTCTCTGGTCTCTCTCTCTCTGGTCTCTCTCTCTCTGGTCTCTCTCTCTCTGGTCTCTCTCTCTCTGGTCTCTCTCTCTCTGGTCTCTCTCTCTCTGGTCTCTCTCTCTCTGGTCTCTCTCTCTCTGGTCTCTCTCTCTCTGGTCTCTCTCTCTCTGGTCTCTCTCTCTCTGGTCTCTCTCTCTCTGGTCTCTCTCTCTCTGGTCTCTCTCTCTGGTCTCTCTCTCTGGTCTCTCTCTCACTGGTCTCTCTCTCTCTGGTCTCTCTCTCTCTGGCGGCACGGTGGCTGAGTGGATAGCACTCTCGCCTCTCAGCAAGAAGGTCCTGGGTTCGAATCCCAGTCGGACCAGGGCCTTTCTGAGTGGAGTTTGCATGTTCTCCCCGTGTCTGCGTAGGTTTCCTCCGGGTACTCCGGTTTCCCCTACCACTAAAAATGTGTCCAATAGTTCTAGCATGCGCCTCCTGTACTGGCGACCCCGCTCCCATCTCTGTGTGGAGTGAGAGACAAATGCCCAAAAATTAACAATTGTAAACCGCTTTGAGACTCTGGTCTGTGAAAGGCGGTATATAAATAAAAAAAAAAAAAAAAAAAGATAAGATTAGATTACTTACTCTGGTCTCTCTCTCTCTGGTCTCTCTCTCTCTGGTCTCTCTCTCTCTGGTCTCTCTCTCTCTCTGGTCTCTCTCTCTGGTCTCTCTCTGGTCTCTCTCTGGTCTCTCTCTCTGGTCTCTCTCTCTGGTCTCTCTCTCTCTCTGGTCTCTCTCTCTGGTCTCTCTCTCTGGTCTCTCTCTCTCTCTCTGGTCTCTCTCTCTCTGGTCTCTCTCTCTCTGGTCTCTCTCTCTGGTCTCTCTCTCTCTGGTCTCTCTCTGGTCTCTCTCTCACCTTGTAAAGGGCTCTGATGTTGCTAAACCACAGTCACAAAAACAAAAGCCGGCTGGTTTTACACAAGGACCTACACTGTTTTAAAAGACACAGTTACACAATTTAAACAGTCATTGAGGCATGCCCAAGTATTGTATAGGAGCCACTTTATCTCTGAAAAAAGCAACTATTGTACAAAGAAATGTTTTTCAAATGTCCAACAAAATATGCACCCGTGGCAAAAATGAGAAATTCTTTATTGCGTCTCTAAATAATTTTATTAGCAACAATGATAATCTCAGATGTTACATGAATAGGTGGATTATGATCCGTCTTCATAAATCTGTTGTCATTAAAGGCTCAAACGTCTCATGGCATCATTTCTAAAGTGATGTTGATATGGATTATTTGTGTGATATTGTTTCCTTAATTTAACACGAGAACTCCCAGAGCAGTCAGTTTCAAAGGTTTTCTGTATCTATATGTAATTTATTCATGTAATTATTTTTGTGCAAGGATATTCTATTTTTGATAACTGAGTAGTTCTAACGTTAACTTACTTTCTCTCTATAGCAGTCTTTATAAGGCGCTGGTTAAGATTAGCCTAGCTTTAGCCATCCGTAAACTCTGGTCAATTATTATTTCCCAACATATGCAAAATGAAATGAGTACAATGGTGTGGTAAGACCAGGCTAGGTTCAGATTGGTCCTGGACTGGTTCTGGACTGGTTCAGTTTCAGTTTGGTTGTCCACCAGAGACGTGAGAGTGCTGGTCACCATAGCAACATACTATTTACTGTTAGCAGCTAGCGTTTAGCTTTAGCATTGGCTTTCAAACAAACGGGTTTCCCCCTATTTCAGTTATATTCAGATATATCCAGTTTTACCGCTTATTAGAATACTTACATTTAATAAATCAGGTGCAGAACTAAAAACATAAAAAGGGAGCAGTCAAAATGATGGCTCTGGGAGTTCTTGAAGTTTCCAAATAATGGGATTCTGGTTCATAATAATGTGACGAAGAGTATCATAGAATTAAAGCCATTTCACGACATGTTTTGAGGATGTGTTTTTCTGTGTTTCGTCACTGTCCATGTGCCAAGTTTATCTTAATGTTTACAGTCTATGGTTTATCTGCAGAGCTCATTAAATCTGTCATTCTTGAATCTTAAAGTAATTGATAAAATTGTTTTGTTTACTTTCTTCTGTTTGAGAAGTATGAGACTCATCAAATCATTTCTAAGTTTAAGTCGACATCTTGACGTCACTGATATGACCCCACAAACTGAAAGTAAAAGGTGTGTGTGTGTACAAAAACATTCTATTATTAATCTACATTTTTATTCCACGTAATGACCTAAAAAGACAATATTTACAATTGAAATATGAAACTAAATACAATTATTACGCCTGATGACAATATTTTTAGGGATTCACATAATACAATATATTACTTCATTAACGTACAATATATTAACTTTATTAACTTACAATAAATAGATTTTTACAGCATTTTTTTTTTAAATATCTTGAGATGTACCAACTTAAGTTTTACCACAAAGAGATCAAGTTTGAACTGAGAAGTCATGAGTAATTAGTAAAAGAAATAGCAAAAGTAGCTCCCTGTTAAAGGGGACATTAAGTGTTGTGGGAGGAGCTACATTAGTGATGGAGGAAAAGTGTTTTCAGGATCCACAGATTACAAAGTCCAGACAAAGTCCAGAGTTATGAAAGAATCAACAGCACGGCCTCTTCTTCCCAGAAGGAGAACTGACCAACGTCACGGTCTTCTCTTTTTCTCTGTCTTCTTGTTCTTTTAAAATCCTTTATGACAAACCAGAAAGTACTAAGTTACCCAGTGTTATCATATCCACGGGCCTGGTTAGTAATGTGAGGGGAGCCAGGGGCCTTAAGTACCGAGCTATTGTCAGTGAGTGCATGAACAGATTGTAGCCTTGCTGCCATCAGACTGCCCCAGTGCAGCTGTGGCTTCTGTAGAAGTTTACCCCCACTGTGATCAAGTGAACGATTCATGCCATGTGGAGCCCTCCATGATGGTATTTATCATCTGTCATTAATGTCATCTCCATGGAGACAAGAAAATAAAGCCACAAGGCCAAGTTACACGGTGGATGTGTGAAGAGGCACACACTCACAGTAAGAAGATTTATAGAAGCAATATTTCTTTAGAAATAAAAAACAGAAACATTTCTGTAAATCTCCCCCACACACAGCCCATATCAGGTTCATACCTTCTTACTCTTCTTACCTAAACTTACCCTGAGCCTGAGCCTTACCTGGCCATATGGATCATCGATTCCAACACATTGTGTCCAGAGAAAGCGCTGCACTCAAAAAACGTCATCTGACAATCCTAATGGAGCCAAATCAGCAAAAACAAAACATTGTGATTCTAAAGAAACCATTAAACCATTTCTCCCAGAAGCAGAAACAAACAGAAACCTTGGCGAGTCGTTCTCCCATGTTGGTCTGGACCTGTCTCTCTTCTTCCTTGTCTGTTTTATTTCCTAAAAGCATGATGGCGATGTCGTCCCCTGCAGCCTCCTGTGAAGCAGAACCATCTTTCAGATAGAACCACTTTAAAAGACACGTGTGTGATCGTTTCCACAAACAGCTGTTCCAGGCAGAGCGTCGAAGGAAAAGGTGGTGAACATAAGAGACCGCAACACGCCGTCTTCATCTTTTATATGAATCTTTTTTTTTGCTTGTAAGTCATTTAAATCTTTGAGAGCTGATTGGCTGAGTGAGGGTGGTCCAATGGCTCTAACATGAACCTCGATACATGGGTTTTATGTCATAGATATACAGTGCCTTGCGAAAGTATTCGGCCCCCTTGAACCTTTCAACATTTCGCCACATTTCAGGCTTCAAACATAAAGATATAAAATTTTAATTTTTTGTCATGAATCAACAACAAGTGGGACACAATCGTGAAGTGGAACGAAATTTATTGGATAATTTAAACTTTTTTAACAAATAAAAAACTGAAAAGTGGGGTGTGCAATATTATTGGGCCCCTTTACTTTCAGTGCAGCAAACTCAGTCCAGAAGTTCAGTGAGGATCTTTGAATGATCCAATGTTGTCCTAAATGACTGATGATGATAAATAGAATGCACCTGTGTGTAATCAAGTCTCCGTATAAATGGACCTGCTCTTTGATAGTCTCAGGGTTCTGTTTAAAGCACAGAGAGAACCATGAAGACAAAGGAACACACCAGGCAGGTCCGAGATACTGTTGTGGAGAAGTTTAAAGCCGGATTTGGATACAAAAAGATTTCCCAAGCTTTAAACATCTCAAGGAGCACTGTGCAAGCAATTATATTGAAATGGAAGGAGTATCAGACCACTGCAAATCTACCAAGACCCGGCCGTCCCTCCAAACTTTCATCTCAAACAAGGAGAAGACTGATCAGAGATGCAGCCAAGAGGCCCATGATCACTCTGGATGAACTGCAGATAACTACAGCTGAGGTGGGAGAGTCTGTCCATAGGACAACAATCAGTCGTGCACTGCACAAATCTGGCCTTTATGGAAGAGTGGCAAGAAGAAAACCATTTCTCAAAGATATCCATAAAAAGTCTGGTTTAAAGTTTGCCACAAGCCACCTGGGAGACACACCAAACATGTGGAAGAAGGTGCTCTGGTCAGATGAAACCAAAATCGAAGTTTTTGGCCACAATGCAAAACGATATGTTTGGCGTAAAAGCAACACAGCTCGTCACCCTGAACACACCATCCCCACTGTCAAACATGGTGGTGGCAGCATCATGCTTTGGGCCTGCTTTTCTTCAGCAGGGACAGGGAAGATGGCTAAAATTGATGGGAAGATGGATGGAGCCAAATACAGGACCATTCTGGAAGAAAACCTGTTGGAGTCTGCAAAATACCTGAGACTGGGACGGAGATTTATCTTCCAACAGGACAATGATCCAAAACATAAAGCCAAATCTACAATGGAATGGTTCACAAATAGACGTATCCAGGTGTTAGAATGGCCAAGTCAAAGTCCAGACCTGAATCCAATCCAGAATCTGTGGAAAGAGCTGAACACTGCTGTTCACAAACGCTCTCCATCCAACCTCACTGAGCTCCAGCTGTTTTGCTAGGAAGAATGGGCAAGAAGTCTCTCGATGTGCAAAACTGATAGAGACATACCCCAAGCGACTTGCAGCTGTAATTGCAGCAAAAGGTGGCGCTACAAAGTATTAGTGCAAGGGGCCGAATAATATTGCACGCCCCACTTTTCAGTTTTTTATTTGTTAAAAAAGTTTAAATTATCCAATAAATTTCGTTCCACTTCAAGATTGTGTCCCACTTGTTGTTGATTCTTGACAAAAAAAAATATGTTTTATATCTTTATGTTTGAAGCCTGAAATGTGGCGAAATGTTGAAAGGTTCAAGGGGGGCCGAATACTTTCGCAAGGCACTGTATTTGTTCAGGTTTGACTGTTAGCTACCCAAACTTTAGGTTCCTTGGCCTCAGCTGCGTGCACATGAGCTCAACACATATTTATTGTGTCCGAGTCTGAACGTTTAGCTAATAGCATCACAAACCCCTAGAACAATGTGAGAAGACTTACATTTATACTGGTGAGCCACTGTCGGACAGAAGTGAAGCTCGACATGTCAGTGATGTCGAACATTATAATCACTCCGTCTGCTTTACGAAAGAACTGTTTGGTGATGCTGCGATACCTGCGAGACCAAAACTCACATTTCAGAAAACAAAACCACAACATGCACTAAAGCTAATGCCTGTATTTAGCATTGGCCCTTACCTCTCCTGCCCTGTATTTAGCATTGGCCCTTACCTCTCCTGCCCTGTATTTAGCATTGGCCCTTACCGCTCCTGCCCTGTATTTAGCATTGGCCCTTACCTCTCCTGCCCTGTATTTAGCATTGGCCCTTACCTCTCCTGCCCTGTATTTAGCATTGGCCCTTACCGCTCCTGCCCTGTATTTAGCATTGGCCCTTACCGCTCCTGCCCTGTATTTAGCATTGGCCCTTACCTCTCCTTCCCTGTATTTAGCATTGGCCCTTACCTCTCCTGCCCTGTACAGTATTTAGCATTGGCCCTTACCGCTCCTGCCCTGTATTTAGCATTGGCCCTTACCTCTCCTGCCCTGTATTTAGCATTGGCCCTTACCTCTCCTTCCCTGTACAGTATTTAGCATTGGCCCTTACCTCTCCTGCCCTGTATTTAGCATTGGCCCTTACCTCTCCTTCCCTGTACAGTATTTAGCATTGGCCCTTACCTCTCCTGCCCTGTACAGTATTTAGCATTGGCCCTTACCTCTCCTGCCCTGTACAGTATTTAGCATTGGCCCTTACCGCTCCTGCCCTGTACAGTATTTAGCATTGGCCCTTACCTCTCCTTCCCTGTACAGTATTTAGCATTGGCCCTTACCTCTCCTGCCCTGTACAGTATTTAGCATTGGCCCTTACCTCTCCTGCCCTGTACAGTATTTAGCATTGGCCCTTACCTCTCCTGCCCTGTACAGTATTTAGCATTGGCCCTTACCTCTCCTGCCCTGTACAGTATTTAGCATTGGCCCTTACCTCTCCTTCCCTGTACAGTATTTAGCATTGGCCCTTACCTCTCCTGCCCTGTACAGTATTTAGCATTGGCCCTTACCTCTCCTGCCCTGTATTAAGCATTGGCCCTTACCGCTCCTGCCCTGTATTTAGCATTGGCCCTTACCTCTCCTGCCCTGTATTTAGCATTGGCCCTTACCTCTCCTGCCCTGTACAGTATTTAGCATTGGCCCTTACCTCTCCTGCCCTGTATTTAGCATTGGCCCTTACCGCTCCTGCCCTGTATTTAGCATTGGCCCTTACCGCTCCTGCCCTGTATTTAGCATTGGCCCTTACCTCTCCTGCCCTGTACAGTATTTAGCATTGGCCCTTACCGCTCCTGCCCTGTATTTAGCATTGGCCCTTACCTCTCCTGCCCTGTATTTAGCATTGGCCCTTACCTCTCCTGCCCTGTACAGTATTTAGCATTGGCCCTTACCTCTCCTGCCCTGTACAGTATTTAGCATTGGCCCTTACCTCTCCTGCCCTGTACAGTATTTAGCATTGGCCCTTACCTCTCCTGCCCTGTACAGTATTTAGCATTGGCCCTTACCTCTCCTTCCCTGTACAGTATTTAGCATTGGCCCTTACCTCTCCTGCCCTGTACAGTATTTAGCATTGGCCCTTACCTCTCCTGCCCTGTACAGTATTTAGCATTGGCCCTTACCGCTCCTGCCCTGTATTTAGCATTGGCCCTTACCTCTCCTGCCCTGTATTTAGCATTGGCCCTTACCTCTCCTGCCCTGTACAGTATTTAGCATTGGCCCTTACCTCTCCTGCCCTGTACAGTATTTAGCATTGGCCCTTACCGCTCCTGCCCTGTACAGTATTTAGCATTGGCCCTTACCTCTCCTGCCCTGTATTTAGCATTGGCCCTTACCGCTCCTGCCCTGTATTTAGCATTGGCCCTTACCGCTCCTGCCCTGTATTTAGCATTGGCCCTTACCTCTCCTGCCCTGTACAGTATTTAGCATTGGCCCTTACCTCTCCTGCCCTGTACAGTATTTAGCATTGGCCCTTACCTCTCCTGCCCTGTATTTAGCATTGGCCCTTACCGCTCCTGCCCTGTACAGTATTTAGCATTGGCCCTTACCTCTCCTGCCCTGTACAGTATTTAGCATTGGCCCTTACCTCTCCTGCCCTGTACAGTATTTAGCATTGGCCCTTACCTCTCCTGCCCTGTACAGTATTTAGCATTGGCCCTTACCTCTCCTTCCCTGTACAGTATTTAGCATTGGCCCTTACCTCTCCTGCCCTGTACAGTATTTAGCATTGGCCCTTACCTCTCCTGCCCTGTACAGTATTTAGCATTGGCCCTTACCGCTCCTGCCCTGTACAGTATTTAGCATTGGCCCTTACCTCTCCTTCCCTGTACAGTATTTAGCATTGGCCCTTACCTCTCCTGCCCTGTACAGTATTTAGCATTGGCCCTTACCTCTCCTGCCCTGTACAGTATTTAGCATTGGCCCTTACCTCTCCTGCCCTGTACAGTATTTAGCATTGGCCCTTACCTCTCCTGCCCTGTACAGTATTTAGCATTGGCCCTTACCGCTCCTGCCCTGTACAGTATTTAGCATTGGCCCTTACCTCTCCTGCCCTGTATTTAGCATTGGCCCTTACCGCTCCTGCCCTGTATTTAGCATTGGCCCTTACCTCTCCTGCCCTGTATTTAGCATTGGCCCTTACCGCTCCTGCCCTGTATTTAGCATTGGCCCTTACCGCTCCTGCCCTGTATTTAGCATTGGCCCTTACCTCTCCTGCCCTGTATTTAGCATTGGCCCTTACCTCTCCTGCCCTGTACAGTATTTAGCATTGGCCCTTACCTCTCCTGCCCTGTACAGTATTTAGCATTGGCCCTTACCGCTCCTGCCCTGTACAGTATTTAGCATTGGCCCTTACCTCTCCTGCCCTGTATTTAGCATTGGCCCTTACCTCTCCTTCCCTGTACAGTATTTAGCATTGGCCCTTACCTCTCCTTCCCTGTACAGTATTTAGCATTGGCCCTTACCGCTCCTGCCCTGTACAGTATTTAGCATTGGCCCTTACCTCTCCTGCCCTGTACAGTATTTAGCATTGGCCCTTACCTCTCCTGCCCTGTACAGTATTTAGCATTGGCCCTTACCTCTCCTGCCCTGTACAGTATTTAGCATTGGCCCTTACCGCTCCTGCCCTGTACAGTATTTAGCATTGGCCCTTACCTCTCCTGCCCTGTATTTAGCATTGGCCCTTACCGCTCCTGCCCTGTATTTAGCATTGGCCCTTACCTCTCCTGCCCTGTACAGTATTTAGCATTGGCCCTTACCTCTCCTGCCCTGTATTTAGCATTGGCCCTTACCTCTCCTGCCCTGTACAGTATTTAGCATTGGCCCTTACCTCTCCTGCCCTGTACAGTATTTAGCATTGGCCCTTACCTCTCCTGCCCTGTACAGTATTTAGCATTGGCCCTTACCTCTCCTGCCCTGTATTTAGCATTGGCCCTTACCGCTCCTGCCCTGTACAGTATTTAGCATTGGCCCTTACCTCTCCTGCCCTGTATTTAGCAATGGCCCTTACCGCTCCTGCCCTGTATTTAGCATTGGCCCTTACCGCTCCTGCCCTGTACAGTATTTAGCATTGGCCCTTACCTCTCCTGCCCTGTATTTAGCATTGGCCCTTACCGCTCCTGCCCTGTATTTAGCATTGGCCCTTACCTCTCCTGCCCTGTATTTAGCATTGGCCCTTACCGCTCCTGCCCTGTATTTAGCATTGGCCCTTACCTCTCCTGCCCTGTATTTAGCATTGGCCCTTACCTCTCCTGCCCTGTATTTAGCATTGGCCCTTACCTCTCCTGCCCTGTACAGTATTTAGCATTGGCCCTTACCTCTCCTGCCCTGTACAGTATTTAGCATTGGCCCTTACCGCTCCTGCCCTGTACAGTATTTAGCATTGGCCCTTACCTCTCCTGCCCTGTATTTAGCATTGGCCCTTACCTCTCCTGCCCTGTACAGTATTTAGCATTGGCCCTTACCGCTCCTGCCCTGTATTTAGCATTGGCCCTTACCTCTCCTGCCCTGTATTTAGCATTGGCCCTTACCTCTCCTTCCCTGTACAGTATTTAGCATTGGCCCTTACCTCTCCTTCCCTGTACAGTATTTAGCATTGGCCCTTACCTCTCCTTCCCTGTACAGTATTTAGCATTGGCCCTTACCGCTCCTGCCCTGTACAGTATTTAGCATTGGCCCTTACCGCTCCTGCCCTGTACAGTATTTAGCATTGGCCCTTACCTCTCCTGCCCTGTACAGTATTTAGCATTGGCCCTTACCGCTCCTGCCCTGTACAGTATTTAGCATTGGCCCTTACCGCTCCTGCCCTGTACAGTATTTAGCATTGGCCCTTACCTCTCCTGCCCTGTACAGTATTTAGCATTGGCCCTTACCTCTCCTGCCCTGTACAGTATTTAGCATTGGCCCTTACCTCTCCTGCCCTGTATTTAGCATTGGCCCTTACCTCTCCTGCCCTGTACAGTATTTAGCATTGGCCCTTACCGCTCCTGCCCTGTACAGTATTTAGCATTGGCCCTTACCTCTCCTGCCCTGTACAGTATTTAGCATTGGCCCTTACCGCTCCTGCCCTGTATTTAGCATTGGCCCTTACCGCTCCTGCCCTGTACAGTATTTAGCATTGGCCCTTACCGCTCCTGCCCTGTATTTAGCATTGGCCCTTACCGCTCCTGCCCTGTACAGTATTTAGCATTGGCCCTTACCGCTCCTGCCCTGTACAGTATTTAGCATTGGCCCTTACCGCTCCTGCCCTGTATTTAGCATTGGCCCTTACCTCTCCTGCCCTGTATTTAGCATTGGCCCTTACCTCTCCTGCCCTGTACAGTATTTAGCATTGGCCCTTACCTCTCCTGCCCTGTACAGTATTTAGCATTGGCCCTTACCTCTCCTGCCCTGTATTTAGCATTGGCCCTTACCTCTCCTGCCCTGTACAGTATTTAGCATTGGCCCTTACCGCTCCTGCCCTGTACAGTATTTAGCATTGGCCCTTACCGCTCCTGCCCTGTACAGTATTTAGCATTGGCCCTTACCGCTCCTGCCCTGTACAGTATTTAGCATTGGCCCTTACCTCTCCTGCCCTGTACAGTATTTAGCATTGGCCCTTACCGCTCCTGCCCTGTACAGTATTTAGCATTGGCCCTTACCTCTCCTGCCCTGTACAGTATTTAGCATTGGCCCTTACCGCTCCTGCCCTGTACAGTATTTAGCATTGGCCCTTACCGCTCCTGCCCTGTACAGTATTTAGCATTGGCCCTTACCGCTCCTGCCCTGTACAGTATTTAGCATTGGCCCTTACCTCTCCTGCCCTGTACAGTATTTAGCATTGGCCCTTACCGCTCCTGCCCTGTACAGTATTTAGCATTGGCCCTTACCTCTCCTGCCCTGTACAGTATTTAGCATTGGCCCTTACCTCTCCTGCCCTGTACAGTATTTAGCATTGGCCCTTACCGCTCCTGCCCTGTATTTAGCATTGGCCCTTACCGCTCCTGCCCTGTACAGTATTTAGCATTGGCCCTTACCGCTCCTGCCCTGTATTTAGCATTGGCCCTTACCGCTCCTGCCCTGTACAGTATTTAGCATTGGCCCTTACCGCTCCTGCCCTGTACAGTATTTAGCATTGGCCCTTACCTCTCCTGCCCTGCCCTGTATTTAGCATTGGCCCTTACCTCTCCTGCCCTGTACAGTATTTAGCATTGGCCCTTACCGCTCCTGCCCTGTATTTAGCATTGGCCCTTACCGCTCCTGCCCTGTACAGTATTTAGCATTGGCCCTTACCGCTCCTGCCCTGTACAGTATTTAGCATTGGCCCTTACCTCTCCTGCCCTGTACAGTATTTAGCATTGGCCCTTACCTCTCCTGCCCTGTACAGTATTTAGCATTGGCCCTTACCGCTCCTGCCCTGTATTTAGCATTGGCCCTTACCGCTCCTGCCCTGTACAGTATTTAGCATTGGCCCTTACCGCTCCTGCCCTGTACAGTATTTAGCATTGGCCCTTACCGCTCCTGCCCTGTACAGTATTTAGCATTGGCCCTTACCGCTCCTGCCCTGTACAGTATTTAGCATTGGCCCTTACCTCTCCTGCCCTGTACAGTATTTAGCATTGGCCCTTACCGCTCCTGCCCTGTACAGTATTTAGCATTGGCCCTTACCTCTCCTGCCCTGTACAGTATTTAGCATTGGCCCTTACCTCTCCTGCCCTGTACAGTATTTAGCATTGGCCCTTACCGCTCCTGCCCTGTATTTAGCATTGGCCCTTACCGCTCCTGCCCTGTACAGTATTTAGCATTGGCCCTTACCGCTCCTGCCCTGTATTTAGCATTGGCCCTTACCGCTCCTGCCCTGTACAGTATTTAGCATTGGCCCTTACCGCTCCTGCCCTGTACAGTATTTAGCATTGGCCCTTACCTCTCCTGCCCTGCCCTGTATTTAGCATTGGCCCTTACCTCTCCTGCCCTGTACAGTATTTAGCATTGGCCCTTACCGCTCCTGCCCTGTATTTAGCATTGGTCCTTACCGCTCCTGCCCTGTACAGTACTTAGCATTGGCCCTTACCGCTCCTGCCCTGTACAGTATTTAGCATTGGCCCTTACCTCTCCTGCCCTGTACAGTATTTAGCATTGGCCCTTACCTCTCCTGCCCTGTACAGTATTTAGCATTGGCCCTTACCTCTCCTGCCCTGTATTTAGCATTGGCCCTTACCGCTCCTGCCCTGTACAGTATTTAGCATTGGCCCTTACCTCTCCTGCCCTGTATTTAGCATTGGCCCTTACCGCTCCTGCCCTGTATTTAGCATTGGCCCTTACCTCTCCTGCCCTGTATTTAGCATTGGCCCTTACCGCTCCTGCCCTGTATTTAGCATTGGCCCTTACCTCTCCTGCCCTGTATTTAGCATTGGCCCTTACCTCTCCTGCCCTGTACAGTATTTAGCATTGGCCCTTACCTCTCCTGCCCTGTACAGTATTTAGCATTGGCCCTTACCTCTCCTGCCCTGTACAGTATTTAGCATTGGCCCTTACCTCTCCTGCCCTGTACAGTATTTAGCATTGGCCCTTACCGCTCCTGCCCTGTATTTAGCATTGGCCCTTACCGCTCCTGCCCTGTATTTAGCATTGGCCCTTACCTCTCCTGCCCTGCCCTGTATTTAGCATTGGCCCTTACCTCTCCTGCCCTGCCCTGTATTTAGCATTGGCCCTTACCTCTCCTGCCCTGTACAGTATTTAGCATTGGCCCTTACCGCTCCTGCCCTGTACAGTATTTAGCATTGGCCCTTACCTCTCCTGCCCTGTACAGTATTTAGCATTGGCCCTTACCGCTCCTGCCCTGTACAGTATTTAGCATTGGCCCTTACCGCTCCTGCCCTGCCGTGTCCCACATCTGCAGTGCCATTTGGCTCTTGTCTACGGTAATAGTCTTCACGCTGTAGTCTATGCCTGGATTTATGAAACAGAAAAGTCAGATTGTACAAAAGTGTGCGTCAGGATTATGTTTTGTGTTGAGAGAAACGCACCCACTGTGGCAGACGTCCCGGGACGGAAGCTCTCGTCACAAAATCGTTTAAGTATGGAGGTCTTTCCCACGCTGGAGTTGCCCACTGTGATGATTTTGAAAAGGCGGTCTGGGGGCGACGGGCTGCCTTCCTCCTGCCAAACAGAACATCATCTGTTTATTTTCAACAGATTTAAGACATCCCAGGTGCGGGAATTACAATGGGAAACGGTGAACTCTCAAGACCATTCCATCTTTTAAAGCTGGGGTGTGTAACTTTCCCTCACTCTAAAAACAGCTTGGTTCCATCACAAGTTTTCATGTTTTTTCTAAATTTGGCGCTGCAGGATATGAGCTTCTTTGGGTTCTTGGGGACACTGCACAAGGATAAAATATGAGGTAATAATGTTTTTTATCTTCATCGGACACATTCTGATTCTGTTGCTTTATTTTCTCGTTCCAAAAGAGACATTTCTTGAATCTCTTTAACAAGATCAATTTGCTTTGTCCCGTCGTCAAATCTAATTTTAAGGCTCAGTCACAATGTGCTCAAATTAAGATACATTTAGCTAAATTCGATTTTTGGCTTATTTTTCATCACTTTTGCAGTGTACATACATTAGTTAATGCATTAAACTAAAAAGTCATATTTCTTTTACCATAAACTTGACATATTTGTAACCTCTGCCATTTACTACGCTGCCGTGTGCTGGGCCCCGGGCAGGAGGAGGTGAGGGACAGGAGGCCCCTGGACTCTGTGGAGGAGGTGAGGGACAGGAGGCCCCTGGACTCTGTGGAGGAGGTGAGGGACAGGAGGCCCCTGGACTCTGTGGAGGAGGTGAGGGACAGGAGGCCCCTGGACTCTGTGGAGGAGGTGAGGGACAGGAGGCCCCTGGACTCTGTGGAGGAGGTGAGGGACAGGAGGCCCCTGGACTCTGTGGAGGAGGTGAGGGACAGGAGGCCCCTGGACTCTGTGGAGGAGGTGAGGGACAGGAGGCCCCTGGACTCTGTGGAGGAGGTGAGGGACACGAGGCCCCTGGACTCTGTGGAGGAGGTGAGGGACACGAGGCCCCTGGACTCTGTGGAGGAGGTGAGGGACACGAGGCCCCTGGACTCTGTGGAGGAGGTGAGGGACACGAGGCCCCTGGACTCTGTGGAGGAGGTGAGGGACACGAGGCCCCTGGACTCTGTGGAGGAGGTGAGGGACAGGAGGCCCCTGGACTCTGTGGAGGAGGTGAGGGACAGGAGGCCCCTGGACTCTGTGGAGGAGGTGAGGGACAGGAGGCCCCTGGACTCTGTGGAGGAGGTGAGGGACAGGAGGCCCCTGGACTCTGTGGAGGAGGTGAGGGACAGGAGGCCCCTGGACTCTGTGGAGGAGGTGAGGGACAGGAGGCCCCTGGACTCTGTGGAGGAGGTGAGGGACAGGAGGCCCCTGGACTCTGTGGAGGAGGTGAGGGACAGGAGGCCCCTGGACTCTGTGGAGGAGGTGAGGACAGGAGCCCCTGGACTCTGTGGAGGAGGTGAGGGACAGAGGCCCCTGGACTCTGTGGAGGAGGTGAGGGACAGGAGGCCCCTGGACTCTGTGGAGGAGGTGAGGGACAGGAGGCCCCTGGACTCTGTGGAGGAGGTGAGGGACAGGAGGCCCCTGGACTCTGTGGAGGAGGTGAGGGACAGGAGGCCCCTGGACTCTGTGGAGGAGGTGAGGGACAGGAGGCCCCTGGACTCTGTGGAGGAGGTGAGGGACAGGAGGCCCCTGGACTCTGTGGAGGAGGTGAGGGACAGGAGGCCCCTGGACTCTGTGGAGGAGGTGAGGGACAGGAGGCCCCTGGACTCTGTGGAGGAGGTGAGGGACAGGAGGCCCCTGGACTCTGTGGAGGAGGTGAGGGACAGGAGGCCCCTGGACTCTGTGGAGGAGGTGAGGGACAGGAGGCCCCTGGACTCTGTGGGAGGAGAGGCCCTGACTCGTGGGGAGGTGAGGGACAGGAGGCCCCTGGACTCTGTGGAGGAGGTGAGGGACAGGAGGCCCCTGGACTCGTGGAGGAGGTGAGGGACAGGAGGCCCCTGGACTCTGTGGAGGAGGTGAGGGACAGAGGCCCCTGGACTCTGTGGAGGAGGTGAGGGACAGGAGGCCCCTGGACTCTGTGGAGGAGGTGAGGGACAGGAGGCCCCTGGACTCTGTGGAGGAGGTGAGGGACAGGAGGCCCCTGGACTCTGTGGAGGAGGTGAGGGACAGGAGGCCCCTGGACTCTGTGGAGGAGGTGAGGGACAGGAGGCCCCTGGACTCTGTGGAGGAGGTGAGGGACAGGAGGCCCCTGGACTCTGTGGAGGAGGTGAGGGACAGGAGGCCCCTGGACTCTGTGGAGGAGGTGAGGGACAGGAGGCCCCTGGACTCTGTGGAGGAGGTGAGGGACAGGAGGCCCCTGGACTCTGTGGAGGAGGTGAGGGACAGGAGGCCCCTGGCTCTGGAGGCCTCTGTGGAGGAGGTGAGGGACAGGAGGCCCCTGGACTCTGTGGAGGAGGTGAGGGACAGGAGGCCCCTGGACTCTGTGGAGGAGGTGAGGGACAGGAGGCCCCTGGACTCTGTGGAGGAGGTGAGGGACAGGAGGCCCCTGGACTCTGTGGAGGAGGTGAGGGACAGGAGGCCCCTGGACTGACTGTGGAGGAGGTGAGGGACAGGAGGCCCCTGGACTCTGTGGAGGAGGTGAGGGACAGGAGGCCCCTGGACTCTGTGGAGGAGGTGAGGGACAGGAGGCCCCTGGACTCTGTGGAGGAGGTGAGGGACAGGAGGCCCCTGGACTCTGTGGAGGAGGTGAGGGACAGGAGGCCCCTGGACTCTGTGGAGGAGGTGAGGGACAGGAGGCCCCTGGACTCTGTGGAGGAGGTGAGGGACAGGAGGCCCCTGGACTCTGTGGAGGAGGTGAGGGACAGGAGGCCCCTGGACTCTGTGGAGGAGGTGAGGGACAGGAGGCCCCTGGACTCTGTGGAGGAGGTGAGGGACAGGAGGCCCCTGGACTCTGTGGAGGAGGTGAGGGACAGGAGGCCCCTGGACTCTGTGGAGGAGGTGAGGGACAGGAGGCCCCTGGACTCTGTGGAGGAGGTGAGGGACAGGAGGCCCCTGGACTCTGTGGAGGAGGTGAGGGACAGGAGGCCCCTGGACTCTGTGGAGGAGGTGAGGGACAGGAGGCCCCTGGACTCTGTGGAGGAGGTGAGGGACAGGAGGCCCCTGGACTCTGTGGAGGAGGTGAGGGACAGGAGGCCCCTGGACTCTGTGGGGAGGTGAGGGACAGGAGGCCCCTGGACTCTGTGGAGGAGGTGAGGGACAGGAGGCCCCTGGACTCTGTGGAGGAGGTGAGGGACAGGAGGCCCCTGGACTCTGTGGAGGAGGTGAGGGACAGGAGGCCCCTGGACTCTGTGGAGGAGGTGAGGGACAGGAGGCCCCTGGACTCTGTGGAGGAGGTGAGGGACAGGAGGCCCCTGGACTCTGTGGAGGAGGTGAGGGACAGGAGGCCCCTGGACTCTGTGGAGGAGGTGAGGGACAGGAGGCCCCTGGACTCTGTGGAGGAGGTGAGGGACAGGAGGCCCCTGGACTCTGTGGAGGAGGTGAGGGACAGGAGGCCCCTGGACTCTGTGGAGGAGGTGAGGGACAGGAGGCCCCTGGACTCTGTGGAGGAGGTGAGGGACAGGAGGCCCCTGGACTCTGTGGAGGAGGTGAGGGACAGGAGGCCCCTGGACTCTGTGGAGGAGGTGAGGGACAGGAGGCCCCTGGACTCTGTGGAGGAGGTGAGGGACAGGAGGCCCCTGGACTCTGTGGAGGAGGTGAGGGACAGGAGGTTCTAGCCAAAGCCACCTCCATCATGAACAACACCTCCTGCACAGGACTGTAGAGGAGCTGAGGAGCTCCTTCAGTGGAAGAAGGAGCTGGGCCTTTATCCCCACCGCTGTCAGACTGTACAATAAGTCACTTTAAGTCACTGTATATGACTGACAAACCTGCACCGATATTGACACTGTTTGTGATTGACACTTTGAAATTGCCACTTTTGTATGTACATAATGATCCTGCATTAACATGGTGCACAGTCTGAGTGTTTCTGTCCGTGCCAAATGTGACAAGTACATTTCTCCTTTGTGAGATAAATAAAGCTTATCTTATCTTATCTTAACCGAGGGTGCCATGGGGTTAATTTCAGCAGAGTCAAATAGATTTCGCTTTAGCCACGCTTACGGTGGTGGTGGTCTCCTTTCCCACCGGCTGCCCTCTCGGAGACAGAGGGGCCTCGTTGCTTGGCGGCTGTAGTATGTCACTCATGACCAGGTCCATGCTCTCCTCCTCGGCCTCGCTGCACTGCCTCAGGGGCCTCTGCAGCTGGCAGCGAGTGTGCAGCAGGTGTGGGAGGTGGTCTTCTTCTATGGAGATGATCCTTTGGAAATGTCCGCGCTTCACTTCTGCGCTGATGCTGGCCTTTGTGGACTCTCTGCAGGAGTCTTCCTCCTCCTCACTGCAAGTAAACAACACATGAGCATAAGTTGAAGGTTCTACAGACCAAAGTAAAGATCGATACTTTATTGATCCCCGCAGGAGAAATTTATCTCCAGCAGCAGATTTTTAGTTTTACAGGAGCAGTTTAGAACAGAAATGAGCCAAAAGGAGAAATGCAGTATAGCAGGTAGTAGCAGGGGAGCTAATGTATACTTAAATAGTCCCAGAGGTGGTAAATAACCAATTATTTTTTATTTATGTTTTCTGGTATTATCATATTATTAGATAGATACTTTATTGACCCCCTGTAGGAGAGATTCATGTGTCCAGTAGCAGCAGAAACACATCCATTCATACAAACAAAACTAATAAATGTCTAAAAATAGCTATTGGTTATTGGTAATTTTCAGACAATATTTTTCTTTGTTTCTGTTTTTTTACGCTTTCCTCAACTGTCCAGGCCGTCTGCTTTTTGCTTGAGTTCATCTTGTTATTTTGTCTGGATATTTGGCATTAAACTACCCTTCACTCAACTAAGTGACGAGTTATATCTGTAAAGAGGTGTTAAAAAATCAGTTTTTAAGCAACGAAATGATCCTTTAATGGTACAGTATGGTTTGTACTTCAACAGGGACAGAGTACAATTAGAGATGCGTAGTAAAAGGTTTTAGCAGCAGAGCTAATCTACAGCTGCAGTCCCAGTAGCAGGTTTTAGCAGCAGAGCTAATCTACAGCTGCAGTCCCAGAGCTGGATGTTGTAAAACAGATGGATACACGAGGATTCATCAGCAGACAGAAGATTACAGTCGGATTTAGCATTTATAATAAAACTACCCAGGCCTCATTCTTCAACTTCGCTCTATACATACATTTACCGAGCTCACAGACAGACAGACAGACACATTCATGCTGAGCTCACAGACAGACAGACAGACACATTCATGCTGAGCTCACAGACAGACAGACAGACACATTCATGCTGAGCTCACAGACAGACAGACAGACAGACACATTCATACTGAGCTCACAGACAGACAGACAGACACATTCATACTGAGCTCACAGACAGACAGACACATTCATGCTGAGCTCACAGACAGACAGACAGACAGACACATTCATACTGAGCTCACAGACAGACAGACAGACAGACAGACAGACACATTCATACTGAGCTCACAGACAGACAGACAGACACATTCATGCTGAGCTCACAGACAGACAGACAGACACATTCATGCTGAGCTCACAGACAGACAGACACATTCATGCTGAGCTCACAGACAGACAGACACATTCATACTGAGCTCACAGACAGAGACAGAGACAGACACACACACACACAGACACACACAGACACAGACAGACACAGACAGACACACACAGACACACACAGACAGAAGTTAGCGGCTGTACCTTCTGAACACATCTGAAGAGGAGCCTTTGGAAGTGCCAGAGTAACTCGACGTTTGCAGTGAACTGGAACTTCTCTTTGGCTTCTGTTTAAAGAAATAATAAAATCAGTAACCTTTAACATGTGTCCTGTTAACTAGTACGACACAAACCTGATACAAAATGTCTCTCTCATCTCGCAAATATTTGTTCATTTCTCTGGAAACAAAAGTTGATAAAAATACAGAAATGTGTGGTTTGTGTCTAATAAAGAGAAGGGTTTAGATCTGACCTCATCAGATCCAGCTGTTTCATCAAACTGGCTCTTTCCCGCTGAAGGCCTTCACTTAGTCGATAGATTTCACTGTCGGGAATAAAACAAAACACAGAGAAATTATACGACATAGAAGAAGATATATTAAAGTGGTTTCCTCGACCATTTGATTGATCACTTTTTGAGTCACTACATCGACCTGAAGCTTGGATCTGAAATCTGCCTCATCAAACTGGATCTCAACCATTTGGTCTTAGCAAAAATAATTATATATATATATATTTTTGAGTGAGCATTATAGGATTAAATACATTTATTAACAGCATTCATGGATTAAAGGCCGACACTAAATAATACGCTCAAAGCTAATAATGGATCGAATGGAACAGAACGAGAGACTCTGCAGTATGGAAAAAACACTGCAAAAAATGATAAAATATGAGGTAACAATTGCTTGAATCGAGCGGTTTTTATCTAAATCAAAGTTCGTTCTGACTGCGTTAAAACCAGTTGCTTTATTTTCTCATTCCAAGAGACATTTCTTTTATCTTTTTAAAACCAGGTCATTTTTGCTGAAGCGACAGTGGCTCAGTTGTAGAGCATTGGCCTTTGGGGCCTGAAGGTTGTGGGTTTCGAGCCCACCATAAGATCGACTTGAGGACTCCCACTGATGACTGCTGTCGTTGTGTCCTTAGGCAAGACACTTAACCCCACTTTGCCTGAAGCCCCCACTGAAAGATCTCAGCTCCTGTGGACTCAGCAGCCATTGGCAAATCTAGTTTTAAGGCAGTCAGGATGTGTTCAGATACATTTTTGCCAGATTTGAGAATTTTCTGACTTATTTTTCATCACTTTTTGCAGTGAGGATGGTAAAAGTGTAAAAGTGTAACTGGTGATCATTATAAAAGCATCACAGAAGTTTCCTGTTGGAGCGTCAGACTCACAGCTCCTTCTCCTCGTGCAGCCGTGACGCCTGCTCCTGGAGCAGGAGGAGCTGCTCTTGGGCCACACTCAGCTCTCTGCTGCTCTGCTCCAGCTCCTGCAGCAGCTCCTCGTTCGTCTGCTTCAGCTTCACGTTCTCCACTTTGGTCTCGTGTTTTTCTCCCTGCAGGTCCTGGCACTGGTGCTCCAGCTACAAGCAACAACTCATCAGTACATACACTGCAAAAAGTGAGGAAAAATTTATCTTACTCTGAGCACATTCTGAGAGTCAAAGGGACAAAAGCAAATGATCTTGTTTTAAAAGATACAGAAATGTCTTCCATGGAATGAGTCAAAATAAAGTTCTTGAATAAAATAATAAATTGCTTTGTCCCATTGTTTTCACACAGAATGTACTCAAATTTAGATTAAAAACACTAGACACTGTACATTTCTCCTTTGTGAGATAAATAAAGCATATCTTATCTTATCTTATCTTAAATCCATTTTTAACCTCATATTTGATAATTTTTTGCAGTGTGATGACAAATAACTTATTAATGATTCACTGAGATGTGAATGTTTCCACAGGACCCTGCAGAGCCCAACACACACTCAGGCTAAACAAAAATAAAATCTGTGCAATAAAACAAAAGGAAAAGTCCAAGACACTGAGTTTTAAAGTCATAACTGTGCGTTTGTTATGTTTTGTCTTGTCTGTATGTTTTAAACGGGTTAGAGTCTGAAATAAAGTTTAATTGAAAAAAGCGGTGTCACTGGATGAAACACGCCCAGAGTTCAATGAAGGGAGTTGGAGGTAGAAAAAGAATGACATCAAAATAAAGTAAATATAGATACAGAAAAAGTCGCAAAGTCATGAAGAGCCGAAACTACAGATTCTTAGTAGCCTGGCCTTACCACACCATAGTACTCATTTCATTTCAGACGTGTAGTGAAATAATTATTGACGGGAGTTTACGGATGGTTATGGCCAGGCTAGAAAATTACACGTTCAAAACTAAAAATTATCACATTGACTACACTGGTCGCACCACACCATAGTACAGATTACATTTATACTAAGGTCTGGATTGTCTCCATTGACTCCGTGAACAGGTGGGAGGGGCTAACTCCTTTTACAGATTAAACCATTGGATCCGAGTTTACCGTGACGTTTGTAATGAGCCCGAGTGAGTCGTTAGCATTTAGCATTTAGCCTAGCTTTAGCCATCTCCTTTGCCGCTAACGGAGCCCGTGGGGAGCAGCGCCACAATCTTTTCCAGAGATTACAT
Organism: Knipowitschia caucasica; assembly: GCA_964034765.1. Lineage (NCBI taxonomy): Eukaryota > Metazoa > Chordata > Actinopteri > Gobiiformes > Gobiidae > Knipowitschia > Knipowitschia caucasica. The sequence continues at coordinate 31,468,968 of OZ035842.1, forward strand.
TTGCTAAACATTCCTCTTGCTCTGTCACCCACACAGTGTTGCCAACTCCTCAGTAAGGAAAGTAGCTATTGGCTGTCCCAAAAGTCGCTAGAAGTCGCTAAATGACGTCATCGCCTAATTTGCATAATTGGCAATTTGCAAATAACTGTAACGGACGCTGTAGCAGAGAGGAATAACGTCGTGGGAGAGACAAAAGTGAGTAAAAAACACCCTAAATATGTTTAGAACTACAAATGTACAAAAATAATTTCAACATTAACAACATTTAATGATTTTAATGCTTTGTCTAGATCTGTCGCTTGTCGCTTTTTTGAAAAAAAGTCGCTATAGGGTCTGAAAAGTCGCTAAATCTAGCGACAAAGTCGCTAAGTTGGCAACACTGCACCCACATCTAACTACAACACCCGCCTCCCGCGCTCTCTGATTGGTCGGATGGAATTCAACAGATTGTAATCTCAAACACAGGGACCAGACCCAGACGTTACAGCAGGACCTGATGATGGACCTGAGAGTACGGATGGATAAGACCAGGGAAGGACTGAGAGGACTAACAGGATAACAGGAGGATATATCCAGAACATATAGATGCAGTGATCATCCATCGAGGAGCTTATGTTGAACTTAGAAGCATTGCTATTTCCACAGCTGTGAATGATAGACATCAGACATATTCCTCCCATTCTCCTCTCACCCTCTTCTGCTTCTGAAAGAGTTGTTCCATTTCCTTTTCTTTGGAGGAAAGCTGAAGTTCCAAGTCCTGACTCCTCGAGAGAAACTGCTTATAATCCTGCAAGAGTTTTAAGTAAGAAAGATCAGATTTTAACATTTTAACACTGTAAAAACTACTCCACATTACAGATAAATACAAAATACCTGCAAAACAATCTTGTCTTTCTCGTTTTTGATTTGCTGCTCCATTTCTTCGTACAAGCGTCGGATCTCGTTGTCGTGTGTTGCCGCTTTTCTGTGAACAGTGTCCTTTAAGTTAAATCAAAATACTAAAAAACTAGTGTTTATATTTCTTCACATTCGTCTGAAGTCGGATTGTAAAAGACAGAACATAAGAAAATATTGGATTATTCATTTAAAGTTCAGGACTTTTGTTTTTGTCTTTGAAGGAAGTTTGTTTTTGTCGGTGACATTAAAGATGGAGCCAGAACTAAATATTGGATTATTCTTTTAATGTTCAGGACATTATTAAACTAAGAAACCGCTACGACTCCTTTGGTATATTGTGTTTGCTGCTGTGATGTGTTTGACTTTGACGTCGTTAATGAACAGATACATTTCTCGTTATGCAGAGTTTTCCTGACCTTTTCAAAGCACTTTCCATCTCGGTCTTTTCGTGGTCGGCCTCGATGAGCTGTGACGTCACTCGGGCCAAAAAGTCCTCGAAGTTGGACAGAAGGTGCGGCTCGTCCCTGCGGAGCTGAGCCCACAGGCTGCGGATCTCTGTGGGACTGGAACACACACACTTCATGTCCTGATGCCAGTGTCCACAACGGCTTTGGGCAGCAGCCTTTCAGATTTATGCAGATATGTGATTTAGATGGTGGATAAAGTGGAATTGTTCCACTTCTTCCTAATTTACCACTAACTCTAAGATTGTGCTTAACTTTTATGGCTGCACCATTGAGAGTTTACTTGTTGGTTCTGTGTCTGTGTGGTTTGGAAACATCACAGATAAAGAAAAGAGAGCTTTAAACAAGGTGCTCCGCTCTGCAAAGAGGACCGTGGGCTGTGAGCTTCCTGTTCTGGAGGTTCTTTATCAATCCAGACTTTTAAAGAAAGCTCTTAGGATTGTTAAAGACTCTTCTGGCCACCCTGGGAAAGCCATGTTCCAGCTTCTTCCCTCTGGCAGAAGATATCGCTCTCTGAGATGCAGGACATCTCGTTACGCTAACAGTTTTTATCCACAGGCTGTTATCAGTGTGAACAGAGCACTTTAATGATTTGCACTTGTTTTGAAACTGTTTTAGTCGATCCATTTCTCAGTGACATTTGTTTACTGTTTTATTTGTTTTATTTCTGTCTTTTAATGTTGTTTTATGTCTGTATTTGTCTGTGCACACTGGAGACTTTTGCTAATGTATTCCTATGTGTTTTTACTGCAAATGGCAAATAAACTGAATCTGAATCTTCCTGAAAATGTGAGACAGGCTTCTTCCCTGACAATGTTTTTTAATGTAGTGTGATTACTGTTAGATTATTTCAATGTTTATTTTCTGTTTTGTGAAGCTCTTGTGTGTGAACCGTGTTATACAGACTTTACTAAAGAAGGCTTTTTTTTTGGCCGTTCAAAATCTGAATGAGACGATTTACTTTGTCATTTCATGTTTTAGAAAGTGAAATAGTATCTTCTGTGGACAATACAGAAATAAGTATGAATGAGTTTTGTTCTTTTTAAGCGTTAAGCCTGTAATTCTAGAGCTACACGGCCATGCAATTGTAAAGAACATGAAGTGTCTCAAACATTCTAATGAATCCTATTGTTGTGTGATACATAGTGGAACAATTATATCCTTTTGCATTATCGATATCTCCTTTAAAATCTAAAACTAGAATAACATTTTTGCACTGGTTTGGTCTCTGCGGCGCTAAGTGAGGTTCATTTCTGTCGTTGTTTGAAAGTCAGATCTTTCTAAAGCCGTAAACCATTTCCTGCGGGTGGTTGAACACAGGAAGATATGATGAAAACAGAAAGTCAGGTACCACAACTTTAATGTCTTCCCCCCCCCCCTCTTCACTGCAAAAACTGATAAGTTCAAAATAGCTCAAAATGTATTTAAATTTTAGCACATTTTAGACTGAGCCTTAAAACAAGATTTGCCGATGAGACAAAGCAGAATGATACAAGAAATGTTGGAGAATCTTGTTTTAACACAGTCAGAATGTGTCCAGTTGATTTAAGCATTTATAACCTCACATTTCATCATTTTTTGCAGTGTTGCGTTTGTTTTACTTGAAGCTTATATCCTTCTGATCCTACGCAGCTCACTTCTCAAAGATGTGGTTGGCTCCGAGACTGTCCATGAGCATGCTGAAGTGTTTCTCCTCCTCATCGTCCGGACGGAGCAGCCTCTTCTCCCACTGGCCCTGGTACACCGCCTCCACGGAGCCGTTACCGGGGCCTCTACAGGGGCCTTTCTCCTCCATGTTTGCCTCTACGCTAATCTTCTGTCCAAACAAGAACTCACCTGGAAAAGCAGCACAAGGTGAGGGGCAGAAACAGCTTTAATCAGCATCACAGATATGACAAGTATCTGCTTTTATCATTCTTAACTCTATGTAATCTTTTGTGTTGTGTGTGACTGTTGCTGCCTCTTGTTCAGGACTTTCTTGAAAATGCGGCGGGATTGTCCTTGTTAAATAAAGCTGTGAATATCTATGATGTCTGTTATTGGTGTAGAAGTGGGAAGATAATCTCACTGGACCACTCTGCGTATGATGGATGTGATTGCAAATATAGCTTCACAGTTAAGCAGTGATTCAATAAATGCAGAATTTAATTAAAATGGTAAACTTTTCTCGCATGTTTGTGGGAAGTTTTACAGCATTTTTCCACCAAACCAACATGATAAAGACAGGTAAATGAATGTATCGCCTGAATATAGAAAACCAGATCAATATCATGTGAGATTGTTTTAAATTTCCTCGACTATAGAGAGACCAAATCTGATAAATTCTATATCTCATGTTATTAAGACGGTGATTTCTGTCAAACTTCCCTCTGTTCCACCAGAATCACAGGACAACAAAAACAGCTAGAAACAAACTTTATTTTTGCCGATGGAAGTAGACAGTCCAGACTTTCTGAATCCTGTTTCATATTTCACACAGTCATAGCCCATAATATTCTGTGGATCTTGAGAATCAGTGAAATCATCAAAAATGGCTGAGTTAAGTGAGAGGACTTGCACAATTGTGGACTGGGTGCAGCTTTGAGTTAAGTGTGAGCTCTGACTGCCCCCGCCGCCCCCCCGACCCAGAAATGGATTGAGGGGAAGAAGATGGATGGATAGATGCACTATTGACGGCAGACTAAATACTTGTTTGCCCCACTCTACATAAAGCTTCATGTGTGGCAAATAAACAGAGAAAGAATTGTATACCTGAATTACCCCATGAGTTAAACAAGTACTTAACCTGTGTACAGTACTTTTAATAACTACACACTGCAAAAAGTGATCAAGAGAAAAATAAGTTAACAATTGCTCAAATTTGACAAAATGTGTCTTAATTTGAGCACATTCTGACTGAGCCTTGAAACAAGATTTGCCGATGGGACAAAGCAAAATGATCTAAAAACAAATACAAGAAATGTCTCCCTTGAGAAAATGAGAAAATAAAGTTATTTAAATAAGAATAAATGGCTTTGTCCCTTTGGAAAACCTGCTCAGAAAGTGCCATAATTGATTTTAAAAAAACCTCTAAATTCAAGCAATTATTACTTCCCATTTCATCATTTTTTGCAGTGTAATAACTTTAAACTTGTAGTAATTGCATATTTCTAAAAGCGCTGACAAACGGTGAGCACATTTCTGTTACGTACTGAAGCCGGTGGAGAACTCTTCCAGGGTGAGGAATCCATTGTGGTCGGCGTCGAGTGAATCGAAGACATTCTCCAGGTCTTCGGGAGTGAGAGGGAGCTCTGCGTTCAGCCGCTGTTCAACAAGAGCAAAACAGCTGCGATTGAAAGAACGCTGACTCAGGGACGTTAAGTACACGCCTCTATTCTGAGCCTGGACACGATGAGGAGAACATGCAACACTGCGACAAAGTATGAAGAGAAGGAGAAAAAACAGAGCTTTAGACTTTGTTTTAAATCTGTGGACGATGGATTTAAGACCTTTTTCTTATTTCAACTTTGTAGAATTTGTGTACACGGATTCTAAAAAAACTAAAAATCTCGCGCTTTAAACTCTGCATCAAAAAACCTCATTTGAATTTTTTTTTTTTTGTTTTTGCACAAATATTTCTGCTATTTTTATTTTAGTTCTTTTTGGTAAATATATATTTCGAAGCTTAAATTTTTTCTACATAATTTTGTGAAAAGCCAGATATAATTGAAGTCACTAATGAAACTTAAACTTAAAATTTAGTGTCATACAAAATCCCTTCTCGAGCAGATTCTTTCAGATTTACTGTCAATAACAAAACATGAAGATTGTAACGAGAGGAATTCCATTAAATGTTGTTATTTTTGGTTGAACATTATTTTCAAAGTATTCTTCTGTACATTATAAAAGCTGTTTTCCCAGAGACTGATAAATGAATTAGTGAGAATTTAGTTCCAGCCCAACATCAGGTCAACAAACAGTAAAACCGGTTTGTGTGTTCCACAGCGGGACAGGCGGACACAGGGCGGAACTTCATTCATAACTTTAATAAAACTCTATACCGCTGTTGTCCTTCGTAAGACCTGACATACACTGCTAAATATGATAAAATGAGGTGATAGTTGTTTGAATCGAGTGGTTTTTACCTTAATCTGAGCATATTCCGAACTGTATTCAGGGCCTGTATCCCCCCCGCTGTCAGACTGTACAACAAGTCACTTTAAGTCACTTGCATTAGGACTGAAAACCTGCACTACTATTGACACTGTTTCTTTAATTGCCATTTAACAAGTTGCACATTTCTTTCTTTTTGCGAAGTGAATCTATCCATGATGTGACATGTACATTTATCCAGTGTGAGGCAGTCAACATGTGCACAGATACATCAAGTCAAAGATTGATTTTTTTAACTTATTTTGTTGGGTTAATGCACAGAAAAGACAGCCGTAGTGGTACTCTGAAAACCAAATCTTGTGACGGGATGAAAGATTCAATGTCAAAGTAATTTCTTTACAGATAAATCAGGTTCAGCCAACAATAACAACACGAAACAGACGTCCAAGATTTAACGCAAAATGTTACAAGAGACATCAGTCCCGCTCTAATCTATAACTAAAAAGGTTTTTCAGTAGATCCTATAATGTCAACAAACAAAACAAAAAAGTCTTTGGTGTTTGCCTTGGCTCGGTTTGGACACAGAAGCACCTGGCATCTTCACACGGTCTATAATTATTGACCACTTAGCAGCAGATGGTGGCCTGCCAGCTCACACAGACTGCTTCGTTCATCATTTGAAGGCGTTGCTGAATTGAAAACATAAAAACAACAACTCAATTCTTTATTTAAACAACTTCTATTCACTTGTTTAATTAGCCACACCTCTGTTACCTAATGTTTACCAAGGCCAGCCAGCTCCGACAAGGACAGTAAAGTCATATCGGGAGTTAAGGAGTATCAGCTGTTCTTGTAAAGCGTATCCTATCTCGCCCTATCTCTAGTGTCACCAAACACATTCACCGCTGTGCCTCTCTCGGAAACCGTCGCCTCTAAAACTGCGACAATAAATAACATTAAAAAACCCCGACAAAGACCAGACACCTCAGCGACAAACGATACATAAACAAAGCATTGTGCGGACTGACGTAATGGTAAATAAAAGCTCGCCGCAATGAGAGGGTGACACATTGTATATTCCAAGCGTCCCCATTTGTCGACACATTAGCATTTACCCAGATCAAAGCCGTGTGTATGAGTCTTTCCATTGATGGTGCGGACAAGAGCGTGGCCCTCGATATCAGAGCAGCACTCAAATCTACACAATAATACCAACGGAGTGGAGACATACTTTGCATAATACTCAAGCTGCTTGTTTTTAGAAGTGGATGGAAAGCTTTAGTGATAGAATATGCATAGAGTGGGAGCCGAGAGGGGTCTAAGTCCAGTGTGTTTTGGTTCGTTAGTGTGCCTTGAGATGTTGTTTATTGGTTCATTTCCAAAGGCACACCAAATACTAGTTAGAATGAAAATGAAAATGAAGTTTCAGCTGGTGGTGTGCAATGTGGCCGTTTTCAATGATCAGGATGTGCCGTGGCTCAGAAAGGTTGGGGAACACTGTCTTTTCTCCAACAATGAAGTAATGGGGCACATTATATGATGGTATTAACTTTAAAATTCAAGCCATAAATCACATCTGTCGAAAACATATAAAAAAGTATTGTATGTTTTTGAATATGTTTTTATTTTTAGTACTATCCATCCATCCATCCATTTTCTTCCCCTTAATCCATTTCTGGGTTGGGGGTGGCAGTCAGAGCACCAGCCCCTCACTGATCCTCCTGCAGGTGCTGAGTCCACAGGAGCTGAGATCTTCCAGTGGGGGCTTCAGGCAAAGTGGGGTTAAGTGTCTTGCCCAAGGACACAACGACAGCAGTCATCAGTGGGAGTCGTGAAGTAGGTCTTACTGTACGGTGGGCTCGAACCCACAACCTTCAGGCTCAAAGGCCAATGCTCTACACACTGAGCCACTGTCGCCCCTTTTTAGTACTATGTCTTTGGTCAACTCCAGTTCTAGCTTAAAAGGTTTTTAAAAAAGTAAAAAGGGCTGAACTGATGCACTTATGTAAATAGTCGAGAGAAAAACCTGTGACAGTGCCCTAGTTTCAGAGAGCTGCTTTTAGCGAGTGCCAACTTTACTTTATAAATGGCTTCATAAATTGTGAGCAGTGAAGCAAACAGGATTTTAAATGAGTCCAAAAGTCATTAAGTGACTTTAGAAAGTCTTTCTGAACATTGAATATTTATATCATCTTGATTGTTCAACGTGAGAAAATTGGCGAACCGGGCACTTCAGTTTTAAATGTATTTTATTGGTATGTACACAATCAACAAATAAAACACAAAAACATTTATAGCCAAGGCTAATTTGCGACGTCCGTCCTTAAAAACACATCTTCACATGATACTGAGGCAGATGTCCCAGAGACAGTTGGTTTCGTGTTTAAAACCAACCCATGTAGAAATGTATTTGGAAGTATTTCATCATTACTGTATAATTAAGAAGTTCTGGCAATCAAAATAGTCTATGGTCAAATAAGATGAACAAAAAATTGGGCACCATTTTGTCTCCAAATGTACTTTTGCTTGATCTCACCAGAAAGTTCCATTTTAACCTCATCGGTCCGTGCGGTCAAGCAGAAGGCTTGGGCATATGTTTTTTTCTGGCTCCGTCTGGGACTCCGTCTGGGACTCCGTCTGGGACTCCGTCTGGGACTCCGTCTGGGACTCCGTCTGGGACTCCGTCTGGGACTCCGTCTGGGACTCTAGATTCTGAGGAGAGGACACAGCACAGATTTTCTTCGGACGACTCTTCCGTGAGTTCCGACTTGCTCTTTTCTCAACAATAGGAGTCGTTATCTCTGTTACTTTTCTTGGTCTTCCCGATCTTGCTTTGACCTCCACTGTCCCCGTTAACTTCCATTTCCGAATTACGTTGCGAACAGAGGGAACTGGTACCTCAAACCGCTTTGCAATTTTCTTGTAGCCTTCTCCTGCTTTGTGGGCATCAATCAATTTCTGTTTCAGGGTTACAGGGAACTGCTTAGAGACCCCCATTGATGACAAGTGTTGGGCAAAGATATGAAGAATGTTTAGCCGTTCTATGAATGTTGCAGACACTCCTGCCAGAGAATCCTTTGTTTACGTTTACCAGGTGACCTTAAAAAAAAAAAGACAACACAGATTAGACAATAATAAGAAATAATTGTAATTATTACATCTAAAATCCTGCAGTAAATAATGCTAACCGGATTGCAAAAGTCAATGTAAATGTCTATAAACTAAAATACACATGTTCTACACATAGACTGTATATATTACATGGCGCTTGTTAAAAAGGTGGTAACACTTCATTATCATTACACACAGACTATCTTAGAGAATGATCTAATTACGGACAAAATCCGTGTTAATCCAAACTCACTCTGAGTAAATATAATGCGATATTTATTTCTAATCACTTAGAAGTATAACATAATCACAATACTTACTTAAATGTCCATAAAACGCAAACAAACAATGAACGAGTGTCCAGTCTCTCTTCTCTTCCTTTTCTCCACGTATTATTTTTCCCAACGCAGTTCTTCCAAATGAATACTTAGCAAACAGCGACCAATGCTAACGGCTTGTTATTGGATTGTTAATAATAATAATATTAAGTTCAAGTTTTAATTGTATGAAGTGTAGTATGACATTTGTAATAGTTAATAAGGGTAAGGTCAGAGTTGTGCGTCAGCCTGAGAGAACTGCGTTGGGGAAAAACGAAAACGCGTCGGCACGATGAAGGGGCGTTCAAGAACACTTCGTAAATCGTAAGATTATAATGCACGGTAAAAAAAAAAAAAAAAAAATCCCAGATTATGAAAATTAATGGAATAATAACAAATAATGTATAAATATAACAATATAACATTTTAACTTCTATCCATGTCTACACTTCATATACATTCAACCAGTGTGCAAACAAAACTAGAGGAAAAATAAGAATAAGTATATATAGAATAAGTATAAGAATTATACTCCTGTGCACAATGTATATTATGTATTATTTATAAGTATTTGTATTTTTAAATACATAAATACCCCTCTTCTTCATCCCCATCATCGCTGTCTGTTGATTTGAAAGCATTTGTCTTTCTACATTAGAATAGATTAAAGTTGTGTTTGATATTTATACATCTTTGTATTTTTGGCACAGCCTTGTATGAAATGTATATTGTATATAGTGGATATGGTCCCAAAAAACATTAAAACACAGGTTTGTCTTATGCTTGTTCTGGATTTGAGCAACATAACAAATGTGAACGCACCCCCAGAGGAAAGGCAGGTCGCAAACTTGAAAACCTCATTCATAGATCTGGTTTTAGCTTATTGAACAATCTTTGGAACTCTCTTCAAACATTTGTAATGAACTTAAAACCAAAGTGAATCCTCTGCACAGGCTTCATTTAAAAACGGATTGAGTTTATGATTTTATTAGTGTAAAAGCTGTGAATTAGAGATGAAGGAAAGGCCAAGTTGCCATGTTGTAATAACAGCTTTGACTATATTCTTTAAATCTTTAGAGTGGCACAGTTCCAGTTGCAAAACCTCTACACATTAAAGAAGCAAACCTCTTCTTTAAAGCCTACACGTTATCATTGTGCCCGTTTGCTCTTTAGAAACACTCTTGCAATGATATTAATATTTCCATTCTGGTCATAAAGTGACAATAGTGGGCGTCCTTGAGCTGGTGGCCTCACCTGCATGTCCCGCCGCGTGATGAAGCCCTTGTTCTCGCTGTCACAGACCTGAAAGAACTCAAGGATAGTGTTTTGTCCCATAGCTTCTCCATTCTTTGTCCAGTCGCCCTCATCTCTGCTCGCCTGGCTTCTCCACGCCGTCCGCACCTTGGATAAGACGGTGCCGCTGCTGCTGTTGTTGCTGGTGGTGGTGGTGGTGGTGGTGGTGGCCATTGCACTTGTAGAAGTTTGGAGTTTTCACATGATGGAGCAGAGGTGCAGAGGGGGGAGCGGCGAGAGGAGGGAAGAGCCACCGCACATCACAGAATCTCACCGCTGTCACTGATGGAGATCTCTAAGCAACCAACGTAGTTCTTTAATCAGTCGATAAAACCTGAGAGAGAGAGAGAGAGAGGATTATAGTCCAGCCCACAACAAATTAATTAAAATACGAGAACAAATCTTTGAATGTCCCAAAGTAAATATCAGTGTAAAGCAGTAATGTAAAACTGTGGGACTAATAAAGATTTAATTCATTCATAAAAGTTATAGAAAGCCTAATTCTTTTAGTGTGAAGAGACAGTACATTATAAAACAAGATAATTGAAGCATTACATTATGTTATAACTGAGATGATTTACAATTTAGCTAAAGATATATTTTATTGATTGATTTCACAAAAGAGAAATGTGCATGTCGCATCATGGATAGAAACAGTCAAGATTGTGCAAAAAGACAGAAATGTGCAACATGTTAAATGCAGGATATATTATGTACAATAAAAAGTGCCAAATTAAAATAATGGCAATCAAGAAACAGTGTCAGTAGAAGTGCAGGTTTTTTTTCAAGCAGCAGCAGAAAATTCAGAAAAGCCAAGAGTTCAGTTCGGCACAAGTCGGGCTGAAACCAACAATTATTTTGATTATCGATTAAACAAGCAATTATTTATTTGCATAATGATATAGTTGTTTATAACACAGATATGCAGGATATAGTTTCATCAAAATTTGACTCCTATCTGGTCAAATCTGGTTATATCTGGTTATATCTGGTCAAATCTGGTCAAATCTGGTCAAATCTGGTCAAATCTGGTCATATTTTGAAACAAAACAATATCAACTGTTGTTTAACTTGTAATTACTGCTCTGGTTGTGTCTTAAAATAACTTAACACATGGATGAGTTTGTGGATACAGAAGTTCCGAAAAAATTGATTAACATAGAAAAAACGTGATTACCGTAATTATGATTGAAATCAAATATGCTGAGATATTTATGAACTTTACATTAGAACTTTACATACATTAATAAAGAAATACAAAAGAATACACACGACTAAGAAGATATCTTATAAACCTTTATTCACCGTTATCTTAACTCTTAATCTTCTTTAAATCGGTCTTGTTTTGTTCTGCACTTTTGAGTTGCCTTGTGTATGAATGGTGCAAAATAAACTTGCCATAGTTGCGCATGTTAGAGCAGAATACAAGGATTCAGCACACAATAAATAAAATCTGATATATGGAATAATAAAGATAATAATGTAAACAACTCTGAAGTTATTTTTGCACTTGGGTCAAAATGAGCCACTTAAGAATTCAGGAGGATTCACATTTACAGATGGTTTACGTTTTATTTTAGCCGCAGAGAAAATAACCAGAATAAATAAAAAAGTTATACCAGTAAGAATAAATTACACATGCTCAGTGCAGGCTCAGCAGTTCTCATTGTACAGTCTGATAGCAGTAATGAAAGAGCTGCGGAACCTCTCTTCACACAAGGGGGGTGGATCAGTCTGTCGCTGAAGCTGCTCTCAAAGTAGTTTTCTGAATACATATCAGGCATTTAAAAAGGTAAATAACAAAAAGAAAGTATAAATGGGCCGTTACATTTAGACGTTTTATTCAAAAGAAAAACATATCTACTGCTGTGAGAACTTATAAATAATGTCTCGACCTCACTACAAAGTCTAAACTAATGACTTTTTGATGTTAGCTGTACGAAACTAGATTATTTATTTATGGACTGCTCTTTAGGTGGTGCTCTGTTGAGACAATGACTCATGTCTAATCCCGGGTGACGTCTCGAGTCAAAACTCTGGGTGAATGTTGAAGTTCAGTTGTGGCTGAGTATTGACCGGCAGCTGAACGGTGTGCGCTGGTTTGGAACGCTGGCCATAGACAGAAGGTGGGCGGACTAATCAAAGCAAGACGTTAGCTGACCCTCATAATTATAGATTTTTTATGACCGAGGAATATGCACTTTTGGTCCCTTTTCCCCACAGCATTTTAAGATATTGAGCAAGAAGCATGACTGGATTCAACAGAGAAAGTCACAAGAACCAAAGCCACATGTCTAGCTATAAAATCTCTATTAAATATGATATTATCTTTTAAGGATTTCGTCTCTACTCTTTTTAACAGTGACAGTGACTCAGTTTGGACCTTCTCCACAGACTCCCACTGACGCTGTCCTTGTGTCCTTGGGCAAGACACTTAACCCACTTTGCCAATAAGGAGCGCGGAAGTGATGTTCACTGCTTGCCTTGATGTGTGTATGTGTATAGGTATGTGTGTGTGTGTGTATGTGTGTCTATATGTATATGTGAATGTGTATATGTCTATATGTATATGTGAATGTGTATATGTATGTGTGTGTATGTGTATATATATATATGTGTGTGTGTGCATCAAACTGAAATGTTCCCATGTGTGGGACGAATAAAGGACCTTCTTCTTGATGCACTGTTCTGTATTTATTTGTGTTTTAATCCATTGTTGATTTTAATATTTCTTTTTTGTATGACCTGTGTTATCTTGTTATCTGTGTTTTTAATGGTTTGTATTTGTGCTTTGTGTGTGGACTGTGAAGTGTGTTGTGTTGCTGTGTAGGAAAAGCGCTCTACAAACAAAGAATGATTGATAATATGATAGATCCTGTTCGATGTAAGAACATTCTGCTGTAACGTCTGCAACAATGACATTTCCCCACTGTCGGACATATGAGGGTTTATCTGATCTTATATAATACATATATAATATATATATATATATATATATATATATATATATATATATTTATTATATACATATATATATGCATTGTGACTTTTCTGAGGGTCACCATGAAGTGCTTTGAGTGACCTTGGTCTGTAAAAATGTGATATAAATATAGATAACTTACCACCATGAGCTTGTTTATATGATTCGTAGTTATTGGATTTTTGGTATCGCCATATGATATTTAAATCAATATTTCTTTCATGATTTTGGTTTTCTATGTTTTTTATTATCAAAAAGTTTCTGCACTTTTTCACTATTGTGTAGAGTTCTTGCATAATATCCTTATTTCACAAACAAATACACAAAACCTAATTCCAGCTCGTGTTTTGCCTTTTTTTAGGAGTAATATGAGAAGCTGAAAGGTCTCCTGCTTTATTCAATCAATATTTAAAAAAAAAACTATTTAATTAATCACTAAGATATACAGTGGCATAGACGGAATATTGAGAATAAACATTTAGCAACCCAACTAAAGCAAATATTGACATTTACAGACGTAATCGCTCTTCATACAATTTATCTAACTTGCTTATTTTCCCATAAATAATACATTTTCTTTGTCCCAACAGAAAAACTTGTAAAACCTTTTGCATTTAGTAAGATAGAGCTGGTATAGAGAGCTTGGAGCTGATTGGCTGACTGAGGGTGGTCCACAAGCTGAGCCAACATTGTGACAGAGGCCAATTTCTTTTAGCAGTGATAAACTAGTGACATTAATGCTTTAACATGATTTAAAACGATGTGGTTTGAAATGGGTTCAACTTAATTTAGCTCAATATTTAGAGCAGACCAAAGTTCAACAGGTCTGCTTTAAAATCTACAATATTTATGTTATTGAGATTATTGATAAAACATGATTTGGGAAAAAGAAGCAAAAAAAAAACATACATATGATGCTAACCCAAGCTAAAGGATATATTTGTGTTTTTTGAGATTTGAAGGAGCCCAAACTATGACTCTGCCTCTGATGCAGCAAGAGTCTGAGGAGTGAAGAAACAAGGAAGCAGCAACTTACACACTTTACACCTGAAGAGGAGGAATAAAAACACTTCTTAAAAACAAAACCACTCCATCTTTTAATAAACTTTTCATTAACTGTGTAAAATCTAACTTTGAGAACTTGGAGCCTGATCTTGCACCTGCCCTGCCTCCTCTGTGGCGTGGCTGACATGTTGGCTCTGAACTGATGCCAAATGAGATAAAATACTTAAAAATAAAAAAAATACTTGTTACTTACTGGAGCAGGAGTAAAGTACTTGAGCTCAGGTGGACTCTGTCTTCAGGCTGTGTGTGCATTTAGATGTATACGCGGTGTGTTTCTGTGTTTACACCATGGATCTATCAGTCAAACTCACTGCAGGAGTTTCTCAAGAGCAAACTTCGCAGGGGGCGGGGCTTCGGAGGCGGAGCTTCCGGGGGCGGGGCTTCAGGGGGCGGGGCTTCAGGGCAGTGGTGGATAATGGAATGTAGAGAGATGTGTCAATTCATGCCGCCATCTTTGGACTGGAAACATCAATCACATTTGTTTATGATCACCATACTCCAGGGGTGGCCAACCCGCGGCTCGTGAGCCGCATGCGGCTCTTTGGCTGGTTCCGTGCGGCTCTCGGGCTTTCACTCGACAAGCGTCAAAAACGCCTCGGTGGTGGCGCTGCCTTTCATTCTCTATGTAGTTCTGACCCATAGTAAAGGCCGACTTCACTCCACTAGCCAGGCCACCAAAACAATCTGACGTCGGCGAACGTCAATTCTGGTTGGTCAGATGCGCTGTCAATCACTCTGCAGCTGCTACCTCAGCTGTAGCAAATATCATAACAAACAACACGTTGCCTCGAACCATGACGTCCGTACGGAAAACAGTTCCTTGGTCGCTGGATGAGGGCAACACCTTCCTCAGTTTGAGGAGAGGACACCAGCGTGAGCTCGATGGTTCCACCAGAAACCAGAAGGTGTTTGTGGAGCTAGCGCTAAGGACGGAGCAGAATGATTCCCACGAACATGACAATGCAGAGAAAAGTTAAAAAGCTTAAAAGTGACAACCGTGAAATGAAAGATCGCAGCAGCAGAAGTAGAGGCAGACCCGAAAAGTCTGGAGGTGGTTTGACCAAATGGATTAAATTTACGGACATCGGCTAACACCGGCTAACATGCTAAAACCAGCTAACACCAGCTAACATGCTAAAACCAGCTAACACCGGCTAACATGCTAAAACCAGCTAACACCAGCTAACATGCTAAAACCAGCTAACACCGGCTAACATGCTAAAACCAGCTAACACCGGCTAACATGCTAAAACCAGCTAACACCGGCTAACATGCTAAAACCAGCTAACAACAGCTAACATGCTAAAACCAGCTAACAACAGCTAACATGCTAAAACCAGCTAACAACAGCTAACATGCTAAAACCAGCTAACACCAGCTACACCAGGAGATAAGCCTGCCTGGTGAGTGTCTGTCTTCAATCAAATGCAAAAGTATCTGGTCTTATACTGAGCATGTGTCTGTGGTTCTAAATCAGCTAAAGTGGTGTTGGTGTTATGTGTCAAATCTATATCTTTTACTAAAGACAGTTGTGTTTCTGCTGAACACTGGGTTGAAACTTGATTTTTTTTTCTTGGTTAGAGATTGCAAGCATTCATTTCGGAATCATAATTGATGTTCGCTGACGTGAAATTGTTCTGGTATCGACTCGCCCGGTTAGAACCAGGGCCAAACCATTAATAAAAAGTACCGGGGAGCGGTTGAAGCGAGCGGTGGAAGCGCCTGCAAACCGGGGAGAGTTCAGTCCAGCCCGTTAGTGCTGTACGAGTCAATTTCTGTCATTATCATTTACATCTGTCTGAGCAGAGCACACCTCTCTCTGCTCAGACAGATTGCATGTGTGTGTGCGTGTCTCTGCTCGTGTGCGTACGTGCGCGTGTGCGTGCGTGTGTAAGGGTTGGGGTGATGTTTATGTAGCGCACATTTGTATGATGTGGCTCTTTGCTGTAACACAGTAAAAAAAAATGGCTCTTAGTCTCTGACTGGTTGGCCACCCCTGACATACTCATTCAAATACTTTTCTGTAAATGCTGTTAACACTGGAACTCCTGGAGCAGTCAATATGAAGGATTTTTGTTTTGGAAGCTTGTGTACATTGGTGCTTTTCTGTATCTATAGTTTCTAGTGTATATGACAGTAATTTTGATTGCTCTAAAATAAGGTAGCAGCGGCTCAGTTGGTAGAGCATTGGCCTTAGTGCCTGAAGGTCGTGGGTTTGAGCCCCATAAGACCTTCTTCACGACTCCCACTGATGTCTGCTGTTGTTGTGTCCTTGAGCAAGACAGTTAACCCCACTTTGCCTGAAGCCCCTGCAGAGGATCAGTGAGGGGCTGGTGCTCTGTGTACTGGGTGCAGCTCTGACTGCCACCCCCCATCCCAGAAATGGATTAAGGGGAAGAAAATGGATGGATGAACTGCTCTATCCATTTAAATTAAAACGTAAAAAATACTCATTTTGGTGTCTAAGGCCTCTTTTCTCAAGCTGCTGGTCCTGGACTGGTCTGATGGAGAGTTTTCCATCAGAAACAAACTGTTTTGACTGTATTTCAGTTATATGAACCAGTTTCAGCCCCTACTGTAACTGCTCTGGAAGTTTCAGAATTATGGGACTCCTAGTTTTAACTTCCATCCATCATTACATCTGTCGTCATGTCATTTTCAACCCCTTTATTAGTCCATTTCTGGGTTGGGGGGGGTGACAATCAGAGCTGCCCTAAGTCTCAATGCACCAGTCCCTCTGATCCTCTGCAGGGGGTGGGCCCACAGGAGGATGGCTTCTCTGTCATGGACGAGATGCCCTTGGTCTTTGAGCGGGGGCTTCAGGCAGTGTGGGGTTAAGTGTATCCCAGGGTATCATTGCATCTGTATAATAGAAAAACTATGCTATTTAACAGAGCTCCAGTAATATTAGCCCGACTTATATCTGCATTTGACATTTGATTTAGTCATACTATTTAACATTATCTAGCGTTGATCGCAAGCGGTGCACGGTTTGGTTACCATGGCACCCACCAGGAAGACCACTCAGAAATCCCCTAAATGCACAATGAAAATGCTCAATTCCAAATTATAATGGGAGGCCAAAGGCATTATCATGGAATCATTCAAGTTCTCATAACAGTTTAGCTTTTGTAACTGCGGAAGTGGGCTGTGCATGATTAGGACATTTTAACTTTTTAGACTCAATGCCGTGGCTGTAGCTGGTCGACCATATCAGGATTACACCAGGTCAAATGTATGGCTATGATTAGAGTTTGCATGTTCTGCCCGTGTGGAGTGAGAGGACTCTGGTTAGTAGCTTCTTTATGAACAAGCCACTTTCTCATTAGTACCCACAGAAACTTCTGTTGTCTCGCAGAGGACAGATGCATCAGACGAGGTTCCCGATTACTTCATGCCGAGATGTCACAGTGGGATGTGTTTTTGCATGGCTAAACAAACACAAGAAAACATACCTTCTCCATTTGTGAAACCTACTGGACTGAACTCTACAAGACCCGTGCATTAATAAACCAAGATACTTACCGTTTGTAACCAAGAAGAAAGAACAGATCATTTATTTACTGTATATAACTCTTTACAGACAGTCACAAAGTCAACAGATGTCTTGAGTAGGACTTTTTCTCCATATATTCTGGGTTTGAATTATTATGAAAGTTTCTGAAAGTTGGTCAAAGTAGGACATTTATTGATATTTATTGGTATAAATTAACATATGTATATTACTTCATACATGGTTAGAAGAGAACACAAACTAGCAAAGCAACCCAAGACCATTCACTAGTTGCTAACCATCCAAAAAAACAATGCTATAATCTGGTATTCTTTCAAAAAACGCAATAACAGTTTGTAATCTGCAAAATTGTATACAAACTGGGGCAATCTAGTGTTTATTGGATCATAAGCTTATAACTGGAGCTGTCAATCAAACAGCTGAGCGTAGAATTATTTCATTCTTCATCCATAAAGGCTTTTATAGCACCACAAGATTTCAATTGTCTTAAAATCAATTATAACATCGTTTCGGACTCGTCGTGCTCTTCCGGTTGGTTTTTTCCGACCGTCGCTGGTTCCAGACACTTCCTGCTGAACGGCTGCGTGGCTTGGCTCCTCTGTGGCGGGACGTGGGCGCCGTGAGCTCCTGGGCAGTGGGCTTTTGGAGAAACGCTCTGGTGGTAAAGTCCGCAGGAGGCCACCAGAGGCTTACCCACGTTTAGCTGCAGGCTCTGGGTTTGCCGCCGGGTGCTGTCACCGTCCGCGACAGTGAAATGTAGATCCACGTGGATGAGCAGAGCCTCCTGGGAGCAGAGGGAACCGTGAGGAGAGGTCGAACCAGAGTTTTCCCTTTTGCAGAGGAGGGAGGGGCTCAGGACAGTGGTGATGATCGAGGACACTCAACATTCAACCACATTTATGGACTTTATCAACATTTACGGACATTGGGTATGGAAGATTATTTGTGTCATCAGAATTTTGATTTTTTTTTCCATTTGAAATTTTTAACCCTGAAAAAGCATCTTTGAATATTTTTGTTTTTGCATTTCAGTCACTAAAAATTCAGTTTACAAATTTCAATGTGAATACAATTTCAAAATGACATATTCACCTTCAAAATATATATATATATATATATTTTTTTTTTATTATTTGCTCCATCAGAAATTGAATTTTAAATGGACCTGAATTCATCTATTTGAATTTTTTTTTACATCTTGAATATTTTTGTCTGTGAATATCAATCACTGATTATCAATTTCATAAAGTTTTTCATTTAATTTGAACAGTCTAAATTTGCCGCGAAAAAATACGACGATGAAAATTTCACATCCGGTTTTCTGAGGAGTTGGTCTGAGCGTGCGTCGTTTTACTGCGGTAAAGACAGGCGCAGCTTTCAGACGGTCTGTCCGGTTGATAACATGAATCTAACAGGTTGATATGGGATTTATCATTTTTCAGGGTTAAAAATTTCAAATGGAAAAATTCAAGCTAAAAAAATAATCTCCCAGACGTCGGTCTCTTTTCCGTCTGGACCAATGGCTCTATGTGTTTTCAGCACATTGTCTGTGTTTCAGATGATTCTCCAATCTGTTGGTGAATCGACAACTTTGTAAAGACCTCCGAGATAACTATAGTTGTGGTTTAGGGCTATAAAAGAATACATTGAACTGAAATAAAGGAGAATGTTAGATGAGACTAGGGTCATGACAGTCAAAGATAAGAGAGAAGAGTTTCAGTCTGTAAAAAGCATTCTTATTGGTCAAAGCCACTACTGTTACAATTACACTTGTGTTGCCAGAATCCAAGCACTGATTACTGATGCAGACCACCTGCTGGGGTTCATCTAGAAACTGTACTGACTTTATAGATATACACATATATAAGCCAACCAAGACCAGCTACATTTTACTGAACAAACTGACATCTACTTTAAACTGTTTTTCAGAAAAGGTCAAACATGATTGTGGCTCATTGACCAATCATCTGGATGTATTTTAAAGTGAAAAAATAAATAAAATACAGGCCCTTTAAGGTTGTTCTGTTAAGTGTTCTAAAACTATGATATTTCCATGGCTCTAAATGACAATGACATTTAAAGAAGTCTATTTTTACCTTGAGCGTCTGCAGCCCGCAGAGCCAGAGGCTGCTCTCTGGATTATTGGACTGGCCGAACAGCAGTGAGTCAAAATCCTCAGACCTGCTCTCTCCAGAAAATATATTTTCCATTGCCTACGGATTCAAAGTATACAGAACAAAAACATTATCAACATGACTGATTCTACCGTTCCACCACCAGATGTTGCCAGCACACAGACGATCCAACAACAGAGCTGCACTTGAAGCTTCCGTGAGGGTTTGGAAACGTAATTACTCAACTTTGTTTACATTTATGGTTTTCAGAACTTTGTGACTGTTTCTGTTTCTATCCATCTTATTTCTATCACATGATTTTTATGAAATTATCTTTTATTTTTAAAATGTAAATTATTGTTCATATAAAGTGCTGGTTACCATAGCAACTTTAAAACCACAAAACCTTAAAAATGACTTTTAAGAAATCTGGGGGAAAACGACATCTTTTTGGGGAGAATCGCTCAGAATTCCATTGGTTCTAATGGGAGCAGTCAAAATGGCGGCTCTGGGAGTTCTCGTAGTTTCATAAATCTGGGAGTCCTAGTGTCAACAAATGATTTATGTATTTTGTAAGTATTTATTTATTTATTTATTTATTTATTTATTTAGGTATTTATTGGTTTTTTACACAATTAAAACCACATTTGACGTGACATTATTATTACTATTGATTAAAGTAAGTTGGATGTGATGATGTTTCCAGTGTTGTCTTACAGGGTGACTGCTGAGGCCCAGAGTGCAGTCCGTCGCCTGAGGACCCGAGCGTCTGACGTTAGCGAACACCACCAACACGTTAGAGAACAAAGCCGAGAAGCCGACCTCCACTTCTGCTCCACAAGGAAACTGCAGAGACTTCTTCTTTGGCAGCTCTGAAACACAACCCACAGACTCAGCAAGGATCAAAGAGAAAGTAAAACATGAATACTGTGGATTTTAAAGGAGACATATTGTGTTGGGGAACCCGTTTGACACCACAGAATTGTCGCAAGTTTCTCACTGTTTAGAATTTAGCCTCTGTCACAATGTTGGATCAGCTTTTTTAGGCCGAAAAGTAAAAAACAAAAAAAAAAGGCCCAACACCCGCACTCAGCCAATCAGCTCTCAGCCTAAAGCCTCGTATAGTGACTCACAGGGCTCTATCTTACTAGTATTCAAAACATTACACGTTTTTAAGACTCTTTCGGTCAGGACAAAAACAATTAGTTGGATAAATCTTATAAAGACAGAGTCCATATGATTGGCTAAGATACTAATTAGAGATGTGAAATTATGACCCCTTGGTTAATATTACTGTTAATATTATAATAGGATTTTATCTTTCTCTTTTGAATATACTTTTATTATTTATGATTTTAATGCCTTGTATTTCTATCTGGTTTGGTTCAGCACTTTTGCCTTGTGTTTAAACTGTTCTTTAATACACTTGCCTTTATCTACCCATCCCATGGGTGGCATGGTGGCTGAGTGGTTAGCTCTCTCGCTTCTCAGCAAGAAGGTCCTGGGTTCAAATCCTGGTCGGACCAGGGCCTTTCTGAGTGGAGTTTGCATATTCTCCCCGTGTCTGCGTAGGTTTGCTCCGGTTTCCCCTACCACTAAAAACATGTACAATAGGTTCTTGTACTGGCCCCTCCCATCTCTGTGTGACAGACTAATGCCCATAATTGTAAACCGCTTCGTGACTCTGTGAAAGGCGCTATATAAATAAACATAACTTAGATGTTTTCTATGGACAATACATTCTTTTGTCTTGAATGTGACTAAATGAATGGGGTGATGCCCAGGGACTACAGGTGGACATGATCTCTTCAGATATAACCTGGTACACACTGTCCTGCTCCACCCAGAGGCTACTCCACCTCTGCTACTGTGACCTGTCCTGCTCCACCCAGAGGCTACTCCACCTCTGCTACTGTGACCTGTCCTGCTCCACCCAGAGGCTACTCCACCTCTGCTGCTGTGACCCGTCCTGCTCCACCCAGAGGCTACTCCACCTCTGCTGCTGTGACCTGTCCTGCTCCACCCAGAGGCTACTCCACCTCTGCTGCTGTGACCCGTCCTGCTCCACCCAGAGGCTACTCCACCTCTGCTGCTCTGACCCGTCCTGCTCCACCCAGAGGCTACTCCACCTCTGCTGCTGTGACCTGTCCTGCTCCACCCAGAGGCTACTCCACCTCTGCTGCTGTGACCCGTCCTGCTCCACCCAGAGGCTACTCCACCTCTGCTGCTGTGACCTGTCCTGCTCCACCCAGAGGCTACTCCACCTCTGCTGCTGTGACCTGTCCTGCTCCACCCAGAGACTACTCCACCTCTGCTGCTGTGACCTGTCCTGCTCCACCCAGAGGCTACTCCACCTCTGCTGCTGTGACCTGTCCTGCTCCACCCAGAGGCTACTCCACCTCTGCTGCTGTGACCCGTCCTGCTCCACCCAGAGGCTACTCCACCTCTGCTGCTGTGACCCGTCCTGCTCCACCCAGAGGCTACTCCACCTCTGCTGCTGTGACCTGTCCTGCTCCACCCAGAGGCTACTCCACCTCTGCTGCTCTGACCCGTCCTGCTCCACCCAGAGGCTACTCCACCTCTGCTGCTGTGACCTGTCCTGCTCCACCCAGAGGCTACTCCACCTCTGCTGCTCTGACCCGTCCTGCTCCACCCAGAGGCTACTCCACCTCTGCTGCTGTGACCCGTCCTGCTCCACCCAGAGGCTACTCCACCTCTGCTGCTGTGACCCGTCCTGCTCCACCCAGAGGCTACTCCACCTCTGCTGCTGTGACCCGTCCTGCTCCACCCAGAGGCTACTCCACCTCTGCTGCTGTGACCTGTCCTGCTCCACCCAGAGGCTACTCCACCTCTGCTGCTGTGACCTGTCCTGCTCCACCCAGAGACTACTCCACCTCTGCTGCTGTGACCTGTCCTGCTCCACCCAGAGGCTACTCCACCTCTGCTGCTGTGACCTGTCCTGCTCCACCCAGAGGCTACTCCACCTCTGCTGCTGTGACCTGTCCTGCTCCACCCAGAGACTACTCCACCTCTGCTGCTGTGACCTGTCCTGCTCCACCCAGAGGCTACTCCACCTCTGCTGCTGTGACCCGTCCTGCTCCACCCAGAGGCTACTCCACCTCTGCTGCTGTGACCTGTCCTGCTCCACCCAGAGGCTACTCCACCTCTGCTGCTGTGACCTGTCCTGCTCCACCCAGAGACTACTCCACCTCTGCTGCTGTGACCTGTCCTGCTCCACCCAGAGGCTACTCCACCTCTGCTGCTGTGACCTGTCCTGCTCCACCCAGAGGCTACTCCACCTCTGCTGCTGTGACCCGTCCTGCTCCACCCAGAGGCTACTCCACCTCTGCTGCTGTGACCCGTCCTGCTCCACCCAGAGGCTACTCCACCTCTGCTGCTGTGACCTGTCCTGCTCCACCCAGAGGCTACTCCACCTCTGCTGCTCTGACCCGTCCTGCTCCACCCAGAGGCTACTCCACCTCTGCTGCTGTGACCTGTCCTGCTCCACCCAGAGGCTACTCCACCTCTGCTGCTCTGACCCGTCCTGCTCCACCCAGAGGCTACTCCACCTCTGCTGCTGTGACCCGTCCTGCTCCACCCAGAGGCTACTCCACCTCTGCTGCTGTGACCCGTCCTGCTCCACCCAGAGGCTACTCCACCTCTGCTGCTGTGACCCGTCCTGCTCCACCCAGAGGCTACTCCACCTCTGCTGCTGTGACCTGTCCTGCTCCACCCAGAGGCTACTCCACCTCTGCTGCTGTGACCTGTCCTGCTCCACCCAGAGACTACTCCACCTCTGCTGCTGTGACCTGTCCTGCTCCACCCAGAGGCTACTCCACCTCTGCTGCTGTGACCTGTCCTGCTCCACCCAGAGGCTACTCCACCTCTGCTGCTGTGACCCGTCCTGCTCCACCCAGAGGCTACTCCACCTCTGCTGCTGTGACCCGTCCTGCTCCACCCAGAGGCTACTCCACCTCTGCTGCTGTGACCTGTCCTGCTCCACCCAGAGGCTACTCCACCTCTGCTGCTCTGACCCGTCCTGCTCCACCCAGAGGCTACTCCACCTCTGCTGCTGTGACCTGTCCTGCTCCACCCAGAGGCTACTCCACCTCTGCTGCTGTGACCCGTCCTGCTCCACCCAGAGGCTACTCCACCTCTGCTGCTGTGACCTGTCCTGCTCCACCCAGAGGCTACTCCACCTCTGCTGCTCTGACCCGTCCTGCTCCACCCAGAGGCTACTCCACCTCTGCTGCTGTGACCCGTCCTGCTCCACCCAGAGGCTACTCCACCTCTGCTGTTCTGACCCGTCCTGCTCCACCCAGAGGCTACTCCACCTCTGCTGCTCTGACCTGTCCTGCTCCACCCAGAGGCTACTCCACCTCTGCTGCTGTGACCTGTCCTGCTCCACCCAGAGGCTACTCCACCTCTGCTGCTGTGACCCGTCCTGCTCCACCCAGAGGCTACTCCACCTCTGCTGCTGTGACCCGTCCTGCTCCACCCAGAGGCTACTCCACCTCTGCTGCTGTGACCTGTCCTGCTCCACCCAGAGGCTACTCCACCTCTGCTGCTGTGACCCGTCCTGCTCCACCCAGAGGCTACTCCACCTCTGCTGCTGTGACCCGTCCTGCTCCACCCAGAGGCTACTCCACCTCTGCTGCTGTGACCCGTCCTGCTCCACCCAGAGGCTACTCCACCTCTGCTGCTGTGACCTGTTCTGCTCCACCCAGAGGCTACTCCACCTCTGCTGCTGTGACCCGTCCTGCTCCACCCAGAGGCTACTCCACCTCTGCTGCTGTGACCCGTCCTGCTCCACCCAGAGGCTACTCCACCTCTGCTGCTGTGACCCGTCCTGCTCCACCCAGAGGCTACTCCACCTCTGCTGCTGTGACCTGTCCTGCTCCACCCAGAGGCTACTCCACCTCTGCTGCTGTGACCCGTCCTGCTCCACCCAGAGGCTACTCCACCTCTGCTGCTGTGACCTGAAGTGCTGTTGCTGATTATTACTATTGTCAGCTACTTTTAGAAATACGTATTTATTTGTTTTGTTTTATGGATGGATGTGATTCTGCTGCTGCTGGACACCTGGACTTCTCCTACGGGGATAAATAAAGTATCTATCTATCTATGTACAGTATCTTTCTCACCGTTGGCTCTCCTCCAGCAGACGTCTCTGGCTCGCAGTTCTCGGGTGTGGCCGTTGCTGCGGATCGGGTCTGACAGAGAGCGAGCTTCCTTCAGCGAGTGCCGGATCTCCACGGCCTGTTTGCCTCGCACCAGCGGGTCCTTGTCCACATCTGGGCCAAACAATATAGAACATAGTGGACATTGCTTCAAAATAATGGTGGCAGAATTCAACTAAAGGCATGTTCCATTTCCAAGATTAGAAATTAAGAGATTATTAGTCCCACAGTGGGGAAATGTCAGTGTTGTATCACAGGCTACGGAACAGTAGGAATGAGGAATGAAGATAAATTAATATTAAGTATAGCTAAATAAAATCTGTATCTGTCTTTATCTATTTCTGGATTGCTTGGGAAAAAAAGCATTATTTGAGGAAGCAAAACTACCAAACAAGTAAACATCTAGACTCTCTCCATGGGCTTCCACCAAAGTACAATTCAATTTCAATTCAATGTATTCTTGCAAAGCCCTAAATCACAACACTAGTTATCTCAGAGGACTTAACCAAACCATTGAAGATTCAGATTCAGTTTATTTGCCATTTGCAGTAAAAACACCACATTGGAATACATTAGCAAAAGTCTCCAGTGTGCACAGACAAATACAGACATAAAACAACAATAAGAGCTCTCACTGCGTTGCGCTGCATTGAAATCGCCAAAACAGATCAGAGAATCAAATAGTTCTAAGAATTGGACCAATATCTACAGTATGTATTCTCAATTCCCAAAGAATAGAAAATACATAGACATTGGTCCATATGAGGGAGTTGACCAATGTCCATCAGTGATAAAAATCTGAATGAACCAACTCGGACTCTGAGGAGCACAGGGACTGGCCTCCTGCTGGTACTCTAAGGAGCACAGGGACTGGCCTCCTGGGACTCTGAGGAGCACAGGGACTGGCCTCCTGCTGGGACTCTAAGGAGCACAGGGACTGGCCTCCTGCTGGGACTCTGAGGAGCACAGGGACTGGCCTCCTGCTGGGACTCTGAGGAGCACAGGGACTGGCCTCCTGCTGGGACTCTGAGGAGCACAGGGACTGGCCTCCTGCTGGGACTCTGAGGAGCACAGGGACTGGCCTCCTGCTGGGACTCTAAGGAGCACAGGGACTGGCCTCCTGCTGGGACTCTGAGGAGCACAGGGACTGGCCTCCTGCTGGGACTCTGAGGAGCACAGGGACTGGACTCCTGCTGGGACTCTGAGGAGCACAGGGACTGGCCTCCTGCTGGGACTCTGAGGAGCACAGGGACTGGACTCCTGCTGGGACTCTGAGGAGCACAGGGACTGGCCTCCTGCTGGGACTCGGAGGAGCACAGGGACTGGCCTCCTGGGACTCTGAGGAGCACAGGGACTGGCCTCCTGCTGGTCTCAGAGTCAGGACTAAACATGGGGAGTCTTCTTGAATATTTGAGACTGACTTCTTCTCTGACAATGTTCAAATCCAGTTAAACCTGTTCTGTTTAGATGTGTTTGAAGGATTTTATCTTCACTCTTTTGAATGTTCTGTGATCCTTTGGTATTTGATTTGTTGTTGTTACTGAGGCCGTGACATGTTTGAGTCAGAAGTTCCTTATTTTCTGTGTTCTGTGGGATAATGATGAGGAACAACGCTGCAGATAAAGACAGATTAGATTTGATGGATCTGTCAGTTTTGCAGAACAAAGTATATATATAGGAGGTTAGCATCCTGTTTCTCTAAAAGTCAACGGTCCTCATTCTGAAATGTATGGATTTAAAAAGGCTGTGCCGTATTCCAAGAACTGGCTTTGTTTTCTCGTTCCACTGGAGACAAGTCTTTTATATTTTTAAAACAACATAATTTTTCTTCTTCCCATCGACAAATCTAGTCTGAAGAAAGTCAAATTTTGACTTGTTTTTCATCACTTTTGCAGTGAATGATTGTAAAAAATTATAAATTAATTAATTTTACTTTTAACTCCGCGTGAGTGGTCCCTGTGTCTTTTTTTTTATTTTTATTTTTTTATTCACTTTTACCTATTTATTGTTATTAATTCTGCTTTATTTTATCTTTTTAGTGTTTTTATTGATTTTATAAAATTATTATTTATTTCCATCCATCCATCCATTTTCTTCCCTTTAATCCATTTCTGGGCCAGGGGGGTGGCAGTCAGAGATGCACCAGCCCCTCACTGATCCTCTGCAGGTGGTGAGTCCACAGGAGGACGGCTGCTCTCTGAGTGTGAGCATAGCCTTGATCTTTCAGTGGGGGCTTTGGGCAAAGTGGGGTTAAGTGTCTTGCCCAAGGACACAACGACAGCAGTCATCAGTGGGAGTCGGTGGAGAAGGTGCAGAGGTGGGAATTGAACCCACAACCTTCTGGCCTTAAGGCCAATGCTCTACCAACTGACTTTATTGACTGGTTGAGCTACATGGAGTTTGTTTTTGTGCAGCACTTTGGAACTGTTCTGTTGTTTAAATGTGCTATAGAAATAAAGTGGATTGGATAATTAAAATATTAAGCAGGTTCTGGTTTTAGCGTAGGTCCAAATACATGTTTACACTTGGGTAAGTTTACTAAGTTACATGTTATATTAGGAGGAAAGCTGATCTAAAATAAGAATTAATTTAGAGATTAAATAATGAACAATATGAAGAAAAAACATATCAATATATCAAAACTCAAATCAAACAATGGCTGAAAACCATGTGACCACCAGACTCTGTCCCTGCGCTGTCTGTACTGTATTGTGTTATTTTGTATATTATTGTACTGCTGTCATTTCCTATGTATTTTGCTGCCTATAGGGACTACAGATGAAAACTAGCTTGGTAGCAATAATCCGGCATATTTACATGACTTTTATACTGATGTTCTTTAATGTGCATTGTCCCTGTCAAATAAACAAGGAAGTAAAAATAGAATCATAGATCAAGAAATAACACCCGGGAGAGGACCCAGGTTTCGCAAACGACTGAACGCAAACAGCCGTAAAAAAAAAAAAAAAAAGCCATAAAACAAAATATCTTCCACTTCCACTTTGACCTACAGTGAGCGCGAGCCGTGGGTCATAACAACACTTGATCCTCGATCGCTAACGAACACATTTCACACAAACAAAATCAATGTGGTGTAAGACGGAGCCTGGACCTCATGAAGCATGTAACGACATTTTTAGGAGGGCTAATAAAATCTCATCATCAACACGTTTATTTCTATCTCACGATAATAACCAGAGATACTTGGGTTTTTAATGTTCCTTCACACACAAAATACTGGGTCTTGGTAGCACAGAATGTTTCTTGGGCGCGTGCTTTTATGATTATTGCGGATCGGAGCGTGACCCTGGGAGCAGAGCCGTCAGCGTGCGAGGGCCGCAGCAGCTGTTTTGGACGCACACATCTCGGGTTTCTGCTTGTTCTCCTGCCAACCGGCGCAATTTCCGAAGAATGAGGTCATCATCAGACACTTAACGGGCACGGCGAAAAAAATCTGCCATCACCTGTCTGTCAAGCCGACCCACGGAGGTCAGTGATCACGCACTAATTGATTTATGCGTCGATTTATGCGTCTATTTCGGAAGATTTTGTTGTTTTTTTTGTATGCACAGTGTGTGATGCTTACCCTCGGACACCCTCTCCAAAACATGGGTGACTTTTTCAGGCAGCAGGATGTATTTGTTGAGATACTTGGTGAAGATCCCGGTGCTTCTGCTCTGGTCCTGGACTTCGAACGCCTCAGCATCTTCACCGCTGCAGCACACCAAAGGGTACAAGTCATTTTACACGAAAAAAGATCCAATATGAGGTAAGAACTGCCTGAAATGAGTGGTTTTTAGCTTAATTTGAGCACATTCCGACTGTGTTAAAACAAGATTCACCAATGGGACCAAGCTATTTAGTCGCAAAACAAGATCATTTTGCTTTGTCCCATTGGCAAATCTAGTTTTAAGGCTCAGTCAGAATAAAGCTGCATTACCTCACTTTATGTTTGTATTCATCAGTTAAATCCAATCCATGTCCAAGCAGTGCATCGGGATAAACGTCAAGAATAAGTAGTGCTGATTTGTGCTGGAGTCATTTTATTTTAGATCGAGTTTCGGTGAAAAAGGAAGAGAATGTGTTTTGGGTCCAGATTGTGACCAATCACAGCGGACCACTGGCCCCCACCTTCTTGAGAAAAGCCACAGGTCTGAGGTTAGTACGGACAGGTCTGAGGTTAGCACAGACAGGTCTGAGGTTAGCACGGACAGGTCTGTGGTTAGCACGGACAGGTCTGAGGTTAGCACGGACAGGTCTGAGGTTAGCACGGACAGGTCTGAGGTTAGCACGGACAGGTCTGAGGTTAGCACGGACAGGTCTGTGGTTAGCACGGACAGGTCTGTGGTTAGCACGGACAGGTCTGAGGTTAGCACGGACAGGTCTGAGGTTAGCACGGACAGGTCTGTGGTTAGCACAGACAGGTCTGAGGTTAGCACGGACAGGTCTGAGGTTAGCACGGACAGGTCTGAGGTTAGCACGGACAGGTCTGAGGTTAGCACGGACAGGTCTGAGGTTAGCACGGACAGGTCTGTGGTTAGCACGGACAGGTCTGAGGTTAGCACGGACAGGTCTGTGGTTAGCACGGACAGGTCTGAGGTTAGCACGGACAGGTCTGAGGTTAGCACGGACAGGTCTGTGGTTAGCACAGACAGGTCTGAGGTTAGCACGGACAGGTCTGTGGTTAGCACGGACAGGTCTGAGGTTAGCACGGACAGGTCTGTGGTTAGCACAGACAGGTCTGTGGTTAGCACAGACAGGTCTGAGGTTAGCACAGACAGGTCTGTGGTTAGCACAGACAGGTCTGTGGTTAGCACGGACAGGTCTGAGGTTAGCACAGACAGGTCTGTGGTTAGCACAGACAGGTCTGAGGTTAGCACGGACAGGTCTGTGGTTAGCACGGACAGGTCTGTGGTTAGCACGGACAGGTCTGTGGTTAGCACGGACAGGTCTGTGGTTAGCACGGACAGGTCTGAGGTTAGCACGGACAGGTCTGAGGTTAGCACGGACAGGTCTGTGGTTAGCACGGACAGGTCTGAGGTTAGCACGGACAGGTCTGAGGTTAGCACGGACAGGTCTGAGGTTAGCACGGACAGGTCTGTGGTTAGCACAGACAGGTCTGAGGTTAGCACAGACAGGTCTGAGGTTAGCACAGACAGGTCTGAGGTTAGCACGGACAGGTCTGTGGTTAGCACGGACAGGTCTGTGGTTAGCACGGACAGGTCTGAGGTTAGCACGGACAGGTCTGAGGTTAGCACGGACAGGTCTGTGGTTAGCACGGACAGGTCTGAGGTTAGCACGGACAGGTCTGTGGTTAGCACGGACAGGTCTGAGGTTAGCACGGACAGGTCTGTGGTTAGCACGGACAGGTCTGAGGTTAGCACGGACAGGTCTGAGGTTAGCACGGACAGGTCTGAGGTTAGCACGGACAGGTCTGAGGTTAGCACGGACAGGTCTGTGGTTAGCACGGACAGGTCTGTGGTTAGCACGGACAGGTCTGTGGTTAGCACAGACAGCTGAGGTAAACAAGCGGCGGAGGTGAACCTGAAACTTCTGTGTCTTTGTTTCCGGTGACTGCTTACTCAGAGAAACAGACAAAAGAAAGTCTCGTTCCTCCGCACTTCACGGTTCTATCATTCTATGGATTCCAACCAGTAAGTGTTTAGACATGCTACATACGTGGCATAGCCGTAGACCGTGTTCCCAGTGGGTCCCAAAGGCTGGATGATTGACAGGGTACTCTCCTCTTTGCACCTTTGAAAACAGTTGGTTTTAGACGTCACAGGCCGTAATTATATTAATATTATCCATAACTATTAAAATGATTCACCATTTTCTGCAGGCATCCAAAAGAATGAGACTAAGCGCAGTGTTCTTTTCCTGCATTTTTCCCATGATCCTTTGCACGCAGAGACATGTCGATGTGCGGTAAGGTTGTGGAGCGTCGATGGGAACGAGATAGTTTCTTCCAGCTCGTTCGAAGCCATGGCCGGCGTAGTAGAAGAGCCCTGTGCAGCAACACCACAACCACAGGACATTTCTTTATGTTTTTACACAATAATCTTTCACAAATACAGAATGGGCATCTAAGGTTAACCAAAAAACATAATGGATAAAATAAAGTTCCCTCACAAAGTAAATATATAATAGCTGCTAGTAGTGTAATTGCCCAAACCAGAAAGATTGTGATTCTTCTGCTTTTACTTTTTAAATGTACTTTCCATTCCCTTTCGTGACTTTCAAAGAGACTGTGTTTTTATATCTGGTTATGGAGACTTTTGGGTAAATGACACTTATCTATGTTTTACTAAAAGTGAACTCCCACAAACTTCCTCTGAGATGATCTTTCTGTCACGAATCATGTTCTTCCTTAAATATTAAAACCCTGTAGCATTTCTTTTGTAGTTTTTGGATGGTATTTATAATTACAATAATTACAGAAAAAGTTATATAAAAGTTATAGCTTCACTGTAAAAAGTACAACATTTCTCAAATTTGGCTCAATGTCTCTCAATTTGAGCATGTTTTGACTGACTTTAAGATTTGCCAACGGGACGAAGCAAAAGGAAATGAAGCTATTTTATTTTATTTTTTAAATAAGACTAAATGGCTTTGTCCCATTGGAGAATCTTGTTTTAAGTCAGAATGTACTCAAATTAAGATCAAAATAGCCACAAATCTGACTCACATGTTTTGGTCATGCTCATCACAAAGGTCGCACAGTCGTCGCTCCAACCTGAACCTTTAACTGCTTTATGGGGTTTTACCTGAAACAGTTGTCCTGCCAAGGCTTAAATCTGATTTTATTGCTTTTCTGACGTTGTTAGCCAGACGAAGGATATTATTGTTGTTGTTTGGAAAAAAAATTAAGATAAAATGAAGATAAAGTGATACATACCATAGACCCCGGTGTCTAAGAGCTGGGTGAAGTTGTGGACAGCCGCGGTCATCTGTTCTGCCGTGAGGTCCAGCAGAGACAGGACCCTGAAGCCGAGCTGCTGCAGGAGCAACCCCAGCTCGTGCACGTCCATCACCGGAGCCAGGAGCCCGGGGTGGTGCGAGTAGTTCAGGTTTCCAATGAGAAGAGCCACTTTGTCTGTGGCTACACACACAGACACACACACACACACACAGACACAGACACAGACACACACACACACACAGACACACACACAGACACACACACACACACACACACACACACACACACAGACACACACACACACACACAGACACAGACACACATACACATACAGACAGACACAGAGACACAGACACACACACAGACACACACACACACACACACACACACACACATTAACCCTCTCGGCGCCACAGTTGACTTGAGTTGACAATGTACTGTTTAAAACATCTGATTGTGTGGAGGAGGCCGTCAGAGGTCAAAGGCCGTCAGAGTTCAAAGGCCACACAATGATTCAAACTCTTTTACTTTTCCCTGACCCTGAGTGTGGTTTAATGTGAGTTCCATGTGGACCTTTTTAACACAATTTAATAAATAATTAAACTATAAATATATCAATATAAATTAAAAATATTGAGTTTTTCTTTTCACCAAAGAATGGACTGGATTTGTTTAGTTTTTTATTTAAATTATTTGGATTGCTAAATGTTATGTACCAATGTTTAAAATCATCAGAGTTGATGTGTGTGTGTGTTTTTTGTTTTGTGTGCGTGTGTGTGTGTGCGTGTGTATGTGTATGTATGTGTGTGTGCGTGTGTGTGTGTGTGTGTGTGTGTGTGTGTGTGTGTGTTGTGTGTATGTGTATGTACGTGTGTGTGTGTGTTTTTGTGTGTTTATTGGTGTGTGTATCTGTGTGTGTGTGTTTTGTGTGTATAATGGTTACTGTGTATTTTTTTAATAACATTTCTGTTGAAGCATATTTAAAGTTTTTACATTAATCTTGTTTATTCTTGTGACATTGATGAGAACTCAGACCTAGCTACAACAGAGCTACTGTATATTTCAGTAGCTAACGGATAGCTAACTTACCAGTGAGCGCTGCTGTGTTGACTTCCATACTTGGCTTTGATAAAACTACAAACAGAACACAAGAGATTTCAGAATCAGGATCAGAATTCTCTCAAGCTGCAAACAAGTTTTAAACCTAAAAACAGAAACAGTTTAATTCATGCATAAAAACAATGGTCATAAAATCCTCTCATTGTGGTGTTTTTACGGTTTGTTTGCCGCTGCGGTCGCTCTAGGAACGTCACACGGCCAAAGTAAAAGGTTTCAGTTTCACTCAGACTTCTTCCTGCGTTGGTCTTACAACATTCTTTGTCAAGTGTGTCAACTCAACAGGAAAGTACCCAGAAATCTCAGCGTGCTAAACATATTGCTGACGTTTCAAAGATCCCATGAAGACCTGTTAAACGTGACGCACAAAACTAAAACAAAGAGATTCTGTTCTAAAAGAAGCACGAGCAGCTGAAAGGTTATTTTACAACACGAAGAGTTCTGTCCTCCTTTCATCAGTTCTTTTGTTCTTTCTTATTGTAAAATGTATAAATGATCTTTGAAAGCATGTGACCTGAAGTCGGATGTACATATTGGCCGAAGACAATAAAACACTAAACTAAATCTGTTTCTTATTCTTACTATTGTTGTATCTATCTATCTATCTATCTACTACTACAGTCATTCTTCATCATCCATCCATTTTCTTCCGCTTCATCCGTTGCCGGGTCGCGGGGGCAGCAGTCTAAGCGGAGACGCCCAGACTTCCCTATCCACACACACTTCCTCCAGCTCGTCCGGGGGGACCCCAAGGTGTTCCCAGGCCAGCTGAGAGACATAGTCCCTCTGTGTCCTGGGTCTTCCCCGGGGCCTCCTCCCGGTGGGACGTGCCCGGAACACCTCCCCAGGGAGGCGTCCAGGAGGCATCCGGAACAGATGCCCGAGCCACCTCAACTGGTTCCTCTCGACGTGGAGAAGCAGCGGCTCTACTCCGAGCTCCTCCAGTGTGACTGAGCTCCTCACCCTATCTCTAAGGGAGCAGCGGCTCTACTCCGAGCTCCTCCCGTGTGCGTGTGACTGAGCTCCTCACCCTATCTCTAAGGGAGCAGCCACTCTGCGGAGGAAGCTCATTTCGACCGCTTGTATCCGCGATCTTGTTCTTTCGGTCATTACCCAAAGCTCATGACCATAGGTGAGGGAGCTCTGACTGCAGACGCTGCTCCCTCTTTACCACAACGGTCCGATACAGCTCTGACTGCAGACGCTGCTCCCTCTTTACCACAACAGTCCAATACAGCTCTGACTGCAGACGCTGCTCCCTCTTTACCACAACGGTCCGATACAGCTCTGACTGCAGACGCTGCTCCCTCTTTACCACAACGGTCCGATACAGCTCTGACTGCAGACGCTGCTCCCTCTTTACCACAACGGTCCGATACAGCTCTGACTGCAGACGCTGCTCCCTCTTTACCACAACGGTCCGATACAGCTCTGACTGCAGACGCTGCTCCCTCTTCACCACAACGGTCCGATACAGCTCTGACTGCAGACGCTGCTCCCTCTTTACCACAACAGTCTGATACAGCTCTGACTGCAGGCACTGCTCCCGCTTCACCACAACACTCTGATAGAGCTCTGACTGCAGACGCTGCTCCCTCTTCACCACAACGGTCCGGTACAGCTCTGACTGCAGACGCTGCTCCCTCTTTACCACAACAGTCTGATACAGCTCTGACTGCAGACGCTGCTCCCTCTTTACCACAACGGTCCGGTACAGCTCTGACTGCAGACGCTGCTCCCTCTTCACCACAACAGTCTGATACAGCTCTGACTGCAGACGCTGCTCCCTCTTTACCACAACGGTCCGATACAGCTCTGACTGCAGACGCTGCTCCCTCTTTACCACAACAGTCTGATACAGCTCTGACTGCAGACGCTGCTCCCTCTTCACCACAACAGTCTGATAGAGCTCTGACTGCAGACGCTGCTCCCTCTTCACCACAACGGTCCGGTACAGCTCTGACTGCAGACGCTGCTCCCTCTTTACCACAACGGTCCGATACAGCTCTGACTGCAGACGCTGCTCCCTCTTTACCACAACAGTCTGATACAGCTCTGACTGCAGACGCTGCTCCCTCTTCACCACAACAGTCTGATACAGCTCTGACTGCAGACGCTGCTCCCTCTTCACCACAACGGTCCGGTACAGCTCTGACTGCAGACGCTGCTCCCTCTTTACCACAACGGTCCGATACAGCTCTGTCTGCAGACGCTGCTCCCTCTTCACCACAACAGTCTGATACAGCTCTGACTGCAGACGCTGCTCCCTCTTTACCACAACGGTCCGATACAGCTCTGACTGCAGACGCTGCTCCCTCTTCATCACAACAGTCCGATACAGCTCTGACTGCAGACGCTGCTCCCTCTTCATCACAACAGTCCGATACAGCTCTGACTGCAGACGCTGCTCCCTCTTTACCACAACGGTCCGATACAGCTCTGACTGCAGACGCTGCTCCCTCTTTACCACAACAGTCTGATACAGCTCTGACTGCAGACGCTGCTCCCTCTTTACCACAACGGTCCGATACAGCTCTGACTGCAGACGCTGCTCCCTCTTCATCACAACAGTCCGATACAGCTCTGACTGCAGACGCTGCTCCCTCTTCATCACAACAGTCCGATACAGCTCTGACTGCAGACGCTGCTCCCTCTTCATCACAACAGTCCGATACAGCTCTGACTGCAGACGCTGCTCCCTCTTCATCACAACAGTCCGATACAGCTCTGACTGCAGACGCTGCTCCCTCTTCATCACAACAGTCCGATACAGCTCTGACTGCAGACGCTGCTCCCTCTTTACCACAACAGTCCGATACAGCTCTGACTGCAGACGCTGCTCCCTCTTCATCACAACAGTCCGATACAGCTCTGACTGCAGACGCTGCTCCCTCTTCATCACAACAGTCCGATACAGCTCTGACTGCAGACGCTGCTCCCTCTTCATCACAACAGTCCGATACAGCTCTGACTGCGCACGCTGCACTTGTCAATCTCACTCCATCCTTCGCTCACTCGTGAACAAGACCCAGAGATACTTGAACTCCTCCACATTCCTCATCACTCTAAGTATAATCTAATCTCAGTCTGATTGTGTCTTTGTCAAAGTTAATCTGTGTTAAAACTAGGGCTGCACGATATATCGGAAATATATTTTTATTTTGTTTTATTGTATTTTTTTTAGCTTTATTAAAGACAACAAAACAGACGGACACATCAACATTCAACAACAGTACCAAACAAACAAAACAAAAAACAAAAAAGTACATAACTATTTGCATTTGAACGTCATTAATGAGGTGTTTGTTATTTGTCTCTTGCGTTTCGATGCAGATGCAATTTCAGGTGAAAGACAAAAATATCAAAATAATATTGTTATTGTAATACTAAACACTTATATCAAATATCGCTCTAATTTCCAGTATTGTGCAGCTCTAGTTAAAACCAGCATTCACAAAACCCTTTGAAGTCATTATTCGAGTAACTCACACATGACCTGAGCCATAAGTTTATCTGTTTATATTATTTATATTCCAGTAACTCACACATGACCTGAGGCATAAGTTTATCTGTTTATATTATTTATATTCCAGTAACTCACACATGACCTGAGCCATAAGTTTATCTGTTTATATTATTTATATTCCAGTAACTCACACATGACCTGAGCCATAAGTTTATCTGTTTATATCGAGACATGTGGAAATATGTCACTCACTGAGGTTCACGTCGACGGCATCGCTCCAACTTTCCCCCAAGACGTTGGTGACGGCGCAGAGGTATGTGCCTGCGTCATGGGCCCCGGCCTGACTCACCTGCACACACACACACACACACACACACACACACACACACACACACACACAGACACACACGCAGACACACGCAGACACACACACACACAAAGACACACACAGACACACACACACACACACACAAAGACACACACAGACACACACGCAGACACACACACACACAAAGACACACACAGACACACACGCACACACACACACACACACACACACAGACACACAGACACACGCAGACACACGCAGACACACACACACAGACACACACACAGACACACACGCAGACACACGCAGACACACACACACACAAAGACACACACAGACACACACACACAGGGAAGTTTCTATTGTATAGCGCAATTCCTTCACAAGGCAACTCAAAGTGTGGAACCAAACGAGATATAATTCAAATCCTAAATAATCACAAAACATTCAAAAGAACTGATTAAACCTGGATTTAAACAGTGTCAGAGAAGAAGCCTGCCTCACATTTTCAGTAAGATTGTTCCAGATATTAGCAGCATGAATCTTACAGTCTTTCTCAGTCGCTTTACTGCTCTTATCACATCATTCTTCACATTTAAACAACAGTTTGTGCATTTCTCAGAACAATTAGTGCATTACTGCAGAACCTCGTGGATAACCTGCAAAAGTGCATCACTTTCTCAAAATGAAAAGTATATTCAGGTCGATGAAACTGTCTGTGTCTCAGAATAATAATTCTTAACAACAGTCACATGACTTAGACATGTTTTCACTGTGAAAGTTTACTCTGTGTTTTTAATGTAAAAAAGTCAGATCTCAGTCACACTGAAGCACGACTCTGAGCTCATTACACACGACCTGTGCAGACACAGTAACTACAGTAAAGTTACACAAAGAGTGTATTTAGAGACGTAACTGACATATACACATTACTTTCATACAATTCTCTGTTTTTTAACATGATCATTTGCTTCTGTCAGAATGAAACACACTTATCACTTCTGAACAGTCTTTCCCTTTAAAACTAACTGTCCTCATTTCATCTCTTTGGTCACAAACTAGTTCTAAATCATATTTGTCAAACTAACTTCATACATTCTTTTATCTTTTTTTCCTGTAAATCTTTCCTAAATTGAACAGTTTCTCTGAGTTTCAGCTTCAGTCATGAGGAAGTGTGTGTTTTATTGTTTACATTTGTCACAGTTCTACCATAAAGATATTCTGTATGTTTGCTCTGTGTATATGCAGTAAATATGTGAAAGACATGCAGTACACATACAGTACATACAGTACACATACAGTACATACAGTACATAGAGTACACATACAGTACATACAGTACATACAGTACACAGTACACACACACATACAGTACATACAGTACACACAGTGCACACAGTACACACACATATACAGTACATACAGTACACACAGTACATACAGTACATACAGTACACACAGTTATGTCAGTTACGTCTCTAAATACACTCTTTGTGTAACTTTACTGTAGTTACTGTGTCTGCACAGGTCGTGTGTAATGAGCTCAGAGTCGTGCTTCAGTGTGACTGAGATCTGACTTTTTTACATTAAAAACACAGAGTAAACTTTCACAGTGAAAACATGACTAAGTCATGTGACTGTTGTTCATACTGTTATGGCAAGTTGGTTAGCCTCAAGGACGCCAACTCACCCCCCCCGCTGTTCTATTCAATTAACCTGCAGGAAGGAACCGGTCTCCCCCCTGCACCGACAGACATGACGCAAATTACTATCTCACCTTTGCCCCTTTTGCATTTTGCATCTCTATCGGTCCGTATGTCTGCATCTCTATGTCCCTTTTACATTCTGCATGCCTATTGTCCCTTCTGTTTGCATCTCCACGGCACAAAGATTGTCTCTCACCAGGCAAGGCGCCCCGCCATCTGGATGCCCGTCTCAAACTGTGACCCCTCCCACCTTTTGTGGGCGTGACTGTCTTTCATGTGTTGTCTATGTAAACGGGGACCTGGGACTGGCCCCGGCAGAACTGATGTACGCTATTTTGTGTATGTGAGTTCTCCGCACGTGTGTTATAATAAACTTACGCTCCTGATTAAGACAAATACCTTTCCAGCTTTTTCCTTACTGTGGATAGAAACTTCCATGACAATTTGGCGTTGCTGACACGTTCTATGTCTGATTTTTTTTTTCCGGCGTGGAGACGATCGTGTGTTGTTTGGCCGACCTGGGATTTACTACAAAAAACCAGCCTCCCCTACCTCACTTAGCGTTTGACGAGAAGACGGGAGGGACACCGCTCGCCTCGCGCAGGAAAAACTATTCGACTACAGGACCATAAAAGAACCTGATTTGGTGAGTTTTGTCTTTTCATTTGCGTAACAAGCCCAGGGCAGCGCTTAAGTGTACACGGGTATTTGATTTATTTACGTATTTTTGGGGTATTTCATTCATTGCCACAGCGTAGACTGTGTGCGGGTAATCCTAGCGGCTGCGCGTTAGTATTGCTCTGTAAGCAAGCCTGAACTCTTTGTGCCTTCAGCCAGGCCCGGTCCGTTTCAAAAACGCGTGCCCGTTAGGTGTATTGAACTAACGGGGGGGGGGACGGATCGCTCCAAAGTGAGGAAGAGCAGGGAGAGACTAAGCGAGGCTAGGCCCATTGTTCTGTACGTGAAAATGGGGAAAAATCAATCTAGAGATGCCACACCGAGGGGAATGTTAACGTCCCCCGTAACAATGGCAATGGAAAAACGGTTCGGATCTAAAGCAATGGAGTGCCTGCCTATATGGTGCAGTTCATTCGGCTTTCCCGATGGAGGTTCTATGTCTTTGAATCAATTACGCATCTTGCGTGAAAATTTAGAAGAAGAAAGGGAAAAAATACTTGGTTTTAAGAAAATTACAGCAGAAGACGTTAGGGCCATACTGAAACACCAGACCTGTCTTGCCATGTGGGAGGATTTAGCTACAGAACGGGACCGCAAAAAGACGAATAAAGCCATAGCTGCTCCGCCTTCCACAGAAGGGGGGGACACACAGGCGGACACACATCCCACACACCCCCCACCCTACCGCCCTTTCTCACCTACTAACCCTTTCACAGAAGGAGCAGAACTCCATGCTAAGTACGCGCCCAAGCAAAGCGCTGTGTTAAAAAATGTGCAGACTACTGTTGTGCCCTCTCTCTCTCTCTACCCAGATTTGTCCACGCTTTCCTCCGTGGCCCCGCTGTATGAAACCGGCCCCTGTCCTACGCCTGAAACACCGCCGCGCCAGAGCCAACCACGTCAGTGCCTCACAAAGCCTCTCGCATCTGCTGACGCCCCACAGGAAGTGGGCCCCGCGCCGGCAGCAGCAGAAGGAGAAGCGCCGGAAGCAGAACCGCGATGGAGCAGGGAAACGCTCCGGCGGGAACCGAGGCCCACAGATCACTTCGTCGCCACTTTCCCCATGATAGAGATGGTGGGCCGAGAAGGACCGGCGCTGGTCTTCAGACCCTGGGGGCCGAGCGAGTTTTTATCCGCTTCGCAACTGCTGTACATATATTCCGACTAATGATGAGGACGGAGGTCTTATCCAACAGGGCATAGCCAATCTGACTAGACTCCGGGACGCCATGCAAGCGGACAATGTCACGGACACTCCTCACGGTCTGGACTGGCTCCTGTCCTCCTGGCGGAGTGTGCTCATTAATCTTGGTTTAGCCCTATTGACTGTTATGATTTTATTTTCATGTGTATTACCTATGGTGTTTCGGGCCGTTGGTAAAATGATATCCACTCACTTTGTGTCCATTCAATACAAAGACCCTGAGGCGGACCTGGCCGCTGTCCCACTGAACTCCGATCCTGATTATATCAGCGATTCGGACGACGACTTTGTCTAACGTTTTTCCTTTTTGTTTACCTTGTTTTTATTTTTCCACTTGTTTCGCCTACAATTTAGGGGGAGGGTATCACAGTGAAGAGCTTTGACCACACCCTCGTAATACAAGAGGCTTGGGTGACGGCAGCGTAGCCTGCCCATCAACAACTCTTGTTTTGCTTAGGGACCAAGGTCAAAACTCACCCACCTGAATGTGATCTCTGTAAAACTGGGGTTTCTACATTATCACGGGAGAGGAGTGTTATGGCACGTTGGTTAGCCTCAAGGACGCCAACTCACCCCCCGCTGTTCTATTCAATTAACCTGCAGGAAGGAACCGGTCTCCCCCCTGCACCGACAGACATGACGCAAATTACTATCTCACCTTTGCCCCTTTTGCATTTTGCATCTCTATCGGTCCGTATGTCTGCATCTCTATGTCCCTTTTACATTCTGCATGCCTATTGTCCCTTCTGTTTGCATCTCCACGGCACAAAGATTGTCTCTCACCAGGCAAGGCGCCCCGCCATCTGGATGCCCGTCTCAAACTGTGACCCCTCCCACCTTTTGTGGGCGTGACTGTCTTTCATGTGTTGTCTATGTAAACGGGGACCTGGGACTGGCCCCGGCAGAACTGATGTACGCTATTTTGTGTATGTGAGTTCTCCGCACGTGTGTTATAATAAACTTACGCTCCTGATTAAGACAAATACCTTTCCAGCTTTTTCCTTACTGTGGATAGAAACTTCCATGACAATACTCAATGTTGTTAAGAATTATTATTCTGAGACACAGACAGTTTCATCGACCTGAATATACTTTTCATTTTGAGAAAGTGATGCACTTTTGCAGGTTATCCACGAGGTTCTGCAGTTTGCACTAATTGTTCTGAGAAATGCACAAACTGCACAAACAAAGAGCAGTAAAGCGACTGAGAAAGACTGTAACACACTTAAAGCTGCGGTAACGCAAACTTACAACCACAAAAAATGGGTGTAAAATGTAACAGAATCTGACTCTTGATTTCACAGTGTCAATGATTCTACCTTTTTATACATAACTATAAATGTAATAATAATATAATTATAATAATAATAATAATAATAATGATCTGCTTGGGGCCCAAGCAGATCAGTCAGATACTGAGGAGCCAAACCACGCAAACATTTGAACACATATAACAGAATCTTAAAATCAATACGAAAGTGCACAGGGGCCAGTGAAGAGAACTAAGAATAGGGCGATGTGGTCACATGGGTGCGTTCTGTTTGCGAGTCTGGCAGCAGCATTTTGGATTAATTGAAGGCGTGAAAGTGAGGTTTTACTGAGTCCGGTATAGAGCGAATAAAAGCATGGATTAAAATTTCAAAGTTATGACGAGATAAAAACGATTTGACTTTGGCAAGACTGTGTATATTTGTGTGTGTGTGTGTGTGTGTGTGTGTGTGTGTGTGTGTGTGTGTGTGTGTGTGTGTGTATATTTGTGTGTGTCTGGTGCACACTGGGGACTTTTGCACGTTTGTTTCTTTTTTTACTGCAAATGGCAAATGAAACGAATCTGAATCTAGCATCAAGGACCTTACTCTCAGTCTGACTCTCACTAGTTTTCACATAAATCACATCTTTAAATCAGATTTTTCAGACAGAGAAAGAAAAACCTCCCTCTCTCAGCCCAAAGCAGTCATTCACAGACTCACTCTTTCTTGCAACGAAAAACTAAATCGATTCGGACTCAGACAGCATGTTGGTCTGATTTGTTCACAACTTCTTCTTTTAAAAAGACTTTTCCGACAACACCCTCAGTCATCAACAGCTAATCAAGTGCTAATTAGTGTAAAAGTGAAAATGTATGGTCTCATTAACCCCGAACAGTTAGGGTACAGTCTATGACAGGGTGAGGGTACAGTCTATGACAGGGTGAGGGTACGGTCTATGACAGGGTGAGGGTACAGTCTATGACAGGGTGAGGGTACAGTCTATGACAGGGTGAGGGTACAGTCTATGACAGGGTGAGGGTACAGTCTATGACAGGGTGAGGGTACAGTCTATGACAGGGTGAGGGTACAGTCTATGACAGGGTGAGGGTACAGTCTATGACAGGGTGAGGGTACAGTCTATGACAGGGTGAGGGTACGGTCTATGACAGGGTGAGGGTACGGTCTATGACAGGGTGAGGGTACAGTCTATGACAGGGTGAGGGTACGGTCTATGACAGGGTGAGGGTACAGTCTATGACAGGGTGAGGGTACGGTCTATGACAGGGTGAGGGTACAGTCTATGACAGGGTGAGGGTACAGTCTATGACAGGGTGAGGGTACAGTCTATGACAGGGTGAGGGTACGGTCTAT
Organism: Knipowitschia caucasica; assembly: GCA_964034765.1. Taxonomy (NCBI): domain Eukaryota; kingdom Metazoa; phylum Chordata; class Actinopteri; order Gobiiformes; family Gobiidae; genus Knipowitschia; species Knipowitschia caucasica. The sequence goes on from OZ035842.1 coordinate 31,512,036, forward strand.
GACAGGGTGAGGGTACAGTCTATGACAGGGTGAGGGTACGGTCTATGACAGGGTGAGGGTACAGTCTATGACAGGGTGAGGGTACGGTCTATGGCAGGGTGAGGGTACAGTCTATGACAGGGTGAGGGTACAGTCTATGACAGGGTGAGGGTACAGTCTATGACAGGGTGAGGGTACAGTCTATGACAGGGTGAGGGTACGGTCTATGACAGGGTGAGGGTACAGTCTATGACAGGGTGAGGGTACAGTCTATGACAGGGTGAGGGTACAGTCTATGGCAGGGTGAGGGTACAGTCTATGGCAGGGTGAGGGTACGGTCTATGACAGGGTGAGGGTACAGTCTATGACAGGGTGAGGGTACAGTCTATGACAGGGTGAGGGTACAGTCTATGACAGGGTGAGGGTACAGTCTATGGCAGGGTGAGGGTGCAGTCTATGACAGGGTGAGGGTGAGGGTGAGGGTACAGTCTATGACAGGGTGAGGGTGAGGGTACAGTCTATGACAGGGTGAGGGTGAGGGTACAGTCTATGACAGGGTGAGGGTGAGGGTACAGTCTATGACAGGGTGAGGGTACAGTCTATGACAGGGTGAGGGTGAGGGTACAGTCTATGACAGGGTGAGGGTACAGTCTATGACAGGGTGAGGGTACGGTCTATGACAGGGTGAGGGTACAGTCTATGACAGGGTGAGGGTACAGTCTATGACAGGGTGAGGGTACAGTCTATGGCAGGGTGAGGGTACAGTCTATGGCAGGGTGAGGGTACGGTCTATGACAGGGTGAGGGTACAGTCTATGACAGGGTGAGGGTACAGTCTATGACAGGGTGAGGGTACAGTCTATGACAGGGTGAGGGTACAGTCTATGGCAGGGTGAGGGTGCAGTCTATGACAGGGTGAGGGTGAGGGTACAGTCTATGACAGGGTGAGGGTGAGGGTACAGTCTATGGCAGGGTGAGGGTACAGTCTATGACAGGGTGAGGGTACAGTCTATGGCAGGGTGAGGGTACAGTCTATGACAGGGTGAGGGTACAGTCTATGGCAGGGTGAGGGTACAGTCTATGGCAGGGTGAGGGTACGGTCTATGACATGGTGAGGGTACAGTCTATGACAGGGTGAGGGTACAGTCTATGGCAGGGTGAGGGTACGGTCTATGACAGGGTGAGGGTACAGTCTATGGCAGGGTGAGGGTACAGTCTATGACAGGGTGAGGGTACAGTCTATGACAGGGTGAGGGTACAGTCTATGACAGGGTGAGGGTACAGTCTATGACAGGGTGAGGGTACAGTCTATGACAGGGTGAGGGTACGGTCTATGACAGGGTGAGGGTACAGTCTATGACAAGGTGAGGGTGAGGGTACAGTCTATGACAGGGTGAGGGTGAGGGTACAGTCTATGACAGGGTGAGGGTGAGGGTACAGTCTATGGCAGGGTGAGGGTGAGGGTACAGTCTATGACAGGGTGAGGGTGAGGGTACAGTCTATGGCAGGGTGAGGGTACAGTCTATGGCAGGGTGAGGGTACAGTCTATGGCAGGGTGAGGGTACAGTCTATGACAGGGTGAGGGTACAGTCTATGGCAGGGTGAGGGTACGGTCTATGACAGGGTGAGGGTACAGTCTATGACAGGGTGAGGGTACAGTCTATGACAGGGTGAGGGTACAGTCTATGGCAGGGTGAGGGTGCAGTCTATGACAGGGTGAGGGTGAGGGTACAGTCTATGACAGGGTGAGGGTGAGGGTACAGTCTATGACAGGGTGAGGGTGAGGGTACAGTCTATGGCAGGGTGAGGGTACAGTCTATGACAGGGTGAGGGTACAGTCTATGGCAGGGTGAGGGTACAGTCTATGACAGGGTGAGGGTACAGTCTATGACAGGGTGAGGGTACAGTCTATGACAGGGTGAGGGTACAGTCTATGACAGGGTGAGGGTACAGTCTATGACAGGGTGAGGGTACGGTCTATGACAGGGTGAGGGTACAGTCTATGACAAGGTGAGGGTGAGGGTACAGTCTATGACAGGGTGAGGGTGAGGGTACAGTCTATGGCAGGGTGAGGGTACAGTCTATGGCAGGGTGAGGGTACAGTCTATGGCAGGGTGAGGGTACGGTCTATGACAGGGTGAGGGTACAGTCTATGACAGGGTGAGGGTACAGTCTATGACAGGGTGAGGGTACAGTCTATGGCAGGGTGAGGGTGCCGTCTATGACAGGGTGAGGGTGAGGGTGAGGGTACAGTCTATGACAGGGTGAGGGTGAGGGTACAGTCTATGACAGGGTGAGGGTGAGGGTACAGTCTATGGCAGGGTGAGGGTACAGTCTATGACAGGGTGAGGGTACAGTCTATGGCAGGGTGAGGGTACGGTCTATGACATGGTGAGGGTACAGTCTATGACAGGGTGAGGGTACAGTCTATGGCAGGGTGAGGGTACGGTCTATGACAGGGTGAGGGTACAGTCTATGACAGGGTGAGGGTACAGTCTATGACAGGGTGAGGGTACGGTCTATGACAGGGTGAGGGTACAGTCTATGGCAGGGTGAGGGTACAGTCTATGACAGGGTGAGGGTACAGTCTATGACAGGGTGAGGGTACAGTCTATGGCAGGGTGAGGGTACAGTCTATGGCAGGGTGAGGGTACAGTCTATGACAGGGTGAGGGTACAGTCTATGGCAGGGTGAGGGTACAGTCTATGACAGGGTGAGGGTACAGTCTATGGCAGGGTGAGGGTACGGTCTATGGCAGGGTGAGGGTACAGTCTATGGCAGGGTGAGGGTACAGTCTATGACAGGGTGAGGGTACAGTCTATGGCAGGGTGAGGGTACGGTCTATGACAGGGTGAGGGTACAGTCTATGGCAGGGTGAGGGTACAGTCTATGGCAGGGTGAGGGTACAGTCTATGACAGGGTGAGGGTACAGTCTATGACAGGGTGAGGGTACAGTCTATGACAGGGTGAGGGTACAGTCTATGACAGGGTGAGGGTACAGTCTATGGCAGGGGTGATCACACTTTTTCATAATGCGAGCTACTTATAAAATGATCTACCAACTACAAAAATGCAAAACATATTTATCTCTAAATATATTGAGGATTCTTTATATCTACAGTGTACGTTGATGTTCGTGCAAAACTGCATAATTTTAGGAAATAATTAGCATCCACACAAAACCGAACATCCGCGTTTTCAACATAGACTGTCAATCACATTCATAACATTCCAAACATGTGCGTCTCTGACGTCCTGCGTCGGGGAAAA
>OZ035842.1:31520283-31817783 GCA_964034765.1 Knipowitschia caucasica
CCTCTCTCCACCAAACCACTCCCCCCTCCCCTCCCTCTCCACCAAACCACTCCCCCCTCCCCTCCCTCTCCACCAAACCACTCCCCCTCCCCTCCCTCTCCACCAAACCAAACATCCAGCATTTTCTTTTCTTTGTCACAGGGAGAGTGAAGCAAACGTGAAATTAGCCTTTTCTGTTCAGCCATATTAGGTTTTAAATAATCCGATAACTCCGGTGCAGTCTGAGAAACAGGAAGAGGGTGAAGGCGGTAAACACATCCCATTGGTTCGTTGGAGATGAACGAATCCCATTGGTTTATTTTATCGGTCCGCTCCAAAATATTTGTTATTAATTATTGTAGTCTATAGACATCTGGTCAATTGAAAACACATGATATATTGACTACTTTTAGGGTTTAGGGACGTTTTCCCACAATATTTAAAAACATGTGTCTGGAAAAAATCTCTGACTGCGTCTTTAATAGATAAAAGATAAGTCTCTGCATGAATCTAACTAACACTCTTAATAACAGCGTGATTGATGTCTTCAGGATACCCGGCTCCGGAGCTGAAATGGTACAAAGACGACAAGGAGATGGATCGTTACTGTGGTCTTCCCAAATATGAGATACATCGAAACGGGAAAACGCACACTCTGCACATTTACGAGTGAGTCGCAGTGTTCCCTCCAATTCCACAGATACTTTTCTCCCCAGAACATTAAGATTAAACCTGGACTCAACTATACCCAAACTAGAGCTGGATAAAACAAAACCATTAATTCAAAATATTTAGGGCAAACTAAGCTCATTAGCATAACTATTACTATTACTTTTAGAATGATGTATTTCTGCTGCTGGACAAATACGAGAAGCATTCGTCCCAATTCAATTCCAAAACATTTATTTTTTTATCGCCCTAAATCACAACAAACAAAGAAACACAGAAGCCATTGGTCCATAGGGAGCGGATTGGCCAATGTCCTGTAGATGCCCCTTGGATTAGATTAACGGCTTATTAACTGAGCGCGAGGTCTGTACGGGGAAATATCAGACCGCGGCCTTAACGTACAGACCGAGTCTTAATGCACAGACCTGTACAGACCGAGCTGTGGCGAGGTCTGTACATTAAGGCCAAGGTCTGATATTTCTCTGCACAGACCGAGGTTAATAAATGTTTTATTATATGACTCTCGTCTGTGTCTTTACCAATGCTTTTGAGATATTTGTGAAGTATGTTCATGTCCAACTTGGTTTTGTGTGATACGCGCTGCGGACCGATTGTCATGGTAACGGTCCGAGATGGGAAAATATCAGACCGCAAATCAACCAATCAGAGCGCGCGTACGGTCATATAATAAATAAATGTACTAATCAAAAGGAAATTCTTGTGCCAAAGAGATAGAAGATATAAGTCACAGTTAAGATTATGGAATGGTTTTTTATCAGGTTCCTAATATATTTATTTTGACCATATTGCCATTGATCTTCTAATATTCTTTAATTAAAAAAACAGCTGAATCTTTGTCTGTTTCGCTCCTATAGCTGCACATTGGATGACGCTGCCATCTACCAAGTGTCTGCAGTCAACAGTAAAGGAATCGTGTCCTGCTCCGGGGTTCTGGAGGTGGGCACCATGAGCGAGTACCAGATCCATCAGCGGTTCTTTGCCAAACTGAAGGCAAAAGCTGAGAAGAAGAGACTGGACCTGGAAGGAACCAATAAGAAAGACACCGCAGACAAAGTTGAAAAAGAGCAGCCACAGAAGAGCCCAGAGAGGACTCCCAGAAAACGACCCATTCCACAACGGCAGCGGAACGTAGAGGAGCCTCCTGAGAGCGCTGGGGACAAAAACATGCAGAATACAGTCCAGGAACCTGTGCCCCCGGCTTTCCCCGTCGCCCCAGAGGTGAAGAAAGACGGCGAGCCCTCTTCGGTCAACAAAAAAATCAAAATCTCCAACGGCACGGACGCACAGACTGAGCCGCCGAGCTCACCAAAGAGCAGCGTCTCCTCTCGAAGCGGCGCCCAGGGCAGTGCTGCAGAGAACCATTACGACGGAGGCATGGGGCTGGCACAGTTTCTGGCCGAGACGCTTCAATCTCAGGCGGCGGAGGAGAAACAGGCGAATAAAGAGGAGACGGTTCAAGGCGTGACCGACTCAGAGGCAAAGGCACAAGAGGAGGACGGCCAACAGAAGGCGGGAGAAGAAGCGATGGAACAGGACACGTTGCAAGTAAGAGTTATGGATTTGGGCTGTTGGAGAGACGGCCCTTTAAGAGAGGGTTAGGGTCCACAGGGGGATTGCAGGACTTGACACTGGAGTTATGAGATGACGTATAGACTCAATGTAATTATTATAGTGTTCTATTTAGTCACTTATTTTATTAACTACATACTGTAGATATTAGGTCAGACAACACTATACAATTCATGCTTATTTTAGGGGTTTCTATCTGAGAGCTAAACCTCTGCTTTAAACGGTCATATCCTGCTCCAACATTTTGTATAAAACTGCTTTAAGAGTTTTAACTGCAAATAAGAAACGTTATTCAGCATGGCATTTTTCCATGGTCCGTGTTGGAACAGTTGTGCCCACAATAGCACAATAAATAGAAACCAGCTCCCATTGGTGAATGCTGCTTTGTGTCCTTGGGCAAGACACCTCGCCTCCAGGGTCTGCATTCACTGGTGTATGAATGTGTGTGTGAACGGTGCCTTGATGTAAAGGACTAGGATGGCCTTGAAAGCTGGAAAAGTGCGATGAATATTGTAAATGACACCCTTTGTAACCCTTTGTGAACGCCTTTATTCAACCAATCAAAATCACTTAACTCAATCAAGTTGTGAATTACAGTTTTTATACTAGATTTCCAGAGAGGCGCACAGGAGGCATTCGAAACAGCTTTCCAAGGACATATCCCGAGCAAGTCTGGGCATCTCTGCTCAGACTGCTGCCACCGCAACCTGGCAACGGATAAAGCGGACGGAAATAGATGCATACTAGATTACCTTTAAATCAGCGATAGAAAAGTGTGATGCAAACGTCAGTCTAGGTTCATACTTTTGTCCTTGCAGTAAATATTGATTTTTGTCACTCCTAGGTTCGGGAAAGAGCCGACCAAGAGGTGAAGGACGAAAGCAAAGAAATCTCAGGCTCCTCCACTCCCACTCCCACTCCCACGCGTCATGAGGCCAGACTCCACCACAAAGGCCCCAAAGAACTCAAGGAGCACAAGGACCATCACAAACCTGCGTCTCTGACCTCCATGCTCCACTCCGTTAAGGACTTTTTCTTTGGGAAGAACAAGAAGGACACCCACGAGCACAGATATCATTCGGATTCACCTAATACACCGGAGCAAACGCCGCCATCTTTCTATCTCCAATCTGAAGAGCGCTCCAACGACGACAATGGGATGTCTACGGAGGTGGCGCAGCTGCAAGACCCCACTCCTGAAAGGCCGCACGTTGCAGAAAAGCAGGAGGATCCGTGCAGAGCTGAGATGGCGTCGGAGAGCCCAGGTCGCGTCACAGTCGGGGGGAGTGCTGACCAAGCCATGGAGGTGACAGCCGAGGGAGGGCCATTGTCCAGACCCCAGCTCCGCAGTGAGGTATGGCCAGCTGCCCCACACTTAAGAGTTATATTTAGGGAGCATTTCTGACAAGATAGAGCAGGAGAAGAATGTTTAAGATGTTGCCGAGCGCTGATTGTGCAATAGTTGTGCGACATGTCATATGCAATGGGGTTTTTACCGTTCGCACAAGTGAATCTTTAGAATGGAATCTTAGTGGAATATTTGATTTAGAAGTTTCTATTTCCAGCCTCTATCCGACGGCTTTTAACATGGGCATTTCCATTATGATGTGTTGCTTTGAAATCTGGGCTAGTATCTTGTAGCGCATAAGAAGTACTGGGATTTACATGAAAAAACATCAAAACAAGCCTAAGATATACATTTGGAAATTCTGGTTGATTATTAATATCATATTTTTGCCACATCATGATGAATGTGTAAGAATATTGCAGTAGTTAGAGTAGTTAGAGTAGGTGGGTTAAGTTTCACTGCTTTCATCTGACATAGAAGGAAATGAATCATCTGATTTGAGGCCTGCTTGTGTGAGTGATGAATGTAAAGGGCTCTAGTTTTATTATTAACTGTAGTTTATGTGGTGCACAAGGTTTTGTAAGCGTCTACATGTCCACCACAACTTCTGCATGTGACGTGACTCTGTCTAGTTCCCTTCCACCGAAGCAGGAACTGTTCACTTCAGGTTCGACATTACGCACACGTCTCTCGCAAAGACGTATAAATATCGTCAGGAATGGTCAAAGCCAGAAGTTTTACATTTATAGTGATTTTTGGTAACATACAGATACATAAATGACAAAGGCAAAGAGTATTGGTATAGAGCACATGCACAAGGGCTTAACAAAACAAGAAAATAGTCATTAAATTAAATTACACAAGGCTTTAAAATCATGAAGAATCACAGTCCAGTAAAAAGAGTGAAGATACACGCCTTGTACAGATGTTTTTAACCCGGATTTAAACAGAGAAGAAGTCCAATGCTGCCACCTAAAAGACACACACTTATACTTAGGCAATAGACACACTTATACTTTTATGCCATGTTTTGTTGTACCCATGTTTTAACTCTGTTTCCTGTTCTGAAATTGATCATAACACCTTTCCAAGATGAGCCACCGGTCTACCTTCGCACGTGTCAAAGTGGCAGTCTGCCTCAGCCCAGATTTATGGTTTTATGGAAACCTGTAAACATTGAGACACCGGCACATGACACACACTGAGCCTCCGCAAATAGGATGGCATGCCATAAAACACAAACATATACATTTCTTTTTTCCAGTTTGCGAAATAGCTGCTGTTTTTCTCTAACTGAAATATCCATATCCACAAAGGTTCAATATTCTGTCCATATTGTACTTAAACTTAAAACAACCTCCCTCTGTCTGGGCCCTTTAATCAGAAGTAACTGCAAGAATTGATGTGAGGGTGAAATAATCTACCATGGCATCATAATTAAAAAAAAAACCTGTATACTTTCTGAACTTTAAGGCGCACCTGCGGATAAAAACATTTAAATTTTTAAAAGAAAATCAATGTTGTCCACATAAAGGCCGAGCTTAAATACCTTCAGTCTATTTTGGCTGTAAACAAGTCTTCTATAGCTACTGAAACTTGATGGAGTCAAAATAAACTACCAGAATAAAAATACACATATATGTCGCAGTATAAGCTTGTGGAAGTCCATCCATCCATTTTCTTCCCCTTAATCCATGTCTGGGTGGGGGGTGGCAGTCACAGAGCACCAGCCCCTCACTGATCCTCCTGCAGGAGCTGAGTCCACAGGAGCTGAGATCTTTCAGCGGGGGCTTCAGGCAAAGTGGGGTTAAGTGTCTTGCCCAAGGACGTTATGGCAAAAAAAAAAAAATGCTAGTATTAATGAAATATGATGATAATAATGGGAATGATAATAATAGTAATTAGCATATTAGTCCATAACAAACCTTTTTTACCATTGCTCCAATTTTGTTTTTTTCTAGTGTTTTCTTTCAGATACAGTACATTGGCCAGAATATAATAATAATCATGTTTAAACAAAAGTAATCATTTGTTCAGGATTCCATTGTGTGAATAGAAATAAAAATAAACAAAGAAAACATGGAAAGTTGCCCCAGAACCTCTCATTTTACAAATTCCCTGTACATCATCTTGATTTCAATCTTTTATAACCATTGAAATTCTGCTTATATCATAGTTTTCCCTAAGTCCGAAGTGGAACAGCTTATAGAATATCATGAGCTCATCTGAGATCCAAAAATACTACCTGTGGGAAGGATTTATCTGAGTAACCACAACACGGTCTGTGCCGGTGATTTGGGTCAAATGCGATACGCCTGAGTTAGCTGCGCGGACTGTTAACGGCCAAATACATGTGTCAGTTTATCCTCTTCTGATCTCCAACATTACTTTTATTATTAGCTACTTACAACAAAGCATAGGCACTGGCAAGTTTATTTGTATGGCTTAAAGATTCCGCAGTGGTATTTAAATTTTCTATTTTCCACCGCATTGATTGTAATTGGGGTAGAAGCTCATGTTTGTTCCTAAATGTGAAGAAATAAACCCTGTCTTGTCGGGGTGAGCTAAAAAATAGATATTAAATCAGTGTTTTATTCAGTGATATTGCTTTATTTAGGACATTTTCCCCATATCTTTTTTCATATTGTTCAGACTACTACTACTACTACTTTTTTACTAACAAATAATCATCAGTTAAATTTATATAAATGCACCACTAGTTTTGTATTTCAATAGATAGATTTTGAAAGACATATTTTTTATTGAACCATATTGTATAATTGATTGACTGCGGAACCTTCCGCAGTCAACCATTGGTTTTGTATTTCTTTATTCCGTCATTTTTTTTGACACGTTTCACAGCTTTCACATTTTCAACAATTTCCACAAGTTATACATCAAAACGTTCCACATGTTTGGGAGATTATTGCTATTACTTTTGGGACTTCAGCGATTTCCGGTTTTTCCGCAATCGGACAAAAATCTGCATTGAGAATTCTGCAATGCATTTTAATAGGCCCATGCATTTTAATAGGACTTCAGCTCTTTCAGACATTTCTACAGTTTCAATGATTCAACAGTTTCAAGGATTCAACAGTTTCAAGGATTTCAGCAGTTTCAAGATTTCAAGAGTTTCAAGGACTTCAACAGTTTCAAGGACTTCAGCAGTTTCAAGGACTTCAGCAGTTTCAAGGACTTCAGCAGTTTCAAGGACTTCAGCAGTTTCAAGGACTTCAGCAGTTTCAAGGACTTCAGCAGTTTCAAGGACTTCAGCAGTTTCAAGGACTTCAGCAGTTTCAAGGACTTCAGTGTAATCATGCAACCTAATAGGGATTTTTCCATGTAAACCAGTATAATGCAACTTAATAGGGATTTTTCCATGTAAACCAGTATAATGCAACTTAATAGGGTTTTTTTTCATGTAAACCAGTATAATGCAACTTAATGGGGATTTTTCCATGTAAACCAGTATAATGCAACTTAATAGGGGTTTTTACATGTAAACCAGTATAATGCAACTTAATAGGGTTTTTTCATGTAAACCAGTATAATGCAACTTAATAGGGTTTTTTTTCATGTAAACCAGTATAATGCAACTTAATGGGGATTTTTCCATGTAAACCAGTATAATGCAACTTAATAGGGGTTTTTACATGTAAACCAGTATAATGCAACTTAATAGGGTTTTTTCCATGTAAACCAGTATAATGCAACTTAATAGGGTTTTTTCCATGTAAACCAGTACAATGCAACTTAATAGGGATTTTTCCATGTAAACCAGTATAATGCAACTTAATGGGGATTTTTCCATGTAAACCAGTATAATGCAACTTAATGGGGATTTTTCCATGTAAACCAGTATTATGCAACTTAATAGGGATTTTTCCATGTAAACCAGTATAATGCAACTTAATAGGGATTTTTCCATGTAAACCAGTATAATGCAACTTAATGGGGATTTTTCCATGTAAACCAGTATTATGCAACTTAATAGGGATTTTTCCATGTAAACCAGTATAATGCAACTTAATAGGGTTTTTTTCATGTAAACCAGTATAATGCAACTTAATAGGGTATTTACATGTAAACCAGTATAATGGAACTTAATAGGGGTTTTTACATGTAAACCAGTATAATGGAACTTAATAGGGGTTTTTACATGTAAACCAGTATAATGCAACTTAATAAGGATTTTTACATGTAAACCACTATAATGTAACCTAATAGGGGTTTTTACATGTAAACCAGTATAAAGCAACTTAATAGGGATTTGTACATGTAAACCAGTATAATGCAACCTAATAGGGATTTTTCCATGTAAACCAGTATAATGCAACTTAATAGGGATTTTTCCATGTAAACCAGTATAATGCAACTTAATAGGGATTTTTCCATGTAAACCAGTATAATGCAACTTAATAGGGATTTTTCCATGTAAACCAGTATAATGCAACTTAATAGGGGTTTTTACATGTAAACCAGTATAAAGGATAACAGTTTAAAGGATATCAGGAGCTTCAAATACTTCAGGAGTTTCAAAGATGTTTAAAGTATTTTAACAGTTTCAAGGATTTCAAGGATTTTTCAGCTAAATTCCACATTAGATCTGTTCCGCAGTCAATCGCAATGGCTTCAGCCATTGCAAGTTTCTAGTTTGGAAATAGTATTGAAATAGAAAGTCCCCGTTATCACATGAGCAGGTTCTGAAAGACTCTACTTTATATGGTTTATTTACAGTATATATAGTTATGCCATAGCCTGGCCTTATCCATCCGTACTCTCAGGTCCATCATCATGTCCTGCTGTAACGTCTGGGTCTGGTCCCTGTGTTTGTGATTACAATCGGTTGAATTCCACCCGACCAATCAGAGAGCGCGAATGGCGGGTGTTGTAGTTAGATGTGGGTGACGTCAGAGTTTGTGTCGAACGAGCAGGTTGTAGTTTGGTGAAGAATGTGATAGTAAAGTATTCTGGTCTGGTTCTGTCAAGAAACTGAAGCCGGAGCAAGAGGAATGTTTAGCAAATGTAATCGCTGGAAAAGATTGTGGCGCTACTCCCCACGGGCTTCGTTAGCGACAAAGGAGATGCTAAAGCTAGGCTAAATGCTAACAACACACTCAGGCGCACTACATACGTCACAGTAAACTCAGATCCAATGGTTTCAATCTGTAAAAGGAGTTAGCCCCTCCCACCTGTTCACGGAGTCAATGGAGACAATCCAGGCCTTAGTATGAAATGTAATCTGTACTATGGTGTGGTACGACCAGGCTAGTGATGCCATGATGTGTAAGTACAAAGTGAGTCTGCATGAGTCCAAATCACATCCTTTGGACTCGGCTCCTGATCTCAGCATGAAAGAAAACAAGCAGTGACCATTCCTGACGTCTCTCTAGATATTAATCTGAGAGAGATTCATGTTAAATTAGACGTCAGATACTTTTAAAATTGCAATAAGAGACTAAAACTTTTTGAAGACAAGCAGTGGTTGGACCCTCGCTGCTCACACCTGCAACTTCCTGATTTGGTTTAAACTGTTCTGCTCCAACAAGAATAGATAAGTTAACCTTTTAGATAAGATAAACTTTATTAATCTCACACTGGACAAATGTACATGTCACATTTGGCACAGATAGAATCACTCAGACTGCACAAAAGACAGAAGAGGTAAAAGAATACAGTTTTTTCAGTCCGAGTGCATTAGTGACTTAAAGTTACTCGTTGTACAGTCTGACAGCAGTGGTGAAATATGTGAATAACTAGTCACATTTCAACAACATAATCTCTTTAATACATGTTGTCAGCCGCTGGTTCAAAACTACAGGTTATCTGGACATCAGCACAAACAGACAAGTTACAGACTGTCTGGGTCTGGGTCTCTGCTGGATGGAAAGCAGAAGAGTGACCAAGAATGGACCAAGAGCTCTGGTCTTATACCCTGATAATTTGAAACACATGTGACCATTTGGTGACAATATGACCTATCGAACTCTAGGTGAGAAAACCAATCTCCTCTCATCAGTCAGGAGAAGTGTCTTCTTGTCTAAACACAGATGTTTTCTGGCTTCATGCTTGTTTTGTTTACTCTGCTCTTGTTTACTTATGCTCTTTCACTCTTGCCTGGGGGCTGGGAGAATTCTCCATCCATCACACACGTAGGGAAACCCAAAGCTATCTAAACTTTGAATATATTCTCATTCACTTTAATGAAAATCCAACAACTCTACTAACAATACATTTGAGGATAGATTTATTTGTGTCACAGATGAGAAGTTTCTGTAGAAAGAGCACACAGACATAGATGAGTGACTGTAAATGCTTTTTAGATTTTGGGTTTAAGCACCGATCTATAACAAGTGTCAAGATTAAGATTGAGAGATTCTTTATTCGTCCCACAACGGGGAAATTTCAGTGTTGCATCATAAGTTATAGAACAGTAGGAAAGAGGAGCACACAGCACAAGATAAGCTATAATAATTAAAATAAAACATCTTTCTGGTCGTTATGCCAAATGGAGGCACTATTTTTCATCTATTCTTGATGAAAAAATACTAAAACTCTACATTATAGTGTGCCATGGTTAGAAATACCAACTATTTTAAACATGACATGCAGTTTGAGCCGACAGATATCACCTTTAATTAAAAGTACATTGCTCTGGCCGCTGTAATAACTGTGCCAAGAGTTTGAGCAAGAGTATTTCAGAAGTGCAGTGTCGCTCCAGACTCTGCCAGTGACCCCTGCGGACCCCATGTCACTCGTAATAACTTTGTCCTTGACTTCAGGGGAGGGCAGGTGGCCGCTAACAGCTTTCCAGCAATCCAGCAAGGGAGAAATGACGGCTCTTATCTCCGTTACTAAACCGATTTGAACTTGGAGCCAAATCAAAGGAAGGTTTCTCACCCATCATCTGTACTTCTTAGCAAGTTTTCCCGACGTTTCGTCCTCAAACTAGCGGACTTCTCCAGGGAATGAATTCTCGGACCGCGCGTTGGAGATTTATAACCTATGGGTGTGGTCCTAGTTTGAGGACGAAACGTCGGGAAAACTTGCTAAGAAGTACAGATGATGGGTGAGAAACCTTCCTTTGCTTTGACTAATCCCTGTACGACTGAGGGCTTACACAAACTTGGAGCCAAATGTTTTGTATGAGAAGTGACCGGAGTTTAAACTGGATTATTGAATCTGAATCTGTACGCTGTCATTCACATCTCAGTGAAAGGGTGGAGACAACACTGAGAAAGGCAGATTTTTTGGGTTTGACTGTTGATTTTGTATGGATGCTTCTTATTTCTTTGCATATGTGGCAAGGCAAGTTTAGGGCGGCACGGTGGCTGAGTGGATAGCACTCTCGCCTCTCAGCAAGAAGGTCCTGGGTTCGAATCCCGGTCGGACCAGGGCCTTTCTGAGTGGAGTTTGCATGTTCTCCCCGTGTCTGCGTAGGTTTCCTCCGGGTGCTCCGGTTTCCCCTACCACTAAAAATATGTCCAATAGTTCTGGCATGTGCCTCCTGTACTGGCCCCGCTCCCATCTCTGTGTGGAGTGAGAGACTAATGCCCAAAATTAACAATTGTAAACCGCTTTGAGACTCAGATCTGCAGTGAAAAGGCGGTATATAAATAAAAACTTACTTACTTACTTACTACTTTATTTGTAAAGCACAATTCATACACAATGCAACCAAACAAGATTGAGACAGTCACACAAGGCAGTCATAAATAATTAAAGAGTACAGACAAACATTCCCTCAGTTGTATGCACAGCTAAAAAGAACCGTTTTTAACCTGGGTTTCAACATTGTCAGAGAAGAGGCCCGTCTCACATTTTCAGGAGGACTGTTGGAGATCTTAGCTGCATGCTTAGTTTATGAGCGCCATATTTGCTCATGTCCTTGCTGCGTTTGTGAAGCTGCCTGGTGCGGCGAACTGGCTTCACCGTGGGCACGCATTTTAATCACGGCTTGTTTAGACCGATACGATTCCTTCCACGTTTTACACATAACACACAAAAAACTTTATTATTTGAGGAAGGACATTGAGCCTTGAACCTTTCCCTCTTTCCAAGTTTAAGATACATTTTGTGCCTGAAAGGGAACGGGAGCAAGAACTTATTGAATCCAACCCCTTTTTCCATTTACACATTAGCTTCCCTGCTCAAGCAAACTTCTCACAGATGAATGAAAGTAATCAACCAATCTATATATTTGTGAAGCATATTTAAAACGGCCTAAGCTTACAAAAGGCTGTACAAGTGAAAAGCAGCCATAGAATATAAATATTTACAGATAAAAATCAAAAACGTTTCTCATGCTACTAGAAGCTTGCTACGACTTGTGTTTTTATCATAGGTACGATAAGATAAGATAAGCTTTATTTATCTCACAATGGAGAAATGTACATAAGCAGTGTCTCTCAGGTCGTGCAAAAAGACAGAAAAGTACAATGTAATCTCAATAAATAAAAACCAGTGATGGTATAAGACAGAAAATACACACAATGGTAATTAAACTATAATTCTTCTTTGACGCAGCGGTCTCAGCAGAAAGCACTTCCCTGTCCACGCTCACTTCCTCTGGCTCGTTCGGGGGAATCCCATGCGCTCTCTAATATTTACTTTTTTATATGATCAGTTCACTCTATGACAATGTCTTGGCATAAACATTTAGAATCAGACTAATTAGAATTGCGTTGCCGTTGTCAGTTGAATTTTATGATGAGTTAAGTGTAGAACATACAATGATTCTTTTAAACAAACTTTATTGACAAAAAGAACAGGGAGGAAGAAATCTCATATGATGCAATAACAGATAATACTAAAGTCAAATATGGGTGTAATGAGTAATGCATTCTAATATTGTTAATAAGAAAATACAAATATATACAGTATATACCTTGTTTAACACAGAGCAAGTTACAAATGTCCTGGGTCATGACATTATTTTATACATGATAATAATATATACTAATTTAATATATACTAATTTAATATATACTAATTTAATATATACTCATTTAATATATACTAATTTAATATATACTAATTTGATATATACTGATTTAATATATACTAATTTAATATATACTCATTTAATATATACTCATTTAATATATACTCATTTAATATATACTGATTTAATATATACTAATTTAATATATACTGATTTAATATATACTCATTTAATATATACTCATTTAATATATACTGATTTAATATATACTGATTTAATATATACTGATTTAATATATACTAATTTAATATATACTAATTTAATATATACTAATTTAATATATACTCATTTAATATATACTCATTTAATATGTACTCATTTAATTTATACTCATTTAATATATACTCATTTAATATATACTCATTTAATATATATTCATTTAATATATACTGATTTAATATATACTAATTTAATATATACTCATTTAATATATACTGATTTAATATATACTCATTTAATATATACTCATTGGGCACTGTCCCGTATGTTATGGACCAGTAAAATTACAGATTAAATGAATACAAGGAGAACAGCAGGAGGTGAGAGACTGGTTTTAAGAGAACGTTGCCAGATGAAAATGCTATAGTTTCAGGATTACAGTTGTCGAGCAGGTGGATGGCACTTTCGTTTCTTAGCAAGAAGGTCCTAGGTTCGAATCCCAGTCAAAAAATGCCACCATCACTATATGCAAAAGAATCCAGAAACTATCCAAATATGTTTCCACATCATGATTTGATTGTGATTGGTCATATTATTCTCCGGCCGACATCATGCTACGACATCATGTTTCTGTTTTATCACCAATATTGACACCTTCATGAGACCAGGACACTCAACATGTAACAACATTTATCATCTGCAACATGTAACAACATTTATCATCTGCAACATGTAACAACATTTATCATCTGCAACATGTAACAACATTTATCATCTGCAACATGTAACAACATTTATCATCTGCCCTTTATGCACCAATGCCAATGTGTTTTCTGTTTTGTTTCTTGTGTTTGAACTGATTCTCTGATCTGTGTTGGTGAATTCAAGTCCTCAGAGATTACTACTGTGGTGATTTAGTGCTATACAAGAATACATTTAAGTGATTTGAATGAGAGAAGGATTAGACCATAGTTGATGCTGAACAAGGACAAGGACAGAGACCGGATCATGTAGAACACACGGTGACCTCATAGTTCATAATAACCACTGTCAGATCTGTTCTAATGCCCCTCTCTTTAGGCGGTGGGGAAAGACGACCGGCTACTTAACGTTAAGTCAGAAGACAGTTTAGATGCTTCGAGGCCTCCACCGGACCCCTCCCATGCTGCTGTTGAAGAGGCCACAGTGGAAACCCGGCCTGGTCTGGAGGTGGTGGGCCCTGTGCTCTCTCAGCGCCCTCATACTCAGAACCGGGGTGAAGACAGAGCTGAGAGACACCCGCCTCCCGCCTCCAAAAGCCAACCGCAACAAAATCACTTAATGGACACTTGTGATTTATCCTCAGCACTGGAGAAGGATAAACAGGCTCAATCAAGCGTGACGCCTTTAGTTTCAGATGGACGAGGAAATAGCCAGGAAACTGTAGCGGGCGTGCAAAGCTTAAAAGAATTGAATGCAAATGTCCCTCGGAAAGACAATGATAACAAACTAAATACACAATCTTTGACGGTCACAAACCCAGAGTCCAATGAATGCACTATATCTGAGAGTGTGATTACAGTACAAGACAGAGAGCTCCCTATTCCCATTGACAATATTCCCGTTATCCAAATATCTACCATAGACGACACGCAGAATGTTGAGGTAGTATTTGTTGAGAAGGTTGAAAACAATACTGACTTTTTCCCAGCATCAAAACCGCTCATGGCAGGAACTGAGCAGGAGATAAAAACAGAATTTCACTTTACAGAAGATATTCCAGAAATACATCCAGTGGTTCCAGTCATTTGTATAGAAGACGAGATACTGACTCCAACAATACAGATATCGCAGCCAGATGTCAAAGAGGGTCCTTCGCCGATGGCTTTAGCGCAGGAGAAAGAGCGGATGGAATTGGACAACTTGAAAAATGTACTTATCAAAAATGATCGTGTGTCAGATTTTTGCGTCCCGAAAGATATGGAGAAAGCAGATGGCAAGGTTGAAGCAGAGGAGGTTATACAGGTCCCTTATCCAATCCCTATTATAAATGTGTCATGTACTGAGGAAGGGATCGAACAGGCGGCTTCTGATGCGGTAGCGCTGTCAGTGTTGGTCACTCCGCCCATCCCTGAGACAGCAGAGATCAGAGACAAGACTGAGCAGACACGGATGGCTGAACCCACAGAAAGCACAGAACACACATCTGCACCCAGAGAAATCCCTGAACCCACAGACAACATAGAACGCAGAGAGGAGACAGAGCACGGAGATGCACCGGGGCACAAAGAAAGGACAGAGAAAGACGAATTACCTGCAGCTGATAATGCGTCTGAAGTGGCAGAGTTTAGAGAAACATCAAAGCACAGAGGAACATGTGAAAATGGAGAAAGACCTGAACTCAAAGACACAACAGAGCAACATGTCGCTGCTGTGATAGAGGACAAGAAAACGCCTGAACACACAGAACCTGAACCCACCTCAAAGGATGATACAAAACAAAACAGTCAAATGCCTCAAGGTGAGCTGACAGAGCAGACTGTGGGAGAGAACAGGCTGATTGTGGCGAATGAACCAGCAAAGAGTGACATGAACGTGCTGAGTAAGACAGTGGAGGCCAGCATAGAGAACGAAATCACTCAGTCTTTGAAAGAGGCCCGGATAGAGAGCTTCATGTCTGTAGAAAGGCTGAGCTTTAAGCCCCCGCTCTACCCCTCTCTGAGTCCTGCCAGTCTGAGGAAGTTCATGTCCAAAGCCTCTGGTGAAGGCGAGGGTTCAGCAGACAGGCAGAGTGACAAAGCTGAGGACTCTCTGAGTGGAGGCTCTACTCCCACCTCCTCTCTGTCCTGTGAGAGCAGCCCCCGCCTCAAGCGCCGCGACAGCCTCTCCCTCATCCGCTCAGCCACCCCCGAGGAGCTGGCTTCAGGGGCCAGGCGCAAGATCTTCATCCCCAAAACCAAAGAGGAGACTGAAGACTGCAGCAATAAGAAAGACAGTCCTTACATGTCTCCTGGACAGGCCCGCCGTGCATCCTTCCTGCAGCCCCCCACTGGGCCCAACACCCCCCCAGTGGAGAGGCGCTCACCTCTGCTCAACCGCAGGAAGGCCACGCTGGAGGTGCCTAAGGTGGTAGAGGAAATACCGGTGCCAGAAGAAGTCAGCATCAAGCTTGAAGATAAATCTGGAGACAAGAAGCCAGACCCACTGAAAGGTAAAAGGATTCAGTGAACATAAATGAAGCCTTTTACTACAGTGCAACCATGTCATAATTGCACAGTTGCTGAATTACCTTATTTTTGTCTGTGTTTTTTGTGTGCAGCTCCTCAGGTGATCCGAAAGATCCGAGGAGAGCCTTTCCCTGATGCTTCTGGACACCTCAAGCTCTGGTGCCAGTTCTTCAATGTTCTGAGCGACTCCACCATCAAGTGGTACAAGGAGGAGCAGGAGATACTGGAGGTGCAGAGAAGGTACAGACACTCTTCAGCTCTTTGTAGATAAGAGTTTATTATTTCCACAGTTGAAGTCATTAATTATACATTGTTGAATAGATTTATAATTGTCTGAAATTGAATGTGGCTTGTTTTATACATGATCAGCTCCTTTACAATATCATTTTAGCCCCTTTCAGTCATTCAAATCAAAGCAAAAGTACTTGATTTTTGGTACGAAACCCAGAAAAAAGCATGATTATGATGACATGTTTTCTATGGCAGTCTGGGAATAGCTTGAGACGTCTGACAGTGACACCTTGTGGCTGAAACGTGTCTCTGTCTGTGCGCAGTGGGAGCGATGAGAGTCAGGTGGCGCTGGCTATTGTTCTGGCCTCCAGCTTGGACTGTGGGGTTTACGGCTGCACCATCAACAATGAGTATGGGACTGACACCACTGACTTCCTGCTCAGTGAAGATGGTAAGAATCCATGAGAAATGAACTTACAGTAAAAACATGTGACTCAATTTTTAACATGTATGGACATTTATCAGCATTTATGGACATTGGTCTCTCCCTATGGATCAATACTTTTATATATATTTTTTGTGTCTTGTGTTGATTCTCTGATCTGTGTTGATGATTTCAATGGTTTTGTTAAGTCCTCTGCGGTGCCTACTGTTGTGAGTTAGGGCTATACAAGAAGAAATCGTATTGTATTGTATTGTAACTTTTTCTCTTTTCTCAGTCATGGGAGAGATTTTGCTGAAAGACGACTTGGAAGGTACAAGTCTATTTAATGCATTTTGAAATCTACTGGATTTATAAAAGGTGCAAAGCCATATCAAATGAAGCCTCATGTTTATCAAAGCTCTTTTGTGTTCTTCAGTGGGAGAGGAGATAGAGATGACTCCATTAATGTTCAACAGAGGCCTGGGGGACTCGGGCACCTGGGGAGGGAAGTTCTTTGGTCGGATTATGACTGAGACCGTGCACCTGGGAGCAGGATGGACCCACAAAACCAGCAGAGTGAAGGTCATCTACGGCTTAGAGCCCGTCTTCGAGTCTGGGGCCTCCTGCATCATGAAGATCCAAAACCCAATCCCATATGGGACCAAACTGGAGAGCAACTTGGCTGAGAGAAACCAGGAAATCACCAAACAAGTGAGAGGAATTCATTATAACTGCAGGCAAAGAAGAATGATCTTGGAGGTGTTTTCAAGATAGGATTTTACACAATGAATGATCAGAGACAGAGAGAATGAGATGGTTTTTAATTATCAGGGTCAACGCCATGTCTCCTTTACTTAACTGCATGCTCTGTGTCTGCAGGAGTGTAAAGTCCAGAACATGATTCGGGAATACTGCAAAATCTTCTCCGCTGAGGCTCGCGTGAATGAAAACTTTGGCTCCGCACTAGAGTAAGAACTGTGCTACACGTGCCTTTGTTCATGAGCTGGTTATTAAATGTGTGTGGTGTTCTTGTGACTTGTACAGAGTGGTTTCTCAGTATCTCATGTACCGACCGGCAAACTCAGTGCCATATGCCACAGTGGAGGCGGAGCTACCCGGACTTTTCGAGACCTACTGCTGGGTGGACGCAGGGGGCAAGCTGAACTCGAAGGGTGTTTCTGAGGCAGAGCAGAAGTGCAGCACTTTCCAACACTGGCTTTATGAGTGGACTCACAGTAATCTACTGACCACTCGACTAGAAGGTACAGCGCTGTGTGGAAAGTCCTGAGGGTTTACACTTAAAACAATAATAATAATTATGTATCCAAATTATGTATCCAAAAGGCCACTGTAAATACAAAGTAACCATGACCCCCGAGTGCTGGTTCATACCATGTGCTGTTGTGTTGCAGGTGTTGATTTTAAACTTACCAACGTCAGAGTTGTGACCAAGTCCAAAGGGTTAGTGTTTACAGCCTTCACTCTCATAACATTCTGCTGTCATGGTTATGACTCATGACTTGTGTCTCTCAGATATCAGGGTCTATCAGAGCGAGGCTCTCCAGACGTGTTTGACCAGTTTGTCACACACCATCAGTGCAACTACTACTGTGGACTGTTGGGTCTAAGGCCCCTCAAAACTATGGACAGTCTTCAGCCGCCCATTAAGATGAAAGGATCCAGAAGTCCACTGCTCAACCGCAAAAGTGGAGGACCTGGAAGTCCACATGTGCAGAAGAAATCCTCACTCAGCCCACATTCACAAAGAAGAGCTGGAACCAGCCCCAAAGTGCCCAGAAAGAACCTGGAGGCCGAGGACAGTACTGGTAAAAGCAGGGCTGTGGACACCAGGTAGGGGAACCAGGGGGCAACCAGCAGCTTTAGAGTCTATTATTTTTTATAGAACTAGCTATTTTGACAATTTTGAGCACAAGGATGAGAAGATACTGAACCATTTGGGAAAACATACTGTGAATGTAAGATTTGTCTTATGCATTCTATCTATAGATGTACGAATGGTGTCTGACGCCAGACAGTTATCTGTGAAAAGCCTCACAGTATTTTCTAATGGAAGAGAAAAAGCTTCACTTATGTAACGGCTGGACGACAGAGCAGAGCGCTGATGAGCGCTTGTGTGTTTCAAATTGATTGGCACACATGGAAGAACTCACTGAAGCTATAGATATCGACGGGGGTGTGTCAGAACAGTGACTGCACCAAAGGATCTAAACTAAAGTGCCCAAGACACTGGGTCAATGACAAGATACTGAGTTGGCTTTTGTAATTAGCCAATAACAGTTTGTTTCTATCTCACCGTCCACTGCATGAATCTTTAGACTGGTCAGAAGTGAAATGGCGTAGGTGTTAAGAGCTAAGGATGGCAGTGTTGTGAACTGTGTAGGAAGAACTGAGTCCTGGTTCAGTCCACTTTAGTCCTCCTATGGACTTTCTTGTCTTGGGTTTGTCCTGGTTTAGTGCAGACTCAACCCCAGATTCTATTACTGTTTAGTCCCGATGTTCTGTCTCGCGTTTGCAAGTGTGGACGCACCATCTTGTACATGAATGTGTGAATGAGTGACAAGGACATCATGTTTTTTGTAATAAAAGTGCCATTTCTTTAATGCAAGGTGTTCATTCTTTACAAAATATTCTTTCTGTACACGGCGTAATCAACAAAACATAGAAAAATATAGATGGAATTGTACTAATGCAGAATCATTGCAAAAACATACATCATATTTGGCAGCATAAATATATTGAAATTCGACACATGTTTTAGTTACAAAGAGCGTCAAATGAAACGCCGCAACAACGACAGCATTCAGTGAAGAAGAGAGAGGCGTTCTGGACGTTCTGCCAGATACCGCTGAATATGAGGGAGCCATTGTTGACGGTGCTGAAGAAAGAAAAGATCCATTGGTAAACATTCTAAAATAAATGTAAAAAGTGTATTATGTCTTGATTATGTTTGAGGCTGAACAGATTTTATTAAGACAAAATAGTAAAGAAGCTAGTGCTGTTAATTACCATAATAACCAAAGCATTTTTGCCTTTAAAACCATCCTGAACCCTTTCCTTACCTCCCAAAGAGATTCCGACAGCAGCTGTTGACTTCACTGTTGCTCACATTAAACTGGTTATTTTGGAAAACACCGACACAATCTACAGGCGGCACGAACAGGATTCCTGAACGACACAAGAATATTGTTTAGTGACACAAAAACACTCGGATAATATCTACTGTGGCAATGTTGTTGTATCAGGGCGACAGTGGCTCAGTGTGTGGAGCGTTGGCCTGTGAGCCTGAAGGTCGTGGGTTCGAGTCCACCTCAAGACTTTCTCCATCGACTCCCACTGTGTTGGGCAAGACACTTCACCCCCATTGCCTAGAATGAGTCTGGTGTGTGTGTGAATGGGTGGTGGTGGTGGGAGGGGCTTCTGTCAGTGTGTCCCAGGGCAGCTGTGGCCACAATAGGAGTTTATCACCACCGCGTTTGGAGGGAATTAATAATGACATTTGAAGTGTTTTTGAGAGTCCAAAAAGCTGCTATATAAAACTGATGTATTATTATTATTATTATTATTATTGTTGTTGTGGGAAAATTATAGCTGTGTAGAAAAAAAAGAAGTTCAAGGTTTGTGTGATGGCTGAATATAAAAAGTTTATTCAAGTCATAATAATAACTGTACTCAAATTAGTTTTTTTGCAGTGTAGGGCTGTAATTAAAGGGGCGCTATACAACTTTTTGCATATTTGACCATGTATTCCCAGTGGTTTCTCGGATGTAAAAAGCATTGTGATTGTCTGGAGGGGGTTTTCTCCTGGGTTAGTTTAGATGTTTGGATCTTGGAAGGTCAGTGAATATATATATATATATATTATATATTCAATTATTATATATATAATAATATATTGGGATTTTCTTTTTTAATTAAATTTGACCAAAACAAAGTGATGTCTTCATTTACACATTGGGTTGTTTGATTCAAAATACTTTGTAAACAAATATTCAGTTAATTCCCCAGTCATTATAGAATGATCTGAGTCATAAAACCTATTCTCAGCACATTTATAAGTCTAAATTGGTTAATAAATTATAACAAAATAAGTCATTTAGAATAACTCATGTTGTTATTAAATTAGTCATTCATCCTGGTTCTTCCCCTTCATCCATGTCTGGTTCAGGGAAAGCACCGGTCAGTGATGCCTCAGCCTTGATCTTATTCGTTATTTATTAATTCAATAATGATTTACTTCTTTAATAATCAATTAGTAGCGATTAATCATTCAGTGGTCACAGCCCGATTGCTGCAAACATGTCCTGTTCAGTTTGGGAACCTTCTCTCTGAGGCCGTCCTCCCAGAAATGTGATAATTTATGTCAATAGAAAACAAAAGAAGGTTGCGCACCCATCATTTGTTCTTCTTTTAGACTTAGACTTTATGGATCCACAGGGAAAATGCGTTGTCACAGTAGCTTGCATAGTAATCCACAATAAAAATAACATTAAAGTAACAATCTGAAAATAATAATAATAATAAGATAATATTATGAGAATAGAATAAAGTTAGCAGGTTTTCACTGAGGAAACCTGTTTTTGCAACGAATAAAACCAAAACGGTTTTCCCCAGTTACCAGTTTTTGCGACCGAAACAATACGGGAAAACCTGAAGTACACGGTAACACTTTATAATAACTACACCTTATTTAGGCTTAATAAATGTTGAAATAACACTTAATTAATCATGAACAATTCATTAGTTAAGAGTGACCAACACTTAAAATCTACTTAACTACTTGTGAGGCGTAGTAATATCTTAGGAGCACTTAGACTTCGAAGTGCTCCTAAGATATTACGCCTTAAAATATAGTTCCCATTTTATCCGCTCTGAAAACCCACATATTAACCCTGACTCTTGCATCATGTAAAGGCTCATGTAAAGGCTCACGTAAAGGCTCATGTAAATGCTCACGTAAAAGCTCACGTAAAGGCTCATGTAAAGGCTCACGTAAAGGCTCATGTAAAGGCTCACGTAAAGGCTCATGTAAAGGCTCGCGTAAAGGCTCGCGTAAAGGCTCGCGTAAAGGCTCACGTAAAGGCTCGTGTAAAGGCTCACGTAAAGGCTCACGTAAAGGCTCACGTAAAGGCTCACGTAAAGGCTCACGTAAAGGCTCACGTAAAGGCTCACGTAAAGGCTCACGTAAAGGCTCACGTAAAGGCTCACGTAAAGGCTCATGTAAAGGCTCATGTAAAGGCTCATGTAAAGGCTCATGTAAATGCTCATGTAAATGCTCACGTAAAAGCTCACGTAAAGGCTCATGTAAAGGCTCACGTAAAGGCTCACGTAAAGGCTCACGTAAAGGCTCACGTAAAGGCTCACGTAAAGGCTCACGTAAAGGCTCATGTAAAGGCTCATGTAAAGGCTCATGTAAAGGCTCATGTAAATGCTCATGTAAAGGCTCATGTAAAGGCTCATGTAAATGCTCATGTAAAGGCTCATGTAAAGGCTCATGTAAAGGCTCATGTAAAGGCTCACGTAAAGGCTCATGTAAAGGCTCATGTAAAGGCTCACGTAAAGGCTCACGTAAAGGCTCATGTAAAGGCTCATGTAAAGGCTCATGTAAATGCTCATGTAAAGGCTCATGTAAAGGCTCATGTAAAGGCTCATGTAAAGGCTCAGGTAAAGGCTCATGTAAAGGCTCGCGTAAAGGCTCGCGTAAAGGCTCGCGTAAAGGCTCACGTAAAGGCTCGCGTAAATGCTCGCGTAAAGGCTCACATCAAGGCTCATGTAAAGGCTCACGTAAAGGCTCGCGTAAAGGCTCACGTAAAGGCTCGCGTAAAGGCTCACGTAAAGGCTCACGTAGAGGCTCACGTGACCGTATTCAAAAAGAGAAAACGTGGAAGGGCTTAGTCGCGTCTAACTTCCGTCCTGTTTGGGTCCATAAAGGAGAGGCTAAAGGCTAAAGGCTAAAGCTAAATGCTAATGACATCTGAGCTCTTTTTACGTGACTGAGGGCACACAGGGTAAAGGTTAAGTAGTTATTAAGCGTTGGTCACACTTAATTACTGATTTTCTCATGATTAATTAAGTGTTACTTCAACATTTATTAAGCCTAAATAAGGTGTAGTTATTATAAAGTGATGGGTGAGCAATCTTCTTTGTTTTGAATAATCCCTGTACGACTGAGAGCTTGTACCCAAACTTATTTACAGTATATCAATCTAAGTATTTTTCTTACCTGCTACGCACGCGTTGACCAAAGACACACATGTCCCAGTGAGCATCGCCCTCATGACAACCGAGGACACGTCACTTCTTCTGCTTGGACAAATGGAGGCTAAAAGAATAGTAAAAATTCAGAAAACCATCAAATAACGTTTGTGTCTGTGATTCTAATGTTCCACAGATACATACAGAGGCCTCCAATGCAGATGCCCAACGAGCTGAAGTTTGCAAATCCACAAAGTGCGTAGGTTGTAATTGTTTCTGATCGAACCTGTAACACAAACACTATAAGTTTAAGCGTTAAGATGAGGTCAAAGTAGGGTTGCCAACCGGAGAACAAAAAAATAAGGGACACCATTTGGGTGGATCAGGTTGAGCACTTTTTAGTCCTACTTTCAATCTACACAAGAATAATGGAATTTCATAATCACAGTATTTAGAATGTAATTTACTTCACTTAAAAGCTATTGTTCATTTACAAAGCTGGTCTTGACATTTGTTGACACTCCCTAAGCGCTTTTCTCGGGGGCACTTTTGTGAGCTGATGACCGAGGAAGTCTGAATCTGGGAATATGAAGCAAACTTTACCGAACTTCTGCCGTGATGATGTGGCGGGCGCTTGTAAACATTAAACCCATGGATGTGATTACTTTGACACTGATTGGCTGAAAGGTAGACGCTTAAACTGTGTGTGTGTGTGACATGCAGTGAGTGAGGGACGGTTGCCAACCCTGGGTAAAAGTATAAGGGGATAATATATATTTACCGAAATCCACTGAACCTCTCCGTCAATAATGGAGTCGAGGCCGTTCTGCCGATTGGTCTTCAGTGCAGATAGAGTTTCATAAGCAACAAACTCATTGATAAAGAGTTTTGTGCCAATCATCTGAGCGACCACGAAGCTCTCTCTGTATGGAATCCCCATCATGAAGGCCACAGGCATGAAGATGTACGAGCAGATCAGCTGCGGCACAGAAACAAAACATCTAAAACATTCAATTTAAAGACCTTATGCCGGTGTAACGCTGAGATACACTTCCTTGAAGAGATGCACTGCCTCAGCTGTTTATGATGTAATGCAAACCTGCGCATGCGCGTCTCACGGCAGCCGAAGCAAACCAAGACGGCGGACCGTGAATTGCTAAAAGTTGAAATACGAACGAATAAAGACACGAATGTCACTTTTAATGCAATTTGAGGCGAGATGTTGATGGTCCCGTTTTGTCACATGTGGGTTTTAAGAGTCAAAGTTTCGTGCAAAGTTTAGTTTAAGCAGTCAACTGCGCCTGTGAAACCACAAAGCTAATGTTTTCATAGCAGCCTCCGCGGCTGCTGACGTAGGCTGCTGACGTAGGCTGATGACGCGTCCTGTGGCCACTCTACACTCCTACACTGGTCTGTCGGGTTGATAATGGGAAATGGGGAAAAAAATCAATCTAATTAAATATTTAGTTTGAACACACTATTGTTAATCATATTAAATACAGTACGATACATGTATTGAATGAAATTTATTATTTCCATTATCAACCCGACAGACCAGTGTAAGAGTGTAGAGTGGCCACAGGACGCGTCATCAGCCTACGTCAGCAGCCTACGTCAGCAGCCTACGTCAGCAGCCTACGTCAGCAGCCTACGTCAGCAGCCTACGTCATCAGCCTACGTCATCAGCCTACGTCAGCAGCCTACGTCAGCAGCCTACGTCAGCAGCCTACGTCAGCAGCCTACGTCATCAGCCTACGTCAGCAGCCTACGTCAGCAGCCTACGTCAGCAGCCTACGTCAGCAGCCTACGTCATCAGCCTACGTCAGCAGCCTACGTCATCAGCCTACGTCATCAGCCTACGTCATCAGCCTACGTCAGCAGCCTACGTCAGCAGCCTACGTCAGCAGCCTACGTCATCAGCCGCGGACTGCTATGAAAACATTAGCTTTGTGGTTTCACAGGCGCAGTTGACTGCTTAAACTAAACTTTGCACAAAACTTTGACTCTTAAAACCCACATGTGACAAAACGGGACCATCAACATCTCGCCTCAAATTGCATTAAAAGTGACATTCGTGTCTGAATTCGTTCGTATTTTAACTTTTAAAGAAATTCACGGTCCGCCATCTTGGTTTGCTTCGGCTGCCGTGAGACGCGCATGCGCAGGTTTGCATTACATCATAAACAGCTGAGGCTGTGCATCTCTTCAAGGCAGTGTATCTCAGCGTTACACCGGGTTTAAAAAAAAAAAATGTGGATATCACAATTGCATGACAATGTCGATCTGAAATAGATTCCGGCAAAAAAAATCCTATATTTTATAAAAAGAACGTGTTTTTCATGAATTTAAGCTGTCTATGCTCTAACCTGTGTGTGACGCCACAGCAGGTTACGCCCATGCATTGAAAACCATGGATCTATGCCACAGGACTGCCTTTTCTCTCTTCTCTCCACTGATGCCCAACACAATACTGCCCTCTACAGGTGACAATTGCTCACTACACATAAATTGCCGTTTTGAGAGTGAAAAAGTGTCTGAGCTGGGATTTGAACCCAAGTATTGAACCCAAGTATCCACTGGACTATCTCAGCTGTACACGGCCTTGTCATCTTGAATATCCGCGAAAAAAGAACGAATACCAAATTGTAAACAACTTACAGCGTTGAAACGTACCCACTCTGACGTCACCAAGGGCTGTGAAGTTTTTCCGTCTCTAAGGGCGTTGCTATGGGGTTATTTCGATTTGGGGGGATCAGACAAAAAAAACAACTGATTTTTGAAACCTTTAGTAGTTCTCTTCTAATATAAAATGGTATTAAAACTGTATTTCTAAATAAATCAAACCCGGCATAAGGTCTTTAAGTGTGTGTCGCTCCAAGTCACAACAGCAGTCGTTACAGATCAGAAAATCAAACAGCTCAAACGCAATAATAACAAACACATAGGAGCTACTGCACTACAAAAATAATGGAAAATATGATTGGTTGAAAATCTGCTTGAAAGCTAGTTATTCCATCCATCCATCCACTTTCTTCCCCTTAATCCAAGTCTGGGTCGGGGGGTGGCAGTCAGAGCACCAGCCCCTCACTGATCCTCCTGCAGGTGCTGAGTCCACAGGAGCTGAGATCTTTCAGTGGGAGCTTCAGGCAAAGTGGGGTTAAGTGTCTTGCCCAAGGACACAACAACAGCCGTCATCAGTAGAAGTTGGGAAGTAGGTCTCGTGTGGGGTCTGCTCTACCAACTGAGCTATTTATTATTTATTTTTCATTATTTTATTTTATTTGAGTGCATTCTGAATTAAAACAAGATTCTCCAATGGGACAAAGCTGTTTAGTCTAATTTAAAGAAAAGTTGTTTCATTTTCTCATTTCAACTGAGAAATGTCTTGTATCCTTTTAAAACAAGATCATTTCTCTTTGTCCCGTTGGTGAGTCTTATTTAAGGCAGAGTCAGAATGTGCTCAAATTAGCATACATTTTGCCAATTTTTAATTGTTTTTCATCCCTTTTTGTAGTGTGATCCATATGGGAGCAGAGTCTGTACATAATATATCCTGCATTTAACATGTTTGCACATTTCTTACTTTTCACACAATCTTGAGTGATTCTATCCATGCCAGATGTGACTGGTACATTTCTCCTGTGTGAGATTAATAAAATATATCTTATCTTATCTTATCTATACATGTTCCAGATCATCACTGTCCTTCGACCCTTCTGCATCGGCAAAAGAACAATCTGGGTTAGGGTTAGAGAGAGGGGTCTGCTCCCACGGACAGACAGCCTACAGTTCCAGGTCTGAGGGACTGAGGCCGGTGAGCGAGGCCAGACAGAACTCAATTGTTGGTGTAAAGAAAGACATATTCTCATCAAAACTTTATAAATGTGTGTATCAAAGGCTAGAAGAGATGTAATTTTTTTAGGTTTACTTTTTATACATAGTTCCCACAGACCAATGAATGTCACATGACCTCCTCGGAGACGCCATCTTTGATGGCACGCTGCTGTGTTTGTGCATTCCATTAAACAGAAGAATGAGAATAAATGTAGATATTCAAACGCAAATTGGAAAAAAAAGCCAACTTTTGAGCAAATAATTGTATATTAATACAATGGCACCACAGTTTAACGTGCTACGGACATGTTTTACATATTTGATCAAATTATGCAGCAAAAATTAACAAGCAATGCAAACATTTCTCAAAAACTTTAGATTTAATACCAGTTGGAGCTCCATTTAATTATTTTAATTATATTAACAATTCATTTAATTAATGCTAATGCCACACGGACACTCTGGATTGCTGTTATTGTTTATTTCCGCGTTTTTGACCGTATGTTTTGGTGAATGGTGGGCAACTGATTTTTCCAGGCGTAAAGAGCAGTTTATTTTATAACACAGATCTTTTTACAGAAGCAATGCTGTTTGTGAACATTGTTTTAGCCCACCATAGAACTATTATTATCTATTTAATACATTTACGTTGCCCTCGAGAGCCTCGGACGCGACACCGATCCTCCTCATAATAAAGTAATCTAAATAATGAAACTCTCAAGTTACCAGATATCAGCATACACAAGTTAGTACTGAGTAAATTACGTCTGTCAACACATTATGAGATACGATACGCACCTGACACAAAGTGCTCCGAGCATATTCTTGCGTGTTTTGAGGGAGTTTCTTGCCTGTTTATCTTCGCAAGCCATAACCTCCGTGGTTGTTCTGACAAAAGCTTAGTCTTCTCACATTCATGAAGTCTAATGATGGGTATACTGTAAAATCCAAGTTTAACAGAACCTCCGGCACGATTTGAACATCCATTGACCCAGCAGGAGATGACCATTTTCAACTTTATCACAACATTAACACGTTTCAGCTTCTTTTTCTATTGTTTTGCCCACAGAATGCCAAGACAAATGGCGCCGGGTCGGCAAATCCCCGTATGTAGTGACGTCATGTGGGAACTATGTATTGTGCAGGCGAGATGCTATTGCTAAGTTATGGGGGGTTGCTTTACGGAGCACTTTGCTTCAACGACGTCTGTGGATTTAATGATGACAGCTTCACACGTGACACGGATGGAAAGAGGACATGACTCATGGTATTATTGAGCATTAAAACATAAGTAGTTAATAAATGCATGTTACAGTGAGAGGGTTAAAGCCATAATCCAAAGAAAAAGCAAAACAGTGCACTGCAAAAAATCTAAGATATGAGGTAATAAATGCGAGAATCAAGGGTTTTTTTGTCTTAATTTGACACATTCTGACTGTGTTAAAACCAGATTCTCCAACGGGACAAAGCCATTTAGTCTGATTTCAAGAACTGTTGCTTTATTTTCGCATTCCAAGGGAGACATTTCTTGTATCTTTTTAAAACAAGATCATTTTGCTTTGTCCCGTTGGTGAATCTTATTTAAAGGCAAAGTCAGAATGTGCTCAAATTAAGATACATTTGGTCAAATTTTAGCAATTTTTGACTTCTGTTTCATCACTTTTTGCAGTGCGTCCCCTGAAATAAGTGGAATCTGTTGCATGGACGGTCTGTAAAAGCGGGGTTTTGTGAGTGACCCTTGCTCGCTTTATTGGTCATAAAGTTTAGGTATGAAGTTATAAACGTGTCTGTAATGAACAAACCTCAAAGGTGAGGGTGGGGTATCCAACCATCCCTCCGAACCACTGCAGAGATTTATTGATGAAGTCGAGAATCGCCAAAAAGGCAATCAAATTGGCTGCAATGTTGGCGCAAAGACCAATAGAAGTGGACGCTCCACTGCTGGCTGCTTCCAGAATATTCTGCTCATTACTGCATGAACAGAAATGGTTATGTATTTTTCTGAACAAATGAATCTGATGTTAACGGTACATACCCACAATCCACTTTGATGCTCTTGTCGGACTTGAAAACACTCTCCTCTGTTTCTGGAAAGGACAGTTTGGACAAAGCCAACGCACACGGAGCAGCCATGACTGAGGCCGAGATCAGGGCCGAGGCATCGATCTGAGGACAAAAACACTGATTATAGATTCTGTTTGTGTAATAACTCTTCCTCCTTATCGTACAACTTCCCCAAAGTCTATTTACTAATGTTTGCGCTTCTATTTTATTTTCAGATTTTTCTGATAGATAAAAGGCCCAGTGTGTGAACTGTTGCCATGACAGTTATTATGGAGACAATGGGCCTCATGTATGAAACTTGCGTACGGCCAAATCAGGTGTAAATGAGGCATACGCAGAAAATGTACACTTTTCAGCATTTATCAATCTGAACGTGGGCGCACGGTCCACATAAAATACACGCCAAGTCAGGAGGTGGTGTACATTTTTCACCCATCTCAACCTTCATCTCAACACGCAAATAACACGCATGAAATTCAAGATTTGGACAACGACAAACATATTCCCATTCTGGCAACATTATAGGCACACTTCTCACATTACAAATATGCAATTTTACGAAGTTATGTTAGGGCTAGTTTGTGTTTTTAAATAACGTGCAAGATGTCAAACTTAGTCTCCCACAAATGTGTGGATCGTTATATGCACCGACAATCAGTGCAACGGCATTTGGTTCATGCGGCTCCAAGCAAAGACAAGCGCCACCGTGGAGGCTGCGCGGGTCTGATCAGAGGAAGATGGTTCTGGGACATGCAGGGGGTACGCTCTGGTACCTCCCGGTACATATGAGCCTGGCTCGGTTCTCCACAACACGGTACAGGACCACGGTGTGCCACTGGAGGCACTGGTGGAGCAGCCCATGGATGAGAGACCATGGCCAGCACCGCCTTCAGCCTGTACAGCTCACACAGGCTCTCATTCAACCATTATAAAATAAATCATATTCCCAGTCTGGCAACATTATAAGCTGTGTTTTCATTGAGCATCAGAAAACGCAAATTTCAAATAAATCACAGATCATGATGAGGAGCCTCTTTTGTTTCTTCGTTTTTAAATCTGAGCTATTTGTGTGTTATTTTCATCTGTATGTATTTTTTTTTTTGGTGAAGCGCTTTGTGATCCTGGTCTGCGCTATACAAATACACTTGACTTACTTACTTACTTAATGTGTGACCCGTCCTGCACTGCGTAAACACGCATGGCTATTTGTTTTGCCTTGTTCAAACCAATGCATTGTTCATTAGTTTTTTGCATAAAGCCCCATAAACGCACTGATGGTCTCAAAACTGCCTCAGCCACTGCCCTTGTTCGCATGTAGCAGAGAGAGGACGGCTCTTTGGGCAGTGCACACAGCGGGCGCCACAGAGGTCCCCCACCACAACACTTTTCAAGTGCGGTGCGTGCCGTTCAGACGACTTGGCCAGAGTTTCCACTGCATCCGCAAGAAGATCCCGCAGACGCTTCATCCCGTTAATGATGACCTTCATTCATTCAGTTATTGATTCATTTATCCATTCACCTCTAAAGTTCAAAAGAGATGAGAGCTGCTTTCTTTTTAAACAAAATTATAAAATAAAACTCGATATAGACTCAGTGCATGTCACCAACAGGCCTTCTGAGGCTTCCATAGACTTTCTGGCCGGCTTGAGACGTCGTAAAAACACGGCATTTTATGAATATTTCTAGGCGTGACTTTCATAAATACGCTGGTTTTCACCGCGGCATTTATCAACAGCCGCAGTTGCGTACGCTCAGATCTGTGCGTATCTCACACGTTCATAAATCCTGCGTTGAGTCTTTCATAAATGAGGGCCTGTGAGAGTGAGAGGGTTAAAATGACAGTCCTTTGAACGTATATTTGGAAATGAGCCTTTTGACTTGTTTAGGTCCAAACACGATCAAAAATAAGAATTCAAATAAATAATAATAATAATAATCCATCGGTTTTATATGGCACTTTCTGGACACTCAAAGCCGCTTCACATGTTAATATTCTTTCATTCTTCGGTGGCTACTACTGTAGCTACAGCTGCCCTGGGGCACACTGACAGAAATGAGACAACCAGTCTGTGCCATCGGCCCCTCCCATCACCACCAACCATTCACACACACACAGTTCTACTCATCCTAATGTGGGGGAAGTGTCTTGCCGAAGGATACAATGGCAGTTTGGCACTTTACAGCCGCAGCCGCCCCACTGTGGCACCTGCTGTTATCAGAGGTCTCCCATCCCAGTACTAACCACACCCTACCATGCCTTAGCTTCAGAGGTGGCCTTCACATTTAGGTGGCGTCACTATTATGTTCATTGACACGTACTTTCACAGTCAAAACAATACAAATAATGACATTCATTTGAATCAACCTAAATGTGAGTTCTGTTCAGTGGAGACTATGGCGTCTTACCCCAAATGAAATAAACGCCCCCATGACACTTCCTGCGATTGTGGCAAACCCGCCGGTCAACACGGCGTGGATCTCAGACTTGGTCATATCTTTTAAGTACGGCCGGATCAGCAGAGGAGCCTCCGTCTGAAAAACACCAGTAGATTCATTGAGGCCAGGGAGGAAGTGTCCTGATAGAAGAGATCGTAAAACTATGGGACAAAGTTCAGCCCAGGATAATTAAAGGAGACTAAAGTGAGAGCAGGTGAGAGGACCACGTACCTGCCCAACAAAGATGTTTCCGGCTACGCTCAGGGTCTCGGTGGGGGAGGTTCCCATGGTTACCTGCATCACCCATGAGATCTGCAGAACGGGAGAAGCAGACGTATCAGGAGACGCTACAGGAGGTATTGAACTTTGTGTGTTTTAAATGTAGACTGTAAATATTCACGGATGCAGAGACGCTTATTTCCTCCGTCGAAATGTATGTGTGACCAATTACATTTCAAAATAGCTTTAACAAGTGCATTCAAAAGTCCACAGCAGCTAAACTAGGCTGGTCCAAACAAAAAATACCCCCTTCAGCATTGACACGTAGCATTGAGCCGAGACCAACTTTTGGACCAGGCTGTAACGCTGTTTTCAAGAGGAATAAAGGTGCCATAAGAATGCATTGGATAATTCTGTTTCCTGTACACCA
Source organism: Knipowitschia caucasica (assembly GCA_964034765.1). Taxonomy (NCBI): domain Eukaryota; kingdom Metazoa; phylum Chordata; class Actinopteri; order Gobiiformes; family Gobiidae; genus Knipowitschia; species Knipowitschia caucasica. The sequence continues at coordinate 31,552,090 of OZ035842.1, forward strand.
CCACCGGCAAGGAGCCAGATTCAGCCATGTTTACTTTTGGATCAGGAGAAAACCCACTGGAGGAATGCTAACTTTTTGAAAAATGCTAATGAACCATTCAGCATTTTACTTTGGACCAGAGCAGAGAAAATGATCCGAACCAAGAGGCTACTCCACCTCTGCTGCTGTGACCCGTCCTGCTCCACCCAGAGGCTACTCCACCTCTGCTGCTGTGACCCGTCCTGCTCCACCCAGAGGCTACTCCACCTCTGCTGCTGTGACCCGTCCTGCTCCACCCAGAGGCTACTCCACCTCTGCTGCTGTGACCTGTCCTGCTCCACCCAGAGGCTACTCCACCTCTGCTGCTTTGACCTGTTCTGCTCCACCCAGAGGCTACTCCACCTCTGCTGCTGTGACCCGTCCTGCTCCACCCAGAGGCTACTCCACCTCTGCTGCTGTGACCTGTCCTGCTCCACCCAGAGGCTACTCCACCTCTGCTGCTGTGACCCGTCCTGCTCCACCCAGAGGCTACTCCACCTCTGCTGCTGTGACCTGTCCTGCTCCACCCAGAGGCTACTCCACCTCTGCTGCTGTGACCCGTCCTGCTCCACCCAGAGGCTACTCCACCTCTGCTGCTGTGATCGGTCCTGCTCCACCCAGAGGCTACTCCACCTCTGCTGCTGTGACCCGTCCTGCTCCACCCAGAGGCTACTCCACCTCTGCTGCTGTGACCCGTCCTGCTCCACCCAGAGGCTACTCCACCTCTGCTGCTGTGATCGGTCCTGCTCCACCCAGAGGCTACTCCACCTCTGCTGCTGTGACCCGTCCTGCTCCACCCAGAGGCTACTCCACCTCTGCTGCTGTGACCTGTCCTGCTCCACCCAGAGGCTACTCCACCTTGTGACCCGTCCTGCTCCACCCAGAGGCTACTCCACCTCTGCTGCTGTGATCGGTCCTGCTCCACCCAGAGGCTACTCCACCTCTGCTGCTGTGACCCGTCCTGCTCCACCCAGAGACTACTCCACCTCTGCTGCTGTGACCCGTCCTGCTCCACCCAGAGGCTACTCCACCTCTGCTGCTGTGATCGGTCCTGCTCCACCCAGAGGCTACTCCACCTCTGCTGCTATGACCCGTCCTGCTCCACCCAGAGGCTACTCCACCTCTGCTGCTATGACCCGTCCTGCTCCACCCAGAGGCTACTCCACCTCTGCTGCTGTGACCCGTCCTGCTCCACCCAGAGGCTACTCCACCTCTGCTGCTGTGACCTGTCCTGCTCCACCCAGAGGCTACTCCACCTCTGCTGCTGTGACCTGTCCTGCTCCACCCAGAGGCTACTCCACCTCTGCTGCTGTGACCCGTCCTGCTCCACCCAGAGGCTACTCCACCTCTGCTGCTGTGACCTGTCCTGCTCCACCCAGAGGCTACTCCACCTCTGCTGCTGTGACCTGTCCTGCTCCACCCAGAGGCTACTCCACCTCTGCTGCTGTGACCTGTCCTGCTCCACCCAGAGGCTACTCCACCTCTGCTGCTGTGACCCGTCCTGCTCCACCCAGAGGCTACACCATCAGAGTATGTTAATATGGAATCACACTCCAGCACATAATGAAACATGTAAAATGGAAAACACATCCATGCAGCTGTATGAGGTGGTATACGTATAGTTGTGTGTTCCTATGTGTATGTATGTGTAGGTATGTATGTGTATGTATTTGTGTGCATCAGGGACGTGCGGTGAGGTTTGTGATTAGGGAGGCACTGACTTTAACAGTCAGATTTACCATCATTATTTTAATAAAATGGCATCAAATCGTTAATGCACAAACATTATATACTGTAAAGATAAGAGAACCAGCATATTAATGAAAATCCCACAACACATCTAGACGCTGGCTCTCCGCTTCACATCAAACCAAGTCTTTGCGAAGCACAGGTGCGAGAGAAACACAAGGAACACAAACAAGATTTAAACACTTTGCAGAACTTATGACCAGTGTTAAATCAGTGTTTTTTTACGCAGCTCTAGTACATTTTCAATATAAAACAGACACTGACAGCTCCTCACCCGCGGCCGGACTAACCTCGTCAGTCCAGCGGTGGTCTTAGTCTATATTACTTCTTGCTTTGATTGAAAGTCCAGTTGAGAAACAAATCCTCAATCCAATCATCATTTTCCAGCAAAAGAAATGGCACCGACAGTACTGATAGTTTGTTATCAAAATATTTACAGTCTGTGTTAGCAACTCGGGTATGAACTTCATGCTCACTATCACCCCTAGTGGTGAGGCACAGACACTGCCTGCCTCACGCTAGGCTTTTCCCATGTGTATTCTCCGATCAAAACACTTCAAATAATTATATATAGTACACAAAATACGTGCAATACATTACTAAACTAAAATGTTATTTAAAGCCTGTAAATGTAAGACACAGTCATGTATCCATCTACATTGTAATCAGTTTAAATGAACATAACAGCAGCCTGCCCAGGGACTACAGGTGGAATTAGCATCTTTGCTATAACCTGCTACATGCATCTCTCCTTTTGTGTTAATGCTTAACTGTACACTGTCCCTGTTCAAATAAAGTACATACAATACAATAAACACTATGACAAGTTTAACAAATGTTTTCATAGCAGGATGTTGAAACAAAAAGGGATATATCAACAGCATGAGCTGAGTGCACTCAGACACACACACACTCTATGTGGGAGCGAGCGGTCTGGGGTGAGGCACGCAGGAGCGCTGCCTCACCTCGTCTCTTTGAATAGGAAAAATAGGATTTCAGCGATTTTGACTTCAGAAATGATCTAAACTGTTCGGAAACAGGCCGAAAATACATTATAAGCATAGGACAGTGGAAAACAATTATATATTTTGACTATATTAATAATTCTTTTTTCAATGATGGCAGGTGAGGCTCTGCCTCCCCTGCCTCCCCTGACTGCACGTCACTGGTGTGCATGTAGTATGTGTATATAATACTCTGATGTATAAAAAAACAAGCCAACTCAATTAGTATGGTGTTTGTTTTATAACTTATTACAATACATTGAATTAATCTGTGGAGAAGGGGATTTAATAAGCTTTGGCTTTTTCCTACTGCTTTTGAACACGAATAAGTGTTGTTGTTGACATTTTTACACAATACACAAGGCAACTCAAAGTGCTTAACAAAACCTATGTATGTTATGTGTAAATAATGTAAATAACAATAATTGATCACCGTTTATAAGCTTGGAATAAATAAAAAGATGGAAGATGTCCTTAAGTTGCTGACCTTGAGAATGAGCCACTGCATGATTCCCAGAAAGTACAGGACGGACATGACACTGCTGAAGAAGACAATGATGGGTAAAGCCTGGGCAAACAGAACATTATTACTCATAAATCTGCACACATCCTGGCTCTAAATCCTTTTTTCTACTCACTTGAAACGCAAAAATGTCATTGATCAGGTCTCCAAAAACAAATCTCGATCCTTTCTTTGTATAATCCAGGAATATCTACAAAAAAAACACATTTATTTGACATTGTTTAAGTGACTGAGAGAAAGATTTCATACTTTCACTTGCTCTCCGAGCCACTCGAAGGCGACGAGTCCTGGATGTGTTCTTATGATGAACAACCCGAGACAGAACTGCATCCCCAGGCCCCAGAATATCGGTCGCCAGTTCACCTGCAAGGCCAGGCGAGGCAAGTTTATTTGTATGGCACAACTCGTACACAAGGCCAGGCGAGGCAAGTTTATTTGTATGGCACAACTCATACACAAGGCCAGGCCAGGCAAGTTTATTTGTATGGCACAACTCATACACAAGGCCAGGCCAGGCAAGTTTATTTGTATGGCACAACTCATACACAAGGCCAGGCGAGGCAAGTTTATTTGTATGGCACAACTCGTACACAAGGCCAGGCCAGGCAAGTTTATTTGTATGGCACAACTCATACACAAGGCCAGGCCAGGCAAGTTTATTTGTATGGCACAACTCGTACACAAGGCCAGGCCAGGCAAGTTTATTTGTATGGCACAACTCGTACACAAGGCCAGGCGAGGCAAGTTTATTTGTATGGCACAACTCATACACAAGGCCAGGCCAGGCAAGTTTATTTGTATGGCACAACTCATACACAAGGCCAGGCCAGGCAAGTTTATTTGTATGGCACAACTCGTACACAAGGCCAGGCCAGGCAAGTTTATTTGTATGGCACAACTCGTACACAAGGCCAGGCGAGGCAAGTTTATTTGTATGGCACAACTCATACACAAGGCCAGGCGAGGCAAGTTTATTTGTATGGCACAACTCGTACACAAGGCCAGGCCAGGCAAGTTTATTTGTATGGCACAACTCGTACACAAGGCCAGGCCAGGCAAGTTTATTTGTATGGCACAACTCGTACACAAGGCCAGGCCAGGCAAGTTTATTTGTATGGCACAACTCATACACAAGGCCAGGCGAGGCAAGTTTATTTGTATGGCACAACTCGTACACAAGGCCAGGCCAGGCAAGTTTATTTGTATGGCACAACTCATACACAAGGCCAGGCGAGGCAAGTTTATTTGTATGGCACAACTCATACACAAGGCCAGGCGAGGCAAGTTTATTTGTATGGCACAACTCATACACAAGGAAACTCAAAGTGCGGAACCAAACACCAAGACTCATGTACAGTAGTTAGGATTGTCGGAATAGTCCTAGAGTATTGGCTGCTTGTTGAGTATATATCTAAACAAAGCAACAGTAGAGCTACATTCCACACTATTTCATATCTGTAGAAATGTGTGAGAATATTTTATTATGAAATACAGTATGATAAATAAGTATTGTTTTTATGGTAATGAGAGGATTGTGTCAGTAAGTGGCAGGTGTGGGTGCAACATGGTTTGATGTTATGTGTGTGCTGTTCGTGTGTGGCTAGTAACAGTTAGGCTAGTAACAGTTAGGCTAGTAACAGTTAGGCTAGTAACAGTTAGGCTAGTAACAGTTAGGCTAGTAACAGTTAGGCTAATAACAGTTAGGCTAGTAACAGTTAGGCTAGTAACAGTTAGGCTAGTAACAGTTAGGCTAGTAACAGTTAGGCTAGTAACAGTTAGGCTAGTAACAGTTAGGCTAGTATCAGTTAGGCTAGTAACAGTTAGGCTAGTAACAGTTAGGCTAGTAACAGTTAGGCTAGTAACAGTTAGGCTAGTATCAGTTAGGCTAGTAACAGTTAGGCTAGTAACAGTTAGGCTAGTAACAGTTAGGCTAGTAACAGTTAGGCTAGTAACAGTTAGGCTAGTAACAGTTAGGCTAGTAACAGTTAGGCTAGTAACAGTTAGGCTAGTAACAGTTAGGCTAATAACAGTTAGGCTAGTGACAGTTAGGCTAGTAACAGTTAGGATAGTGACAGTTAGGCTAGTAACAGTTAGGCTAGCAACAGTTAGGCTAGTAACAGTTAGGCTAGTAACAGTTAGGCTAGTAACAGTTAGGCTAGTAACAGTTAGGCTAGTAACAGTTAGGCTAGTAACAGTTAGGCTAGTAACAGTTAGGCTAATAACAGTTAGGCTAGTAACAGTTAGGCTAATAACAGTTAGGCTAGTAACAGTTAGGCTAGTAACAGTTAGGCTAGTGACAGTTAGGCTAGTAACAGTTAGGCTAGTAACAGTTAGGCTAGTAACAGTTAGGCTAGTAACAGTTAGGCTAGTAACAGTTAGGCTAGTATCAGTTAGGCTAGTAACAGTTAGGCTAGTAACAGTTAGGCTAGTAACAGTTAGGCTAGTATCAGTTAGGCTAGTAACAGTTAGGCTAGTAACAGTTAGGCTAGTAACAGTTAGGCTAGTAACAGTTAGGCTAGTAACAGTTAGGCTAGTAACAGTTAGGCTAATAACAGTTAGGCTAGTAACAGTTAGGCTAATAACAGTTAGGCTAGTAACAGTTAGGCTAGTAACAGTTAGGCTAGTAACAGTTAGGCTAGTAACAGTTAGGCTAGTGACAGTTAGGCTAGTGACAGTTAGGCTAGTAACAGTTAGGCTAGTAACAGTTAGGCTAGTATCAGTTAGGCTAGTATCAGTTAGGCTAGTAACAGTTAGGCTAGTAACAGTTAGGCTAGTAACAGTTAGGCTAGTAACAGTTAGGCTAGTAACAGTTAGGCTAGTAACAGTTAGGCTAGTATCAGTTAGGCTAGTAACAGTTAGGCTAGTAACAGTTAGGCTAGTATCAGTTAGGCTAGTAACAGTTAGGCTAGTAACAGTTAGGCTAGTAACAGTTAGGCTAGTAACAGTTAGGCTAGTAACAGTTAGGCTAGTAACAGTTAGGCTAGTAACAGTTAGGCTAGTAACAGTTAGGCTAGTAACAGTTAGGCTAGTAACAGTTAGGCTAGTAACAGTTAGGCTAGTAACAGTTAGGCTAGTAACAGTTAGGCTAGTAACAGTTAGGCTAGTAACAGTTAGGCTAGTAACAGTTAGGCTAGTAACAGTTAGGCTAGTAACAGTTAGGCTAGTAACAGTTAGGCTAGTAACAGTTAGGCTAGTAACAGTTAGGCTAGTAACAGTTAGGCTAGTAACAGTTAGGCTAGTAACAGTTAGGCTAGTAACAGTTAGGCTAGTAACAGTTAGGCTAGTAACAGTTAGGCTAGTAACAGTTAGGCTAGTAACAGTTAGGCTAGTAACAGTTAGGCTAATAACAGTTAGGCTAGTAACAGTTAGGCTAGTAACAGTTAGGCTAGTAACAGTTAGGCTAGTAACAGTTAGGCTAGTAACAGTTAGGCTAGTAACAGCTAGGCTAGTAACAGTTAGGCTAGTAACAGTTAGGCTATAACAGTTAGGCTAGTAACAGTTAGGCTAATAACAGTTAGGCTAGTAACAGTTAGGCTAGTAACAGTTAGGCTAGTGACAGTTAGGCTAGTAACAGTTAGGCTAGTAACAGTTAGGCTAGTAACAGTTAGGCTAGTAACAGTTAGGCTAGTAACAGTTAGGCTAGTAACAGTTAGGCTAGTAACAGTTAGGCTAGTAACAGTTAGGCTAGTAACAGTTAGGCTAGTAACAGTTAGGCTAGTAACAGTTAGGCTAGTAACAGTTAGGCTAGTAACAGTTAGGCTAGTAACAGTTAGGCTAGTAACAGTTAGGCTAGTAACAGTTAGGCTAGTAACAGTTAGGCTAGTAACAGTTAGGCTAGTAACAGTTAGGCTAGTAACAGTTAGGCTAGTAACAGTTAGGCTAGTAACAGTTAGGCTAGTAACAGTTAGGCTAGTAACAGTTAGGCTAGTAACAGTTAGGCTAGTAACAGTTAGGCTAGTAACAGTTAGGCTAGTAACAGTTAGGCTAGTAACAGTTAGGCTAGTAACAGTTAGGCTAATAACAGTTAGGCTAGTAACAGTTAGGCTAGTAACAGTTAGGCTAGTAACAGTTAGGCTAGTAACAGTTAGTAACAGTTAGGCTAGTAACAGTTAGGCTAGTACAGTTAGGACAGTTAGGCTAGTAACAGTTAGGCTAGTAACAGTTAGGCTAGTAACAGTTAGGCTAGTAGTTACAGTTAGGCTAGTAACAGTTAGGCTAGTAAAGTTAGGCAGTTAGGCTAGTAACAGTTAGGTAACAGTTAGGCTAGTAACAGTTAGGGTAACAGTTAGGTAGTAACAGTTAGGTTAGGCTAGTAACAGTTAGGTAGTAACAGTTAGTAACAGTTAGGCTAGTAACAGTTAGGCTAGTAACAGTTAGGCTAGTAACAGTTAGGCTAGTAACAGTTAGGCTAGTAACAGTTAGGCTAGTAACAGTTAGGCTAATAACAGTTAGGCTAGTAACAGTTAGGCTAATAACAGTTAGGCTAGTAACAGTTAGGCTAGTAACAGTTAGGCTAGTAACAGTTAGGCTAGTAACAGTTAGGCTAGTAACAGTTAGGCTAGTAACAGTTAGGCTAGTAACAGTTAGGCTAGTAACAGTTAGGCTAGTAACAGTTAGGCTAGTAACAGTTAGGCTAGTAACAGTTAGGCTAATAACAGTTAGGCTAGTAACAGTTAGGCTAGTAACAGTTAGGCTAGTAACAGTTAGGCTAGTAACAGTTAGGCTAGTAACAGTTAGGCTAGTAACAGTTAGGCTAGTAACAGTTAGGCTAGTAACAGTTAGGCTAGTAACAGTTAGGCTAGTAACAGTTAGGCTAGTAACAGTTAGGCTAGTAACAGTTAGGCTAGTAACAGTTAGGCTAGTAACAGTTAGGCTAGTAACAGTTAGGCTAGTAACAGTTAGGCTAGTAACAGTTAGGCTAGTAACAGTTAGGCTAGTAACAGTTAGGCTAGTAACAGTTAGGCTAGTAACAGTTAGGCTAGTAACAGTTAGGCTAGTAACAGTTAGGCTAGTAACAGTTAGGCTAGTAACAGTTAGGCTAAGTAACAGTTAGGCTAGTAACAGTTAGGCTAGTAACAGTTAGGCTAGTAACAGTTTAGGCTAGTAACAGCTAGGCTAGTAACAGTTAGGCTAGTAACAGTTAGGCTAGTAACAGTTAGGCTAGTAACAGTTAGGCTAGTAACAGTTAGGCTAGTAACAGTTAGGCTAGTAACAGTTAGGCTAATAACAGTTAGGCTAGTAACAGTTAGGCTAGTAACAGTTAGGCTAGTAACAGTTAGGCTAGTAACAGTTAGGCTAATAACAGTTAGGCTAGTAACAGTTAGGCTAATAACAGTTAGGCTAGTAACAGTTAGGCTAGTAACAGTTAGGCTAGTAACAGTTTAGGCTAGTAACAGTTAGGCTAGTAACAGTTAGGCTAGTAACAGTTAGGCTAGTAACAGTTAGGCTAGTAAACAGTTAGGCTAATAAACAGTTAGGCTAGTAACAGTTAGGCTAGTAACAGTTAGGCTAGTAACAGTTAGGCTAGTAACAGTTAGGCTAGTAACAGTTAGGCTAGTAACAGTTAGGCTAGTAACAGTTAGGCTAGTAACAGTTAGGCTAGTAACAGTTAGGCTAGTAACAGTTAGGCTAGTAACAGTTAGGCTAGTAAACAGTTAGGCTAGTAACAGTTAGGCTAGTAACAGTTAGGCTAGTAACAGTTAGGCTAGTAACAGTTAGGCTAGTAACAGTTAGGCTAGTAACAGTTAGGCTAGTAACAGTTAGGCTAGTAACAGTTAGGCTAGTAACAGTCTAGGCTAGTAACAGTTAGGCTAGTAACAGTTAGGCTAGTAACAGTTAGGCTAGTAACAGTTAGGCTAGTAACAGTTAGGCTAGTAAACAGTTAGGCTAGTAAACAGTTAGGCTAATAACAGTTAGGCTAGTAACAGTTAGGCTAGTAACAGTTAGGCTAGTAACAGTTAGGCTAGTAACAGTTAGGCTAGTAACAGTTAGGCTAGTAACAGTTAGGCTAGTAACAGTTAGGCTAGTAACAGTTAGGGCTAGTAACAGTTAGGCTAGTAACAGTTAGGCTAGTAACAGTTAGGCTAGTAACAGTTAGGCTAGTAACAGTTAGGCTAGTAACAGTTAGGCTAGTAACAGTTAGGCTAGTAACAGTTAGGCTAGAAACAGTTAGGCTAGTAACAGTTAGGCTAGAAACAGTTTAGGCTAGTAACAGTTAGGCTAGTAACAGTTAGGCTAGTAACAGTTAGGCTAGTAACAGTTAGGCTAGCAACAGTTAGGCTAGTAACAGTTAGGCTAGTAACAGTTAGGCTAGTAACAGTTAGGCTAGTAACAGTTTAGGATAGTAACAGTTAGGCTAGTAACAGTTAGGCTAGTAACAGTTAATAACAGTTAGGCTAGTAACAGTTAGGCTAGTAAAACAGTCTAGGCTAGTAAAAGCTTCTAGTAACAGTTAGGCTAGTAACAGTTAGGCTAGTGACAGTTAAGGACAGTTAGGTAAAACAGTAACAGTTAGGCTAGTAACAGTTAGGACTAGTAACAGTTAGGGATAGTAGTTAGGCTAGTAACCAGTTAGGCTAGTAACAGTTAGGCTAGTGACAGTTAGGCTAGTAACAGTTAGGCTAGTAACAGTTAGGCTATTAACAGTTAGGCTAATAACAGTTAGGCTAGTAACAGTTTAGGCTTAATAACAGTTAGGCTAGTAACAGTTAGGCTAGTAACAGTTAGGCTAGTAACAGTTAGGCTAGTAACAGTTAGGCTAGTAACAGAGTTAGGCTAGTAACAGTTAGGCTAGTAACAGTTAGGCTAGTAACAGTTAGGCTAGTAACAGTTAGGCTAGTAACAGTTAGGCTAGTAACAGTTAGGCTAGTAACAGTTAGGCTAGTAACAGTTAGGCTAGTAACAGTTAGGCTAGTAACAGTTAGGCTAGTAACAGTTAGGCTAGTAACAGTTAGGCTAGTAACAGTTAGGCTAGTAACAGTTAGGCTAGTAACAGTTAGGCTAGTAACAGTTAGGCTAGTAACAGTTAGGCTAGTAACAGTTAGGCTAGTAACAGTTAGGCTAGTAACAGTTAGGCTAGTAACAGTTAGGCTAGTAACAGTTAGGCTAGTAACAGTTAGGCTAGTAACAGTTAGGCTAGTAACAGTTAGGCTAGTAACAGTTAGGCTAGTAACAGTTAGGCTAGTAACAGTTAGGCTAGTAACAGTTAGGCTAGTAACAGTTAGGCTAGTAACAGTTAGGCTAGTAACAGTTAGGCTAGTAACAGTTAGGCTAGTAACAGTTAGGCTAGTAACAGTTAGGCTAGTAACAGTTAGGCTAGTAACAGTTAGGCTAGTAACAGTTAGGCTAGTAACAGTTAGGCTAGTAACAGTTAGGCTAGTAACAGTTAGGCTAGTAACAGTTAGGCTAGTAACAGTTAGGCTAGTAACAGTTAGGCTAGTAACAGTTAGGCTAGTAACAGTTAGGCTAGTAACAGTTAGGCTAGTAACAGTTAGGCTAGTAACAGTTAGGCTAGTAACAGTTAGGCTAGTAACAGTTAGGCTAGTAACAGTTAGGCTAGTAACAGTTAGGCTAGTAACAGTTAGGCTAGTAACAGTTAGGCTAGTAACAGTTAGGCTAGTAACAGTTAGGCTAGTAACAGTTAGGCTAGTAACAGTTAGGCTAGTAACAGTTAGGCTAGTAACAGTTAGGCTAGTAACAGTTAGGCTAGTAACAGTTAGGCTAGTAACAGTTAGGCTAGTAACAGTTAGGCTAGTAACAGTTAGGCTAGTAACAGTTAGGCTAGTAACAGTTAGGCTAGTAACAGTTAGGCTAGTAACAGTTAGGCTAGTAACAGTTAGGCTAGTAACAGTTAGGCTAGTAACAGTTAGGCTAGTAACAGTTAGGCTAGTAACAGTTAGGCTAGTAACAGTTAGGCTAGTAACAGTTAGGCTAGTAACAGTTAGGCTAGTAACAGTTAGGCTAGTAACAGTTAGGCTAGTAACAGTTAGGCTAGTAACAGTTAGGCTAGTAACAGTTAGGCTAGTAACAGTTAGGCTAGTAACAGTTAGGCTAGTAACAGTTAGGCTAGTAACAGTTAGGCTAGTAACAGTTAGGCTAGTAACAGTTAGGCTAGTAACAGTTAGGCTAGTAACAGTTAGGCTAGTAACAGTTAGGCTAGTAACAGTTAGGCTAGTAACAGTTAGGCTAGTAACAGTTAGGCTAGTAACAGTTAGGCTAGTAACAGTTAGGCTAGTAACAGTTAGGCTAGTAACAGTTAGGCTAGTAACAGTTAGGCTAGTAACAGTTAGGCTAGTAACAGTTAGGCTAGTAACAGTTAGGCTAGTAACAGTTAGGCTAGTAACAGTTAGGCTAGTAACAGTTAGGCTAGTAACAGTTAGGCTAGTAACAGTTAGGCTAGTAACAGTTAGGCTAGTAACAGTTAGGCTAGTAACAGTTAGGCTAGTAACAGTTAGGCTAGTAACAGTTAGGCTAGTAACAGTTAGGCTAGTAACAGTTAGGCTAGTAACAGTTAGGCTAGTAACAGTTAGGCTAGTAACAGTTAGGCTAGTAACAGTTAGGCTAGTAACAGTTAGGCTAGTAACAGTTAGGCTAGTAACAGTTAGGCTAGTAACAGTTAGGCTAGTAACAGTTAGGCTAGTAACAGTTAGGCTAGTAACAGTTAGGCTAGTAACAGTTAGGCTAGTAACAGTTAGGCTAGTAACAGTTAGGCTAGTAACAGTTAGGCTAGTAACAGTTAGGCTAGTAACAGTTAGGCTAGTAACAGTTAGGCTAGTAACAGTTAGGCTAGTAACAGTTAGGCTAGTAACAGTTAGGCTAGTAACAGTTAGGCTAGTAACAGTTAGGCTAGTAACAGTTAGGCTAGTAACAGTTAGGCTAGTAACAGTTAGGCTAGTAACAGTTAGGCTAGTAACAGTTAGGCTAGTAACAGTTAGGCTAGTAACAGTTAGGCTAGTAACAGTTAGGCTAGTAACAGTTAGGCTAGTAACAGTTAGGCTAGTAACAGTTAGGCTAGTAACAGTTAGGCTAGCAACAGTTAGGCTAGTAACAGTTAGGCTAGTAACAGTTAGGCTAGTAACAGTTAGGCTAGTAACAGTTAGGCTAGTAACAGTTAGGCTAGTAACAGTTAGGCTAGTAACAGTTAGGCTAGTAACAGTTAGGCTAGTAACAGTTAGGCTAGTAACAGTTAGGCTAGTAACAGTTAGGCTAGTAACAGTTAGGCTAGTAACAGTTAGGCTAGTAACAGTTAGGCTAGTAACAGTTAGGCTAGTAACAGTTAGGCTAGTAACAGTTAGGCTAGTAACAGTTAGGCTAGTAACAGTTAGGCTAGTAACAGTTAGGCTAGTAACAGTTAGGCTAGTAACAGTTAGGCTAGTAACAGTTAGGCTAGTAACAGTTAGGCTAGTAACAGTTAGGCTAGTAACAGTTAGGCTAGTAACAGTTAGGCTAGTAACAGTTAGGCTAGTAACAGTTAGGCTAGTAACAGTTAGGCTAGTAACAGTTAGGCTAGTAACAGTTAGGCTAGTAACAGTTAGGCTAGTAACAGTTAGGCTAGTAACAGTTAGGCTAGTAACAGTTAGGCTAGTAACAGTTAGGCTAGTAACAGTTAGGCTAGTAACAGTTAGGCTAGTAACAGTTAGGCTAGTAACAGTTAGGCTAGTAACAGTTAGGCTAGTAACAGTTAGGCTAGTAACAGTTAGGCTAGTAACAGTTAGGCTAGTAACAGTTAGGCTAGTAACAGTTAGGCTAGTAACAGTTAGGCTAGTAACAGTTAGGCTAGTAACAGTTAGGCTAGTAACAGTTAGGCTAGTAACAGTTAGGCTAGTAACAGTTAGGCTAGTAACAGTTAGGCTAGTAACAGTTAGGCTAGTAACAGTTAGGCTAGTAACAGTTAGGCTAGTAACAGTTAGGCTAGTAACAGTTAGGCTAGTAACAGTTAGGCTAGTAACAGTTAGGCTAGTAACAGTTAGGCTAGTAACAGTTAGGCTAGTAACAGTTAGGCTAGTAACAGTTAGGCTAGTAACAGTTAGGCTAGTAACAGTTAGGCTAGTAACAGTTAGGCTAGTAACAGTTAGGCTAGTAACAGTTAGGCTAGTAACAGTTAGGCTAGTAACAGTTAGGCTAGTAACAGTTAGGCTAGTAACAGTTAGGCTAGTAACAGTTAGGCTAGTAACAGTTAGGCTAGTAACAGTTAGGCTAGTAACAGTTAGGCTAGTAACAGTTAGGCTAGTAACAGTTAGGCTAGTAACAGTTAGGCTAGTAACAGTTAGGCTAGTAACAGTTAGGCTAGTAACAGTTAGGCTAGTAACAGTTAGGCTAGTAACAGTTAGGCTAGTAACAGTTAGGCTAGTAACAGTTAGGCTAGTAACAGTTAGGCTAGTAACAGTTAGGCTAGTAACAGTTAGGCTAGTAACAGTTAGGCTAGTAACAGTTAGGCTAGTAACAGTTAGGCTAGTAACAGTTAGGCTAGTAACAGTTAGGCTAGTAACAGTTAGGCTAGTAACAGTTAGGCTAGTAACAGTTAGGCTAGTAACAGTTAGGCTAGTAACAGTTAGGCTAGTAACAGTTAGGCTAGTAACAGTTAGGCTAGTAACAGTTAGGCTAGTAACAGTTAGGCTAGTAACAGTTAGGCTAGTAACAGTTAGGCTAGTAACAGTTAGGCTAGTAACAGTTAGGCTAGTAACAGTTAGGCTAGTAACAGTTAGGCTAGTAACAGTTAGGCTAGTAACAGTTAGGCTAGTAACAGTTAGGCTAGTAACAGTTAGGCTAGTAACAGTTAGGCTAGTAACAGTTAGGCTAGTAACAGTTAGGCTAGTAACAGTTAGGCTAGTAACAGTTAGGCTAGTAGTAACAGTTAGGCTAGTAACAGTTAGGCTAGTAACAGTTAGGCTAGTAACAGTTAGGCTAGTAACAGTTAGGCTAGTAACAGTTAGGCTAGTAACAGTTAGGCTAGTAACAGTTAGGCTAGTAACAGTTAGGCTAGTAACAGTTAGGCTAGTAACAGTTAGGCTAGTAACAGTTAGGCTAGTAACAGTTAGGCTAGTAACAGTTAGGCTAGTAACAGTTAGGCTAGTAACAGTTAGGCTAGTAACAGTTAGGCTAGTAACAGTTAGGCTAGTAACAGTTAGGCTAGTAACAGTTAGGCTAGTAACAGTTAGGCTAGTAACAGTTAGGCTAGTAACAGTTAGGCTAGTAACAGTTAGGCTAGTAACAGTTAGGCTAGTAACAGTTAGGCTAGTAACAGTTAGGCTAGTAACAGTTAGGCTAGTAACAGTTAGGCTAGTAACAGTTAGGCTAGTAACAGTTAGGCTAGTAACAGTTAGGCTAGTAACAGTTAGGCTAGTAACAGTTAGGCTAGTAACAGTTAGGCTAGTAACAGTTAGGCTAGTAACAGTTAGGCTAGTAACAGTTAGGCTAGTAACAGTTAGGCTAGTAACAGTTAGGCTAGTAACAGTTAGGCTAGTAACAGTTAGGCTAGTAACAGTTAGGCTAGTAACAGTTAGGCTAGTAACAGTTAGGCTAGTAACAGTTAGGCTAGTAACAGTTAGGCTAGTAACAGTTAGGCTAGTAACAGTTAGGCTAGTAACAGTTAGGCTAGTAACAGTTAGGCTAGTAACAGTTAGGCTAGTAACAGTTAGGCTAGTAACAGTTAGGCTAGTAACAGTTAGGCTAGTAACAGTTAGGCTAGTAACAGTTAGGCTAGTAACAGTTAGGCTAGTAACAGTTAGGCTAGTAACAGTTAGGCTAGTAACAGTTAGGCTAGTAACAGTTAGGCTAGTAACAGTTAGGCTAGTAACAGTTAGGCTAGTAACAGTTAGGCTAGTAACAGTTAGGCTAGTAACAGTTAGGCTAGTAACAGTTAGGCTAGTAACAGTTAGGCTAGTAACAGTTAGGCTAGTAACAGTTAGGCTAGTAACAGTTAGGCTAGTAACAGTTAGGCTAGTAACAGTTAGGCTAGTAACAGTTAGGCTAGTAACAGTTAGGCTAGTAACAGTTAGGCTAGTAACAGTTAGGCTAGTAACAGTTAGGCTAGTAACAGTTAGGCTAGTAACAGTTAGGCTAGTAACAGTTAGGCTAGTAACAGTTAGGCTAGTAACAGTTAGGCTAGTAACAGTTAGGCTAGTAACAGTTAGGCTAGTAACAGTTAGGCTAGTAACAGTTAGGCTAGTAACAGTTAGGCTAGTAACAGTTAGGCTAGTAACAGTTAGGCTAGTAACAGTTAGGCTAGTAACAGTTAGGCTAGTAACAGTTAGGCTAGTAACAGTTAGGCTAGTAACAGTTAGGCTAGTAACAGTTAGGCTAGTAACAGTTAGGCTAGTAACAGTTAGGCTAGTAACAGTTAGGCTAGTAACAGTTAGGCTAGTAACAGTTAGGGGGTGGTGGGGGGTTGGGTGTTGGTGGATGGGTGGGGGGGGGGTAATGGGGTGTGTGTTGTGGGGGGGGTTGTGGGGGGGGGGGGGGGGGGGGTTTTGGGGGTTGTGGGGGGGTGGGTTTTGTGTATTTTGGTTTGGGGGTGGGGGTGGTGGGTGTTGTGGGGTTGGGGGGTTGGGTTGTGGGGGGTTGGTGTTGTGGGTTGGGTTTGTGTTTGGGTGGTTTGTGTGTGTTGGGGTTGGGTTGGGGTGGTTGGGGGTTGGTGGGGTTTGGGGGGTTGTGGTTTTGTGTGTGTGTGGTTGGGGGGGGGGGGGGGGGGGTGGGGGGGGGGGGGGGGGGGGGGGGGGGGGGGTGGGTTGGGGGGGGGGGTGGGGGGGGGAGGGGGTGTGTGGGGGGTGGTGGGGGGGGGTTTGGTGGGTGTTGGGGGGGGGGTTTGGGGGGGGTGTGGTGTGGGGGTGGGGTGGGGGGGGGGGGGGGTGGGGGGTGGTGGTGTTTTGTTGTGGTTGGGTTGGGGTGGGGGTGGGGGGGGGGGGGGTGGGGTGGGGTTGGTGTTGGGGGTTGGTTGTTTTGGGTGGGGGGGGGGGGTGTGGGGGGTGGTTGGGGGGTGGTTGGTGGGTTGGGGTGGGTTGGGGTGGGGTGTTGTGTGTGTTTGGGTGTGTTGTGGGGGGAGTGTTTTGATGGTTGGTATGGTGGGGGGGGGGTGTGTTTGTTGTGTGTGTTTTGTTGTTGTGTGGTGGTTTTGTTTGTGGTGTGTTTTTTGTGTTTGTTGGGTATAGTGTGGGTGGGTTGTTGGGTTGGGGTGGTGTTGGTGGTGTATGGGGGGTTTGTTGGGGTGGGTTGGGGGTGGTATATGGTTGTGTTGTGGGTTGGTGTTGTGTGTTTTTGTTTGTTGGTGGGGGGTTGTTTGTTTAGGGGGGGGGTGGGGGGTTTTAGTGGGTTGGTTGGTGGGTTTTTTGATGGAGGGTTTGTTTTTGGTGAGTGTGGGTTTAGTTGGGAGGGTTGAGAGGTTGTGGGTGTAAGTTGATGTAAGAGGTTAGGGGGTATATTGGGTATGGTGTGGTTGGGTATGGGTGGTGGGTATGGGGTTGGTGTTATTGGGGGTTTAGTTGGTTATTTGTGTATGGGGTTATTTTTTGGTGTAATTTTTGGTTTTGAGGTTTGGTTTAAGTTGTTTTATGTTTTATTTGGATAGGGTTTGTTGAGTGTTTTATGGGATGTGATTTGGAATTTGTGGTGTTGGTGTGGGTTTTTGGGTGGTTGTGGGGTGGGGTGGTGGGGGGGTTGGGGGGTTGGGGGTTGTGGTAGTTTTTGGTGGTGGTTGTGGTTGGGGGAGGGTTTGGGGGGTGGGTTTTGGGGGGTATTTTGTTGGGATGTGTTGTTTGTGGGGGGGGTTTTGGTGGGGGGGTGTTTGTTTTGTTTTTATTTTGGTGATTGGGTGAAAATATGGATGTGGGGGATTGGGTGATTGGGGGGTGTGTGTGGATATTTACACTTCCTAGCGGTATACGAGAGTATGGAAGGAATAGTGTCGGAAGTAGGAAGGGAAGTAGGACCGAGATGCTGCGCTAGATGTGTGGAGGGATTTTAGTTTGTTGGTGAGAAAAAAAAGTGGATAAAAATTGGTTTTATAATGGTAAACTTGGAGGTTTCTTGAGGCAAATGGAGAGAGTTAGATGATACAATATATATATAAATGATACAAAAAATAAATAAAATATAAATATATGAACTTGTGTATAATATAAGAATGATGGAGTGATGATGGTTGGTGTATGTGTTTATGAAATTAGGGTTTTGTGGATGGAATTATTGGTAGGGGGGAGGAATTTAATAATATGTGTAATGGTTGTATTATCTGGGGGGGTGTTGTGGGTGGAGAGTATGATGGAATTAGGTCGTAAATAATTAAAAGAGAATATGTAGTATAGGGGTATGATGATTTGATAGGTAAGTAAAAAAGTGGTGTGTAGTAATTATGGGTGTATAGATGTGTGAGAGATGTTTTAGAGTAAGAGGGGTTAAAGTAGGGGGTAATGGAAAGGGGTTTATGTGGGTATGGGGATTAGAGGAGAGGATAGTTGGGGTTAGGGGGGTGGGTTAGGGGGGGATTGTATGTTTTTTAAATGTGGGGGATGTTGTTTGTGTAAGGGTTTTAAATTGGGAGGGGAGGGGGGGTAGGTGAAATATTGGGAGAGTTGAAGTAAATTGGTGGGGGGAATTTGGGATGAGGGGGGAGAGAATATTTATGTTGAAGGAAAGGGATGAGAGTATGAGAAGGGTGAAAAGAGTTGGTGGGGAGGGAGGGGTGATGGGTGAATATTGTGAGGAGGGGAAAAGATGGGGGTTGGAATAGTTTGATAGTTGTGTTGTAGGTTTGTTTGGGTGAGGTTGTAATGGGGGGTTGTGTGGTGAGAGAGATTATTATTATAAGTGTGGTGGGGTTTTGTGTGTGTTGAGAGGATTATTTGGGAGAGAGTGAATGAGATAGGGATGGTGGGAATGGGAGGAGGGGGGGAAGATGTGAGAGGGTTTTGGTTTTTGTAGGGGGGTGTTGGGGGTATTTTGTTTTGAGTGATGTGGTGAGGAGAAGAGGGATTGTAGGTGGAGGGGGGGGGGTTGAAGATTAAGGTGGTATAGGGGTTAATGTTGGGGGGTAGGATGTGTTTTGGGGTGTTTGGGTTTTTGTTTTTAGGGGGGGGGTTTGGTTGATTGTGGGGTGGATTTTTGGTGTGGGGTTGGGGGGGGTGGGATTGTTTTAGGGTAAGTTTTGGGTTGTTGTTTGGTTGTTGTGGGGTAAAGTGTGGGGAGTTATGGGTGGGTATTTGGGGTGAGGTTTATTGGGAGGTTTGGGGGTGAGAGAGTGTGGTGGGGGGTTTGGGGGGTGGGTGGTGTGGGTTGAGGTGGGGTGGGTTTGGGGTTGTGGGGGTGGGTGGTTGTAGTGGGAGTGGGGGGTTTTTTTGTGTGGTGGGGGGGGGGGTGGTGGGGGGGGGTGTGGGGGTGGGGGGGTGGTTTGGTGGGGGTGGTGGGGGTTTGTGGTGTTTTGGTTCGGGTTGGTTGTGGGGTGTTGTGGTGGGGGGTTGTTGGTGGGGGGGGGGGGGGGGGGTGGGGGGGGGGGGGGTGGTGGTTTGGGGTTGTGGGTGTGTTGGGGTTGGGGGGGTGGGGTTTGGGGGGGATTTTTTTGGTGTTGATTGATGGTTGGTGTGTGATAGATGAGTTGTTGGTTGGTTGTTGGTTGTTTTGTTGGTTGTTGTTTGTGTGTATGGGGGTTGGGTTGTGGTGTGGATGGGGGGGGTGTTTTGTGTGTTGGTGGGGTGGGGGGTGGTGGGGTGGGTGGTGGGGGTTGGAGGGGGGTTGGGGGTGTGTGTGGGGTTTGGTGTGGAGTTTTTTGGTTGGGTATGGGTTTGTGTTTGTGGTGGTGGTGTTGTGTGGGGGGGTGGTGTGTGGGTTGGTGTGTGGGGGGTTGTTTGGGGTGGGGGGTGTTGTTTGGGGGGGTGGGGGGTTGGGGGGGGGGTTGGGGGGGGTGGTGGGGGGGGGGGGGTGGGTGTTGGTTGGGGGGTTGGGGGGGGGGGGTGGGTGGTGGGTGGGGGGGGTGGGGGGGTGTGTGTGGGGTGGGGTGGGGTGGTTGGGGGGGGGGGGGGGTGGGGTTGGGGTGGGGTTTGTGGTGTTGTGGGGGTGGGGGACATGGAAAAAAGTTTCGCTCCCGTCTGCTGCGCGCTAACAGTACTGCTGAACGCATGATGTGTAAATTTGAAGTAAAGGGTTATGTGCCCATTAAGAGGGGTTAAATCAGTAAGTCATAGAGGGTTGAATAAACTTAAACTAGTTGTCGTGCTACACGATATTAGTATTCGTGTTTGTGTGTGTTTAATCACATGAACGGATGTGAAATTATGGGAGGACAACAATGACTATAACTGACGTCTCCAAGTGTATCCAAGAAGGAGAATCGATTACTATGTAATGGAGTATATGGTATACTGTGGGTGATAGGAAAAGGAGCAGTGTGATTTTTAGGTGTGATTGAGGGGAATGAAATGTTGTATGATGATATGGACTAAGGAAGAGATGGGAAAGAGAAATAATAATTGAAGCGAGGTTGGTTGTGGATAGTTATTATTTGATTTGTTTAGTTTGTTATGTTTTATGTGATTAGTTTTGGGTTTGTGTTGGAATGTGTGGTTAGAATATTGGAAGAAATAGATAAACAAGCGGGTATGTGATATTTATAAAGGATGTAGAAAAGGGAGAAAAAAGGAAAAGATGTAAAGGTTAGAATTTGTAGATAATAAGTGAAAAGGTGGAAGGGGGAAGAGAGTTAGGGAATTTGGGAGATGAGATTGATTTATTGATTGATTATGGGAGGGTGTATTGAGAGGGGATTTATGTTGTGTGATTATATTTTGTGGAGGTTTATGTGGGTTTTTTAGGAAAAGAAGAAATGTGTAAAAGAAAAATGTAAAAAATTTATTAAAAAACATTTAATATTATTTATAAATAAGAGAGATGGTTATATATGTAATAAAAATTAATATATAATATATATATTATTAATGGTTTTAATGTTTTATGGTGGTTGTAGTGGATGTAATGTTGATTAAAGATGTTATAGAGGAATAATGGGAGAAGGATGATAATGGAGATGTGTGAGAAAGGAGAAAATGGGGTGGTATATGTAATGTGGTGTATGTTTAAGGTGGAAATGGAAAAAATATTGAAATTGAGGAAGTAAAAAGATAATATAAGTAAAAGGATAAAGGGGATGTGGGAGAAGAATTGGTTTATAGGGGGTAAAAGTTTTTATTGTATTGTTGTTTTAATAGTTTTGGGGTGTATTTTGTTATATATTTATGTTGTTGTGATTGTGATTGTGTTGTTAGTTGTTTGTAGTTTGTGTTTGTGTGGGAGTAGGTAAAGTGGGTATGAGATGGGAGTGGGGAAAGGAGGGGGGGATGAGAATGGGATATTTGTTGGGAGAGATAATGATTGAAAAAGTATGAGGGTGGAAAGAAGATTTAGGGGTAAAGAAATAAGGGGGGGAGGTAGGAGGAATGGGGGGAAAGTGGGTTAGGGTAAGGGTAGGGAAAGAGATGTTAGTGGTAAGTGGGGGGGTGGGGTGGGAGAAGGATAGGGGGGTGTTGTTTAGGTAAGAAGGGGTTGTATTTGTGAGGAATGAGGGGGAAAGGTAGGGGGTGTTTTTAGAAATAGTATGGTTGATGGGGTGGAGATTGGAAGAATAGGAGGAATTTATGGGATTGAGGTGTTATAGGTTGTTTATTGGGAAGAAGGGTTAGGGAGGTTGGTTGGTTGTTAAATTTAGGGGTGATATTTGATGATGAGTATAGGGTTTGGTGGGGTTGAGGAGATGGGGGTGATGGGGGGTTGGGGGTGAAAGAAAAAATAGAAGATATGAGGAGAGGAAAAGTAAGAGAAGAATAGTGAATGAGTGGTTGGGGGTGAGGTGTAGGTGGAGTTATTGTGATGGTGAGATTAGGAAGGGTTGGGTTATATTATAGGGTGTTTGGGTATTTTGATTTTAGATAGGAGTTATATTGTGTTTATATTGTTAGGTTTTGGTAGGAATGGGTGGTGGATGGGTGATAGGAGGGAAGAAAAAGAGAGGTGGGGGAGAGAGTGGTGGAAGGGTATGAGAAGAGTGGGTAAGGGGAGGAGGAAGTGGGGAGAGAGTGGGAGAGAGTGAAGGGAGGTGGAGGGTGTGTATGGGGGGTAGTTTATATATTGGGGTGGTTGAAGGTTTGGGGTAGGGGGAGGAATTAGGGAATATTTGGTGAGGGGGGATGGGTGAAGGAGATGAGGATAAGGGGGGGTGGTGTTTGTGTGTAGTGTGTGTGTGTGTGGTGTGGAGTTAATAGAGGTTGTTGAATTGTTGGAGTAGGGAGGAGAGA
Source organism: Knipowitschia caucasica (assembly GCA_964034765.1). NCBI lineage: Eukaryota > Metazoa > Chordata > Actinopteri > Gobiiformes > Gobiidae > Knipowitschia > Knipowitschia caucasica. The sequence goes on from OZ035842.1 coordinate 31,573,656, forward strand.
GTTTTAGGGGTAGTAGTGGGAAGAGAGGTTAGTGGTATTGGGGTATGGGGTAATTGTTGGGGAAGGTGGATTGAGGTATTGTTAGAGTTTTGGTATTAAAAGGGGATGGAAGTATGAGTGTTAATTGTTGATTGGGGGGAGTTGGTTATAGGGGATTTTTAGAGAGAGGAGAGAGAGAGAGGAGTGAGAGGGGAGAGGAGAGGTTGATAGGGAGAGAGAGGGTAGAGATGAGGGGAGAGTGTGGAGATAAAAAAAATATGAGAGGGTGAATGGGTGTGAGAGGGGTGAGAGAGGGGAGAGTAGATGGGAGAGTGTGAAGAGATGTGATGTGATGGGGTGAGTTGGGGTGTGAGATGTGTTGTGTGATGGGTGTGTGTGGTTGAGTTTGGTGATGTGGGATGTAGTAGGGTTGTGGGTGTGTGTGGTGAGTGTGGGGTTGTGTGTGGTGTGGTTGTTTTGTGTTGGGGTTTTGTGGAGTGTGTAGTGAGTGGTGTGTGAGGTATGTAGAGGTGTGTGTTTGGATTGTTGGAGGGTGTGTGGGGGAGTGTGTGTGTGTGTTGTGTGTGTTGTAAGTGTGTGTTGTGGTGTGTGTGGTGTGTGTGTTTGTGTGTGGGTAGTGTGTGGGGGTGGTGTTGTGTGTGTTGTGTGGTGTGTGTGGTGTGTTGTGGTGTTGTGTGTGTGTGTGTGTGTTGTTTGTGGGGTGTTGTTGGTGTGTGTGTGTGTGTTTGGTTGTGTGTGTGTGGGGTGTGGTGTGTTGTTGTGGTGTGTGTGTGGTTGTGTGGTGTTGTGTGTGTGTGTGTTGGGTGTGGTGTGTGAGTGTGTGTGTGAGTGGGGTGGGGGGGTTGGTTGTGTGGTGTGGGTGGGTGTGGGGGTTGTTGTGGTGGGTTTTGGGGGTTGTGGGGGGGTTGTTGTGGTGTTTTGTTTGTTGGTTGGGGGTTGTGTTGGTGGGTTTGTTGTGGGAGGGGTGTTGGGGTTTGTGTTTTTTGGGTGGGGTGGGGGGGTTATGTTGTTTGATTGTGGGGTGGGGGGGGGTGTTTTGTGTTTTGTGTGGTGGGTGGGGGGTTGTGGTTGTGTGTGTTGTGTGGGTTGGGGGGTTTTGTTTTGGTTTAGTTTTGTGGTTGGGGAGTTGTGGTTTTGTGTTTGTTGGGTGGGGGGGTGTTGTTGTTTGTTTGTGTGGGGTGGGGTTTGTGTTGGTTTGTGTGATGGGTGGGGTGTTGTTGTTTTGTTTGGAGGGTTGGGGTGTAGTTGTGATTTGGGTGGGTTGGGGAGTTTTTTAGTTATGTGTGTGGGTTGGTAGGGGGGGGGAGTGTGGTTTTTGTTTGTTTTTGTGGGTTGGGGGGGGTTGTTTGGGGTTGTTGTGTGGAGGGGTGGGGGGAGTTGTGTGTTTTTTTTGGTTGGGTGGGGGTTGTGTGGTGGTGTGGTGGTGGTGGGGGGTTGTTTGGTGTTTTTGTGTGTGGGAGGGGGGTTTGTTTGGTGGTTTGTTGTTGGTTGGGGTGTTGTTTTTTATTTTGTTGGTTTGTGGTTTGTTGTTTGGGGGGGTTTTTTTGAGTGTTGGGGGTGTGAGGTGGGGGGGGTTGTTGGGGGGGGGGGGTGTGGTTGGGTGGTTGGGGGTTGGGGGGTGGTTTTGTGGGGGTGTGGAGTGTTGTTGGTTGTTTGTTGTTGGGTGGGTGTTGTGGTGGTGAGGTGGTGGTTGGGTGGTTGTGTGGGGTGGTGGGTTGTTGGGTTTTGTTGTTGGGGGTGGTATGGGGTTTTGGGGGGGGTTTTGTTTGGGTGTGGGGGGGTTTTGATATTTTTGTGGGTTTGTGGTAGGGTAGTGGGGAGAAGTGAGGGGGGGGATTGTGTGTGTAGTAGGGGGGTGAGAGAGGGAGAGAGAGGGGAGAGAGAAAGGAGAGGAGAGGGAGAGAGAGGAGAGAGGGGGGAGAAGAGAGGGAAAGAGAGGAAGTAAGATGGGAGAGAGAGGGAGAGAGAAGGGAGAGAGATAGGTAGAGAGAGGGAGAGAAGAGGGGAGAAGAGATGGGAGAGAGAGGGAAGAGAGGGAGAAGAGGAGATGAGAGGGGAGAAGAGAAGGAAGAGAGAGGGGGAAGAAAGAGAGGGGTTGAGAGGGGTGTGAGAGGAGATTGAGGGGGGGGAGAGGGAGAGTGAGGGTGAGAGGGGGGATGAGAGATAGGAAGAGAGAAGGAATGAAAGAGGGGATGTGTAGTGTGGTGGGTTTGGGGTTTGGGGGGATTTTGTGTGGTGGTTTTGGGTTGGGGTAGGGGTGTGGGGTGGGGGGGGGGGTGTTTGTTTGGGTGGTGTTTGGGGTTTGGGGTGTTTGTGTGTGGGGTTGTGGGGGTTGGGTGTTGGGGTTTGGGGTTTGGGGGGTGGGTGGGTTGGGTGGGTTGGTGGGTTGTTGTTGGAAGTGTGTGTTAAAGGAGGGTGATGGGGGGGGGTTATGGGTAGGGGGTGGTGGGGTTTGTATTGGGTGTTTATGTGTGGTGTGGGGGGTTTTGAGGTGATTTATGGTGGGGGTTTGGTTTGTGGTGGTTTTGTTGGGGGGGTTTGGGGGTGGTGTGTGGGGGTTGTGATGGGGGTGTTTTTGGGGGTTTGGGGGGGTGTGTGTTTGGGTGGGGGTTGGGGTGTTGGGGGGGGGGGGGGGGTGTGGTTGGGTGTTGGGATGGGGGTTGGGGGGGGGGGGGTTGGGGGGGGGGGGGTTGGTGGGTGGTTTGTGGGGGGTGGGGTGGTGGGGGTTGTGGGGGGGGGGTGGGGGGGGTGTGGGGTTGGGGGTGGGGGTGGTTGTGTGGGTTGTGGGGGGGGGGGGTTGGGGGGGTGGGGGTTGGGGGGTTGGTTGGGTGGGGTGGTTGGGTTGGTTTTGGGGTTTGGTTGGGGTGTGTGTTTGTTGTGTGTGGGTTTTGGATGGTTGGGGGTGGGGGGGGGGTGTGGTGGTTGGGTGTGGTTGTGTGTGGGGTGGGGTGGGGGGGGGGGGGTGTGGGGGTGGTGTGTGGTTGTTGGTGGGTGTTTGGGTTGGGGGTTTGGTGTGGTGTGGGGTATGGGTGGGGGGTGTTGTGGGGGGTTGGTTGGTGGGTGTTTGGGGGGTGTGGTGGGGGTGGGTGGGGTGGGGGGGTGGGGGGGAGTGGGGGGGTGGGGTGGGGTGTGGGTGGGGGTGTGGGTGGGTGGGGGTGGGGTGGGGGGGTTGGGTGTTGTGGGGTGTGGGGGGGGGTGGGTGGGTGGGTTGGTTGTGTGGGGTGTGGGTGGTGTGGGGGTGGGTGTGGGTTTGGTTGGGGGTGGGGTTGGGTTGGGGTGGGGGGGGGGGTGGGGGGGGGGGTTGTTGGGTGGGTGTGTTGGGTTTTGTGTTGTGGTGTGTGTGTGGGGGGTGTGTGTGTGTGTTGTGTTTGTGTTTTGTGTGTGTTGTGTGTGGGGTGTGTGTGGTGTGTGTGGTGTGTTTTTGTGTTGTGGGTGGTTGTGGGGGGGGGTGTGTTGGGGTGGGGTGGGGGGGTTTGTTTTTTTTTGATAGTGGGTGTTTGGGGTTGTGTGAGGGGGTGGTGGTGGGGTTGGTTGGGGGTTGGTTGGGGGGTGTGGGTGTTGTGGGTTTTGGGGTGTTGTTGGGGTTTGGTGGTGGTGTTGGTGGTTTTGTTGTGGTTTTGGTGGTTTGTTTGTGGTTTTTGGGTGGTTTGGGGTTGTTGGGGGGTTGGGGGGGGTTGGGGGTTTGGGGGTTGTGGGTTGGGGGGGTTGGGGTGGGGTTTGTTTTGGGGGTTGGGGGTTGGGTTGTGGTTTGGGGGTTGGGGGGTTTGTGGTGGTTGGGTTTGTTATGGTGGAATGGTGTGTATTTTGTGTAAATTGTTTATTTGTTATGTGTGTTATATGTGAAGGTAGAGGGTTTGGTGGGTGGGAGAGGGGGGATTTAGGTGATATGGGGGAGTGGGAGGAATTTGGGGTTTTGGTTGGAATTTTTAAGAGTGAAGAGGTTTGGGATGTTTAGGGATGTTTATGAGGGGGTGGGAATGAAGAGAGGGGAGTGTGATGGGGTAGAGGTATGTGGGGTGGGGGGGGGTAGGAGAGGGTGAGAGTAGTTGGTAGGGGTATGTAGGGTGTTTGAGGAGGGGTAGAGTGAGGAGTGTTTGTGATGGGGTTAGAGGGTGTTTTTATATGGTTGGTGTATATTTGGGGGTTGGGGGGGGGGGGGGAATTTGGGGGGGGGGGTTTTGGGGGTGGTGTTGGGGTGAGGTGGGGGGTTATATGTTTGGGGGGTGGGTGGGTGGGTTTAGTTGTTTGGGGGGGGAGGGAGGGGTGGGTATTTTTTGTTGGTGGGGTGTGGGGGGGTTTTTATTGTTGGGGGGGGGGTGGGTGGGGTATTTTTTATATTTGTGGGGGGTGGTGGGGGGTTATTTGGTTGTGGGGGGGAGGAGGGGGGTTTGTGGGGGGGGGGGTGGTGGGGGTGTTTGGTGTGGGGGGTGTGGTGGAGTTTGTGGGGGGGGGAGGTTGGGTTGTGTGTGGGTGGGGGGGGTGGTGGGGTTTATTGTTGGTGTGGGGGGTGGGTTGGTGTTTTTTGGGTGGGGGGTGGTGGTTTTTTTGGGGTGTGGGGGGGTAGGGTGGGGGTGGGTTTTTTGGGTGGGGGGGGTGGAGGGTAGTATAGGTTTTGTGGGGGGGTGGTGGTTGTGTTTTTTTTGGGTGGGGGGGGTGGTTTTTTGGGGTGGGGGGGGGGTGGGTGTGTGTGGGTGGGGGTTGTGGTGGTTTGTTGGTGTGGGGGGTGGGGTGTTTTTTGTGGGTGGTTGGGGGGTGGGGGGGGTTGGGGGGGTGGGGTTGGGTGGTGGGTGGGGTGTGGTGTGTTGTTGTTTTTTTTTTATTTGTGGGGTGTGTGGGTGGGGGGGGGGGTTGTGGGGGTTGGGGGGGGGGGGGGGTGGGTGTTTGTTGAAAACTTACACTTTCAATCACCTGTCCTGGGTGGAGAAAACAAAAAGCAGTACTATTTATAGTTTTATACCGACCTCCTGGTCCTTACAGCGAGTTCCTAACAGAATTCTCTGACTTCATTTCAAACCTAGTTTTGGAATGGGAAAACATAGTTATAGCTGGAGACTTCAATATACATGTGGACGACAGCACTGACAGCTTAAACAAAGCTTTCAGCGCCGTACTAGATGGTGTTGGTTTTACTCAGAATGTCGAGGAACCTACTCACATTCATAACCACACCTTGGACCTTGTCCTGACCTACGGCTGTGATGTCTCCAATGTTGACATCCAGCGTCAAAGCTCGTTGCTGTCTGACCATTTCTTGATCACGTTTGATCTCGCTTTGGAGGACTTTCCTGTCCCGCAAGATAAAACCATAATGAAAAGAACCTTAAATGATAAATCTATCACAAGGTTCAAAGAACTAATACAGCCTATGTTGAATACTGCTGCAGGTGAACCTGTTCACAGCAGCTGCAGTCCCTCAGTCATTGACCAAACGGTGGGCAACACTATGGAGTCTTTAAAATCTGCATTAAATGCAGCAGCTCCTTTAAAACAGAAAACCATTAGGATTAGATCATCGTCGCCCTGGTACAGTGTTCAACTCCACACTTTAAAACAGGACGTCAGAAAATTGGAGAGGCTATATCGCCACTCCCACTCGGAGCCTGTCCACAGGGAGTGGAAAGCAGGTCTCCGAAACTACAAGAAGGCCCTTCGCGGGGCTCGAACTCAATACTATTCAACTTTAATAGAAGCGAATAAAAACAACAGTAGATTTTTGTTTGGTACCGTCACTAAACTCACAAACTGCCATAGCGCAATCGAGCCTAAAATTCCAAGCTCACTGAGCAGTGTCGACTTTCTCCACTTCTTTAATAATAAAATTACATCCATCCGTGACAAGCTGGAGGAGGTTGCTCCTGCTGTTAGTGGTGGACAGGTTGAAGCGGCATACGTGACTTCCCACTTAGACTCTTCAGTGGGCCTTAATAAATTCATGGCTGTGAGCCAAGCAGAGGTGATCTCTGTGGTCACATCCTCAAAAGCCTCAACTTGCATGTTAGACGCAGTCCCGACATGGCTCTTCAAAGACATACTTCCTTTGATAATTGAGCCTATCGTAAATATAATAAACGCATCCATACAATGTGGCTATGTCCCACAAGCTTTTAAAACCGCGGTAATCAAACCCCTTCTGAAGAAAACAAACCTGGACCCAGAAATACTTACAAACTACAGACCGATCTCAAACCTCACTTTTATATCTAAAATCCTGGAAAAACTTATAGCTGAGCAGCTCCGCTGCCACCTGCAGGAAAATGATATGTTTGAAGTCTTTCAATCAGGATTCAGAGCTCATCATAGCACTGAAACGGCACTAGTCAAAGTCACAAATGACTTACTACTAGCTGCCGATAATGGACAAGTGTCAGTGCTGGTCCTACTGGACCTTAGTGCTGCATTTGACACAATAGACCACAGCATTCTACTGCAGAGGCTAGAATGTGATATAGGTCTTAGAGGAACAGCCCTTGGCTGGTTTAAATCCTATTTATCAGATCGATATCACTTCGTCAATGTGAATCAGGACTCGTCGCCTTATTCTGGAGTGGAATTCGGTGTGCCGCAGGGTTCGGTACTCGGACCGATTCTTTTTACTCTCTACATGCTGCCACTGGGAAACATTATTAAAAAAGCATGGAATTAATTTCCACTGCTGCAGATGACACACAGCTTTATCTGTCGATGAAGCCTAATCAGACAGATCAGCTAGAAAAGCTCAGTGCCTGCATAAAGGACCTTAAAATGTGGATGACTCTTAACTTCCTACTTCTCAACCCGGAGAAGACAGAAGTGATCCTACTCGGTCCGAAGCGCCTGCGTGACTCCCTCACTAACCAGATGGTTACTCTCGATAATGTCAGTATAATACCCAGTAACACTGTGAGGAATCTTGGAGTCATTTTTGACCAAGAACTCTCCTTCAAGGCTTATATAAGCCAAGCAACTAAAACGGCGTACTTCCACTTACGGAACATCGCTAAAATTAGGAATTTCCTTCCTAAAAGTGACGCGGAAAAACTCATTCACGCGTTTGTCACCTCAAGGCTCGACTACTGTAACGCTTTACTGGCAGCGTGCCCTAAAGCCTCTTTGAAGAGCTTCCAGCTCGTTCAGAATACAGCAGCTAGGATCTTAACAGGTACCAAAAGGAGGGAGCACATAACTCCGGTGTTAAAATCACTCCACTGGCTCCCTGTGGAGTACAGAATAAAGTTTAAAATCCTTCTCTTAACATATAAAGCCATAAATGGCTTGGCTCCCTCTTATCTCCAAGACACGTTAGTGTCGTATCAACCAGGTCGAGCGTTGCGCTCACAAAACGCCAGACGTCTGGTGGTCCCTAAGGTCTCAAAGGTCACTGTTGGTGGCAGAGCATTTAGCTACCAAGCTCCTTTACTGTGGAATCAGCTTCCCATTTATGTTAAGGAAGCAGATACGGTCTCCACATTCAAGGCCAGGCTTAAAGCACTTTACTTTAATTTAGCATATATTTAGGTAATATATAATATGTAGTGTATATATTATATATATATGCTGTATTATGTTATATATTATGTTATATATTATTCAATAATGTATTGTGTTATGTTGTATATTATGTTATATATTATGCTGTATGTTATTCTTTATTCAAGGCTAGGTTTAAAACAGTCCTCTTTAGTTTAGCATATGGCTAGGAAGGTAAGACTCGGAGAAGGTTAAACTCCTCAGAGTGTTAGTCAAGCTGCATAGGGAGTCAGTTTGCTGGGAGAAGTATGGTAACTTGAGCACTATCCTCTCCTCCTTCCTACTTTATCTGTTTAGCATTTTTAGGATTCTGACTGTAGTTTGTTCATTGCTATTCACCCGTTGTCCCATTGTCTGTTTCATGGTACGATGACGGGATCTCTGAGCCTGGCCTCTTCCATCTACACCTGCGGACTGCCCCGCCCGACCCGCCTGGGAGTGCTTCAGTCCTGCACCGGACCTGTCCACGTTCAGCGTCCACTGGTCCACGTTCTGTAGCTAGCTTAGGTCCTGGATCATTAGTCTGTCCGTCCGGAGGAGCGGATCCCTTTCTCAAATGGGTCTCCCTCCCTGTGGGTTTCCCTAGTTCTCCTCCAAGGTTTCTCACTTTTTCCCACTGGGTTTTTTAAGAGTTTTTCCTTGTCGATGCAGGAGGGTCTTGTTGGACAGTTAGTGTCCAACAGAAAGGATTGGTGATGATCAGGACACTTTAGCATTCTATAACATGTATGGACATTTTCTTCTGTGTGTGCTTTATACTGTATTCTTCATGTGTTTTAACTGTTGATTCTCTGACCTGTGTTGGTGATTTCAATGGTTTTGTTAAGTCCTCTGAGATGACTTCTGTTGTGACCTAGGGCTATACAAGAATAAATTGTATTGTATTGTATTGTATTGTGTATCTTACATCCTTACATTTGTGGTTGTTTTTTCTTATTCTTGGGTTTCATTAAACTGGCCAGTAGGGGGCGCATGAGTCTGTTTTGGAGTCAAAGGCTCTCCTCCTGTGCGGTGTACGGTTGTTGTAAAAAATATTTCTTATTATTTAAGAGTCTTGATTTTGGGCATTTTTGGAGAAAAAAAAACAGAAGAAATATCTGTGTTTCATTGGGGTGGCCTGCAGGGGGCGCTTATCTGGGAAAGCCTTGATCCACCTCCGCCTCATTCCAGTGATTTTTTCAAAGTGTCCTCCTTTATATGAGACCACAGTTGGAACATGAACAAACTCTGGTCTTTCTCTATTTGTGCGGTTGCTACAAGCGTACACCGCACAAAAAGATGGCTTCTTCTTCTACTATATCTCCGTGTATAAACCTCTTCTTCTTCTACTATATCTCTGTGTATAAACCTCTTCTTCTTCTACTATATCTCCGTGTATAAACCCGGCAGACTGCAGCGCCAGGACACGTCACGTCCTGTCCTATGTTTGTTATTCACTGCCCTGACGTCAGATGAAACCCAAGAATCCATTTCTAACCTTTTCTCTCTTTTTGTTTCTGATTTGGGGAATGTATCACAAGGTAATGCTAATGTTGTTTGTTTTGTCTTGTGAAAAACTGAACAGAAAATGGGATTGGGGAGAAAATGAGGCAGAGGATAAATGTTAGTTGTTAACAGTAGATTTGGTGAGCCAAGCGTTGAAAGGGAACGACCAAAAGTAAAAGAAAAATGAATGATTCTCACAGTTTGCTTGTAAACAAAGCTGGAAAAAGCACCGCGGATCACATTAAGCATTTCCACATTTTCCATAGGAGCTGTCAGAGGAAATGTATCTTATAATAAAGCAAGGCATTTCCATGATCTTCCCAACATTAAACGCTGATTTTGAAATGTAAAACTCAGGCAACGAAGCAAAACCAAACCAAGAAATCCATGTTTAAACAGGAAATGTATTTGGATGGAGCTGGAGTACTGCGGTCTATCGTACATGAAGAAGAAGTCTCAAGTCAGGAGGGGAGTCTAAAGGTCTGCTCTGTCCGTGACCACACAGCCCTGATCTTTCAGCAGGGGCTTCAGGCAAAGTGGGGTTAAAGAAGCTATACCCGATTTTGTTTCTAATGAGTTCATAAAAATGCGTATTACTACGTACAAGTTGTATTATAATCAGTAATTGATTCTCATTGATTCAGCTGTGTATGAACTCAGGCCGTAAAAAGTGCTGAGTAGAGACTTAGCGTGACGCCCGCTCTCCTCCAATCACAGAACAGGCTGCGTCCTCTAGCCTCTACAGCGCTGCTAAACACAGTAGCATGTTAGCATAAGTGGCTATAACTCTTCTTCTAACCCTTACAATAACGTTGGAAAGAGAAGCCGTGGGGATCAACCGCCTCATTGCACTTTTTACGGTGATAAAGCAGCCACCCGCTTTTCATGTGCGGACCACTTTACCGCTGACTCTGAAAAGCCGGGTCTCTTTGTTCTCGGAAAACAGTGAGGGTGAGCCGCAAGAAATGCCAAACGCGAGTCAAATACGCAAGCCTCCTTTTTTGGGCAAGTGCAGCTCGGTAGTGGAGCGAGTCTCTGTAAAGTTACTCTGAAACAAGGAAATATCGTGCTCATTTCATGTGACGGGAAGAACTGTGGAGGTGGGTGGTCGCGGGGGAGCGGCGCATTTACTTTGGGAACCGCTGGGCTAGAGGACGCAGCCTCGCTCTGTGATTGGAGGAGAGCGTCACGCTAAAGTCTCTACTCAGCACTTTTTACGCCTGAGTTCAGACACAGCTGAATCAATGAGCTCAAGTTTTACATTACATTACGGATTAGCATAACTAAGCATTTTTATGAACTCAATAAAAAATAATCGGGCATAGCTTCTTTATTCCATGTTAACTGTCATTTTAACGGGTCCCATTCAAACAAATGGTAAAAACATCCCCACAAAAATGTGTTGGTTTTGTTTCAGTTTTTCACCTTTACTAACTTTGAATAAGCTTTAAAACGGTTTAGTATGATTTGAATTACAGAAAAAAAAACAGTTTGGTAAAAGCTTAAATGTGTCTCTGACCTTCAGTAAACAGGCCGAGGTCACCACTTGTTTGCGGTCCACGGTGTCGACCAGCGGCTCCTTTATGGCCACGTTGCGGATACAGGTCATGTCGAAGCCGTAGACGTTCTCCCACCCTCAAACAACAACATCAGGAGTTAGTACAGGACCACAGTCGCCCTTTCTGTGTTTATTATCTGTACATTTTATTTGTAGATAGATAGAAATATCATATAGGAAGGACCAGGAAAAGCAGGGAACCTTTGTAAAGCGTTTGTGAGAGTGTTTCAAAATGTCGTGTTACTCAGACAGGAAATGCAAACAAAGTACATGATAATTATTCTGTCCTTGAATCAAGCTGAAGATTGTGGAAGAAACTGACTCTTATTGTTAATTAAGGTGTGAAACACTTCAGGTTTAGCCTGGTCGTACCACACCATAGTACAAATTACATTACGAACTAAGGTCTGGATTGTCTCCATTGACTCTGTGAACAGGTGGGAGGGGCTAACTCCTTTTACAGATTTAAACCATTGGATCTGAGTTTAGGGGCGACAGTAGCTCAGTTGGTAGAGCATTGGCCTTAAGGCCAGAAGGTCGTGGGTTCATTTCCCACCTCTGCACCTTCTCCACCGACTCCCACTGATGACTGCTGTCGTTGTGTCCTTGGGCAAGACACTTAACCCCACTTTGCCCAAAGCCCCCACTGAAAGATCAAGGCTATGCTCACGCTCAAAGAGCAGCCGTCCTCCTGTGGACTCACCACCTGCAGAGGGTCAGTGAGGGGCTGGTGCTAAGAGACTTGGGTGGCATCTCTGACTGCCACCCCCCTGACCCAGAAATGGATTAAAGGGAAGAAAATGGATGGATGGATGGATGGATCTGAGTTTACTGTGACGTATGTAATGAGCCCGATTGAGTCGTTAGCATTTAGCCTAGCTTTAGCATCTCCTTTGTCGCTAACGGAGCCCGTGGGGAGTAGCGCCACAATCTTTGCAGCGATTACATTTGCTAAACATTCCTCTTGCTCCGGCTTCAGTTTCTTGATAGAACCAGACCAGAATACTTTACTATCACATTCTTCGCCAAACTACAACCTGCTCGTTCGACACAAACTCTTGACGTCACCCACATCTAACTACAACACCCGCCTCCCGCGCTCTCTGATTGGTCGGATGGAATTCAACCGATTGTAATCTCAGACACAGGGACCAGACCCAGACGTTACAGCAGGACATGATGATTGAGCGTATACTGATGGATAGGGCTACTTCAGGTTAGTAACTGGAGGAAAGCATAAAGAACCGTGAAGATACAGTGCTATTCAAATGCACCATGTGACTCTTGAACACTATGTGCATTTTCGATGCTATATACTGCATCCTCCCCCCTTGGACTGCCACCTTAACGTGGTGGGGGAGTTTGAGCACTCGGATGATCCTGGGAGCTATGCTGTCTGGGGCTTCATGCCCCTGGTAGGGTCTCCCATGGCAGACAGGTCTCAAGTGACGAGTCAGACGAAGCGCAGTCCGAAGCCAACCATGGACAGCACGACAACAAAAACCGTGACGTCGCCCGGCATGGCGCAGCCGGGGCCCCACCCTGGAGCCAGGCCTGGGGTCGGGGCTCGCAAGCGAGCGCCTGGTGGCCGGGCCTTAGCCCACGGGGCCCGGCCGGGCTCAGCCCGAAGGGATGACGTGGGCAGTCCCTCCTGTGGGCTCACCACCTGCAGAGGGGTCCGTGGTGGCGAGGTGCAGAGAGGACTGGGCAGCAGTCGAAGGCGGAGACCTCGACGACCCAGTCCGCACACACAACAGCTGGCTCTTGGGACGTGGAACGTCACCTCACTGGGGGGGAAGGAGCCCGAGCTTGTGGGGGAGGTTGAGCGATACCGACTAGAGATAGTCGGCCTCACCTCCACACACAGCTTGGGCTCTGGAACCCAACTCCTTGAGAGGGGTTGGACGCTCCACTTTTCTGGTGTTTCCCGCGGGGAGAGGCGGCGAGCTGGGGTGGCCATACTCATTGCCCCCCATCTCAGCCGCCACGTGTTGGAGTTCTCCCCGGTGAATGAGAGGGTCGCGTCCCTCCGCCTCCGGGTGGGGGACAAGTCTCTCACTGTTGTGACGGCCTACGGGCCTAACGGTAGTGCAGAGTACCCGGCCTTCTTGGAGTCCTTGGGAGGGGTACTGGACAGTGCACCGCCCGGGGACTCCGTTATTCTCCTGGGGGACTTCAACGCCCATGTGGGAAATGCCAGTGACACTTGGAGAGGGGTGATCGGGAAGAGCGGCCCCCCTGATCTGAACCCGAGCGGTGTTCAGTTGTTGGACTTCTGTGCCAGTCACGGCCTGTCCATCACGAACACCATGTTCGAGCACAAGGGTGTCCATCAGTGCACGTGGCACCAGGACACCCTAGGCCGGAGGTCGATGATCGACTTTGTAGTCGTATCATCTGACCTTCGACCGCGTGTCTCGGACACTCGGGTGAAGAGAGGGGCGGAGCTGTCAACCGATCATCACCTGGTCGTGAGTTGGATCCGCTGGCAGGGCAGGAGGCCGGTCAGACCTGGCAGGCCCAAGCGTGTAGTGAGGGTTTGCTGGGAACGTCTCGCTGAGCCCCCTGTCAGACGGACTTTCAACTCACACCTCCGGGAGAGCTTCTCCCAGGTCCCGGCAGAGGAGGGGGACATCGAGTCCGAGTGGACCATGTTCTCTTCCTCTATCGCCAATGCGGCGGCTCGTAGCTGTGGTCGCAAGGTCTCTGGTGCTGGTCCCGGCGGCAATCCCCGAACCCGGTGGTGGACACCGGCAGTAAGGGATGCCGTCAGGCTGAAGAAGGAGTCCTATCGAGCAATGATGGTTCGTGGGACTCCTGAGGCAGCTGTCCAGTACCGGCAGGCCAAACGTGCCGCGGCCCGGGCTGTTGCAGAGGCAAAAACCCGGGACTGGGAGGAGTTCGGAGAGTCCATGGAGCATGACTATCGGTCGGCCTCGAAGAGGTTCTGGCAAACCGTCCGGCGCCTCAGGAGGGGGAAGCAGTTCTTTGCCAACACCGTGTATGGTGCGGGTGGAGGGCTGCTGACCTCGACTGGGGATATTGTCGGGCGGTGGAAGGAATACTTCGAGGTTCTCCTCAATCCCCCCGTCACGTCCCCCGTCCAGGAGGCAGAGGCTGAGGATGTTGGGGCGGATACTTCCATCTCCCTGGCCGAGGTCACCAAGGTGGTTGGCAGCCTCCATGGTGGCAAGGCGCCGGGAGTGGATGAGATCCGTCCTGACTATCTAAAGTCTCTGGATGTTGTAGGACTGTCTTGGCTGACACGTCTCTGCAACATCGCGTGGCGATCGGGGGCGGTGCCAATGGAGTGGCAGACCGGGGTGGTGGTCCCTCTCTACAAGAAGGGGGACCGGAGGGTGTGTTCCAATTATCGTGGGATCACACTCCTCAGCCTCCCCGGTAAGGTCTACTCCAAGGTACTGGAGAGGAGGCTTCGTCCGATGGTCGAATCTCGGATTCAGGAGGAGCAGTGTGGTTTTCGTCCCGGTCGCGGAACACTGGACCAGCTCTATACTCTCCATCGGATACTCGAGGGTTCATGGGAGTTCGCCCAACCTGTCCACATGTGCCTTGTGGATTTGGAGAAGGCGTTCGACCGCGTTCCCCGGGGTGTCCTTTGGGGGGTCCTCCGGGAGTACGGGGTCCGGGGTCCTCTGCTGAGGGCTGTTCGGTCCCTGTATGACCGGAGCCAGAGCTGTGTTCGCATTGCTGGCAGTAAGTCAGACCTGTTCCCGGTGCATGTTGGCCTCCGCCAAGGCTGCCCTTTGTCACCGGTTCTGTTCACTGTATTTATGGACAGAATCTCTAGGCGCAGCCAGGGGCCGGAGGGGGTCCGGTTCGGGAACCACAGGATTTCATCTCTACTTTTTGCGGATGATGTCGTCCTGCTGGCTCCAACGAACCAGGACCTGCAACATGCACTGGGGACGGTTTGCAGCCGAGTGTGAAGCGGCTGGGATGAGAATCAGCACCTCCAAATCCGAGGCCATGGTGCTTGACCGGAAAAAGGTGCCTTGCCCTCTCCAGGTGGGTGGAGAGGTCCTTCCTCAAGTGGAGGAGTTCAAGTATCTCGGGGTCTTGTTCACGAGTGAGGGGAGGATGGAGCGTGAGATTGACAGGCGGATCGGTGCAGCGTGCGCAGTGATGCGGTCTCTGTATCGGACCGTTGTGGTAAAGAGGGAGCTGAGCCGAAAGGCAAAGCTCTCAATTTACCGGTCAATCTTCGTTCCCTCCCTCACCTATGGTCATGAGCTGTGGGTAATGACCGAAAGAACGAGATCGCGGATACAAGCGGTCGAAATGAGCTTCCTCCGCAGAGTGGCTGGGCGCTCCCTTAGAGATAGGGTGAGGAGCTCGGTCACACGGGAGGAGCTCGGAGTAGAGCCGCTGCTTCTCCACGTCGAGAGGAACCAGTTGAGGTGGCTCGGGCATCTGTTCAGGATGCCTCCTGGACGCCTTCCTGGGGAGGTGTTCCGGGCACGTCCCACCGGGAGGAGGCCCCGGGGAAGACCCAGGACACGCTGGAGAGACTATGTCTCTCAGCTGGCCTGGGAACGCCTAGGGGTCCCCCCGGACGAGCTTGAGGAGGTGTGTGTGGATAGGGAAGTCTGGGCGTCTCTGCTTAGACTGCTGCCCCCGCGACCCGGCAACGGATAAAGCGGAAGAAAATGGATGGATGGATGGATGGATGGATATACTGCATGTTTAAGGCTTATCCCAGGTTTGTGCTCAGTTGAATTTCAAAACTCGTTGATGTTTTAATAATTGAGCATTGCGTTAGACCCTGGACTTCTATGAAAGCTCATTAATAAAACAAAGTGACATTGTTTTAGGGGCCATCTGTAAACACCAGGCTCCTTGAACAGCCCTCCACTACCTCGGCTCTGCTTAGCCCAAGTACGTTGGACTAATCCATAATTCATGCTGTACTTAAGATGGAGAGAGTCAGCGTCTGTTGCGGGTAAAGGACTGCAGTGCACCGCGAGCTGATGCTAACGAACCGGTCACTAAGACTCGGATTCTGTAAAGTACATTATTTGCATTTGTTGCTGCCCACTCGAGTCCAGTCTCTTCTAATGGCCGCAAGATACTATGGTGCACTGGAGCGGATTATGGGTCATCGCTAAGCCTCAGCCTGTGGGGATATAAGTGCTACTTATCGTGCGAAATAGTACTTTTAATACCTAATAACATTTACCACCAGATAAAAAATATGTCAGTGCATAAGCTCGCGACTTGCTGCAGCTGCTCCTCGGCTGTTTCCAGACTTTAACAACTTATCATCATTGGAGATACTTTTCTTTCAACAAATAATGCTGAAAACGTTTGCACGTAGAGCAGGCATGTCAGACTCAGGCCCTAGGGCCAAATCCGGCCATCGAGACCACATTTAGTGGCTCTTGAAATGATTTTCAGTCCCTTAACTTGAAGCGTTAGATGGAAATGCATTGGCTACTTTGGCATTTTGTACTTAATCTTAAAGTGTATAATCAGTAAAACAACCACATCATCGTAATTAGAAGTTAAATTAGTAGTATTAAACTATCAGTCTGGAAATACATCTCTTCTCGATTTTTGGCCCAGTTGTGGTTGAATCCAAACCAACCAGAAAAAAAATATACAAAGAATGAAGGCCTTCTTGCACTGAGGGTGTCTCAGTCTTCCGCTAAAAGTACAATACAACCTTCTCATACAACAACATAAAGTCATGTCTCTACTTTTAAACGGTGTTCTTGTAATCGTGTAATTACTTCTTCACACTCATCTTCCTCGCTGCTTGTTTTGTATATTTTAGTTTTGCTGTTGTTATCCCAGTGATGATTCCCACCCGGGCCTCAAAAGGCTTTGCTCTGCTTTGTTTACTGGAAGCCATAACCTAACAGGGTTATTGTGCTTTGTGGAGCAGTGAAGGGCTCCGCAGCAGTTTTAGAGTGTGCAGGATTGTTGACATATAAAAATAATTCATGACCCCCAGCCGTGCTCCGCAGATGAGCAAACTCTGAGATGCATGGCGCTGACCAGACTGATCATCTGTGTGAGTTTGGGCAGCAGCGTCTATATTTAGGTCCATATTGTTATTTATTTATTAGATTCAGTGACAGAAGACTGATTCTCTTTTGCTGAGTGAAGGAGAGGGTCTGCAAGTCTCTCCTTCCTGCTGTGGTCAGACTGTACAACGAACACTGCTGAGCCTGAACCCAGGACCTTCTTGCTGTTAAGCGTTACCTACTGTGCCACTCGACTACTGTTTGACAGAAAGTTTAAAATAGCAATCCTCTGGTAATGAATCCCTCAATAAATCAAGACAATGTACTTCATAAAATAGCCCCTCCCACCACCACCAACCATTCACACACGCACCAGACTCATTCTAATGCGGGGGGAAGTGTCTTGCCTAAGGACACAACCACAGTTTAGCACTTTACAGCCACAGCCGCCCCACTGTGGCACCTGCTGTTCCCCAGAGGTCTCCCATCACACCACTAACCAGGTCTGACAGAATGGCTTTCACGTGCAGGTATGGCGACATAATTGTTGATGTTTAGGCACAGAAGCCTTTTAGTTTCGACACACACAAAGCAAATGTGAACCAAAACCGGTAACTTACAGTGTATTTTGAAGTCTTTGTACTGCCGGTCTTCTATGGCCACCACATACAGAGAGGCGCGGTCAGGGAACATCAATCCTCCAGGTTTCTGCTCCACAAATGAAGCGAGAAGACGACAAACAGATCCACAATTAATCTCCACAGAATGAAAAGATCTACAGTGCAGCGGTTTGACATTTCCTTCCTCAGTCTGAATCATTGTGTTGATATTTGTTGCCTCTGGGCTCGGCGACTCGGCGACTCGGTCTCGCTCTGCCGCTTTCCACCGTAAAAAAAAGATCTCACAGTGTAAAAAAAATGAATCCTCGAAACACGGTAAAGCTTTGCTCAAGTGTGTATGCAGCAGAAAATCAATGCAAAAGTATATTATACAGATATTTCCCATTTATTACCACTCAAACTCCCAAAGCAGTCGGTTTGACGGCTTTTCGTTTTGGAAGTGACTCTGCTTATACATGTTTTTGGTCTGTGTAACTTTTTCTGTTTCTATATGTTCTTTATTACTAAATCGTTATGTTTTGAAATTCTCTTGATCCTAGACTGGTTCCAGACCGGTGTAGAGCAATCTGGGCTTGGAGCAAGTGCTAGTTACCATAGCAACGCACTGTTTACTTGCAGCCGTTAGCATTTAGTTCAGCTGTATTTCATATACAGTTAACCAGTATTAGCATGGATTAAAGAGAAAACCCTGTGAAAAGCTTAATTTAGAAAAAAAAGTGAATAAAATGACTACTCATGGAGCTCTAGAAGCGCCTGAAACAAGGGTCATTTAAATAGTAGAAATGCTTAAATTGACACGATTATTAATTTTGCTGCTGCTTTTAATGTTACCAATACTATGTGTGTGTGTCTGTGGGTTTGTGTGTGCGTATGTTTGTGTGTATGTGTGGGTTCATGTGTGCGTATGTTTGTGTGGGTTCATGTGTGCGTATGTTTGAGTGTGTGTGTGGGTTCGTGTGTGTGTATTTGTGTGTGTGTGTATGTTTGTGTGTATGTGTGGGTTCATGTGTAAGTATGTTTGAGTGTGTGTGTGGGTTCGTGTGTGTGTGTTTGTGTGTGTGTGTATGTTTGTGTGTGTGTATGTTTGTGTGTGTGGGTTTGTGTGGGTTTGTGTGTGCGTATGTTTGTGTGTGTGTGCGTGGGTTTGTGTGTGCGTATGTTTGTGTGTGTGTATGTTTGTGAGTGTGTATGGGTTCGTGTGTGCGTATGTTTGTGTGTGTGTGTGCGTTCGGGTGTGCGTATGTTTGTGTGTATGTGTGGGTTCGCGTGTGCGTATGTTTGTGTGTTTTTGTGGGTTTGTGTGTGCGTATGTTTGTGTGGGTTCATGTGTGCGGATGTTTGTGTGGGTTCATGTGTGCGTATGTTTGTGTGGGTTTGTGTGTGTGTATGTTTGTGTGGGTTCGTGTGTGCGTATGTTTGTGAGTGTGTGTGGGTTCATGTGTGCGTATGTTTGTGTGTGTGTGTGTGTGTGTGTGTGCGTATGTTTGTGTGGGTTCGTGTGTGCGTATGTTTGTGTGTATTTGTGGGTTTGTGTGTGCGTATGTTTGTGTGGGTTCGTGTGTGCGTATGTTTGTGTGGGTTCGTGTGTGCGTATGTTTGTGTGGGTTTGTGTGTGCGTATGTTTGTGTGTATTTGTGGGTTTGTGTGGGTTTGCGTGTGCGTATGTTTGTGTGGGTTCATGTGTGCGTATGTTTGTGTGGGTTCGTGTGTGCGTATGTTTGTGTGGGTTCGTGTGTGCGTATGTTTGTGAGTGTGTGTGGGTTCATGTGTGCGTATGTTTGTGTGTGTGTGTGTGTGTGTGTGTATGTTTGTGTGGGTTCATGTGTGTGTATGTTTGTGTGGGTTTGTGTGTGCGTATGTTTGTGAGTGTGTGTGGGTTCATGTGTGCGTATGTGTGTGTGTGTGTGTGTGTGTGTGTGCGTATGTTTGTGTGGGTTCGTGTGTGCGTATGTTTGTGTGGGTTCGTGTGTGCGTATGTTTGTGTGTATTTGTGGGTTTGTGTGTGCGTATGTTTGTGTGGGTTTGCGTGTGCGTATGTTTGTGTGGGTTCATGTGTGCGTATGTTTGTGTGGGTTCGTGTGTGCGTATGTTTGTGAGTGTGTGTGGGTTCATGTGTGCGTATGTTTGTGTGTGTGTGTGTGTGTGTGTGCGTATATTTGTGTGGGTTCATGTGTGCGTATGTTTGTGTGGGTTCGTGTGTGCGTATGTTTGTGAGTGTGTGTGGGTTCATGTGTGCGTATGTTTGTGTGTGTGTGTGGGTGTGTGTGTGCGTATGTTTGTGTGCGTGTGCGTGTGCGTGTGTGTGTGTATAACATTACAGTGTCTTTTTGCTATAGCACTTGTGTGTCTCTGTTTTAGCACAGTCTTTGTTTGTACATCCATCTTTTTGTCCATTTTCATGAAACATTACACAGATGAGTGTGTGGACCCCAGTGACTTATGGGGACCTAAATAACACACCATGATCTGGCACTGATCAGACAAAAACATGATAATTCAGCTAATATTCCAGCAGTGCCGGGAACACAGAGGAACTACATTTACACAAAAAGAGATTTCAGAGTAAAATACAAACCAGCCACTTGTCTCTGGCAAAGATGACCGTGTTCAGCATAGACTCGTAGAAGAGGCTGTAGCCCATCCACTCCGAGATTATGATGTCGACCTGCTCAACGGGGAGCTCCACCTCCTCCACTTTCCCTTTGAAGATGGTTATGACTGAAACACGGATAGAAATAATGCAACACAAAACATTAAAGGGATAACACTTCCTCAAACGTATGTATTTATCTAAAAACATGATTCAGTCCATTCTCAAAGTCCTTCTCGTTGTAGATTTCTGATCTTGTTTGATTCTTTGACTTTAGAGCAAGGCGATACGACTTCAATTTCCCCGGAGCTGATATTATCAAAAGGCCGTGGTTTCTGGGCTGTAGACATGCACGGCTCTGCCAAAGCCTGGATCAGACTCGGACTGGACTCGGACCAACCAGGTTTGATCCTTTATTAACCCAGAAATGAAGTCAACTCAGTAGCTCAGTTGGTAGAGCATTGGCCTTAAGGCCAGAAGGTCGTGGGTTCAATTCCCACCTCTGCACCTTCTCCACCGACTCCCACTGATGACTGCTGTCGTTGTGTCCTTGGGCAAGACACTTAACCCCACTTTGCCCAAAGCCCCCACTGAAAGATCAAGGCTATGCTCACACTCAGAGAGCAGCCGTCCTCCTGTGGACTCACCACCTGCAGAGGGTCAGTGAGGGGCTGGTGCTATGAGACTTGGGTGCATCTCTGATTGCCACCCCCCTGACCAGAAATGGATTAAAGGGTAGAAAATGGATGGATGGATGGATGGATGAAGTCAACTCGACAATTTTTTTTTTAAACAAAATCAAAACTAGACCAACGACAGTAGCTCAGTTGGTAGAGCAGTGGCCTTTGAGCCTGGAGGTCGTGAGTTCGATTCCCACCATGGGACCTACTCCAATTGCTCCCACTGATGTCTACCGTCGTTGTGTCCTTGGGCAAGACACTTAACCCCACTGAAAGACCAAGGCTGTTTCACCACTGACAGAGCAGCCATCTTTCTGTGGACTCACCCCCTGCAGAGGATCAGAGAGGGACTGGTGCTATGAGCATTGGGTGGCAGCTCTTATTGCCCCCCCCCTGACCCAGAAATGGAAAAATAAAGGGCTTGAAAAATGAAATGAAAACTAGACCAAGACAAAATCAGTAAAAACTAGACTTTTTTTGGTATTTGGAAGATGGGGGTTGGCTCGGCCTGATTTCGGATGCATTTTTGAGAATTATTTAAGTCGTGCTCTCATCAAAAAACAGATAAGAACTAAAGTAGACACAGACAAGTCCTACTTTAGACCGGTTTTATATCTGGTGGAACTCAGAATATGTGTTCAAGGGCAGCGGGCTGAACAAACACGCACAACAACGTAGGTTTCCTCCGGGTGCTCCGGTTTCCCCTACCACTAAAAACATGCACAATAGGTCTGAATGTAAATGAGAGAGTGAATGGATGGTGTTGGAGCTGATTTATTTTCTTGAGCTATTTATTGAATTAAATTATTTTTGCAGTTCTGCTTTTAGGTCCTTCCGTGTTTATCCGTGATAAATAAGTTTACATTAAAAAGTCGACATATAGTTTCAGGACTCTCGAATGAAGAGGTTACAGAGTGTATCTTTATCCCAGCTGTATCAGTCTCAGTAACACAATTAACTCCATCCATCCATTTTCTTCCCCTTAATCCATTTCTGGGTTGGGGGTGACAGTCAGAGCACCAGCCCCTCACTGATCCTCCTGCAGGTGCTGAGTCCACAAGAGCTGAGATCTTTCAGTGGGGGCTTCAGGCAAAGTGGGGTTAAGTGTCTTGCCCAAGGACACAACAACAGCAGTCATCAGTGGGAGTCATGAAGTAGGTCTTGTGCTGGGCTCAAACTCACAACCTTCAGGCTCTACCAACTTGGCCACTGTCGCCCCTATTAACTTCAATGTAATTCAAATAATAAAAAACAACAGTAGTTATTTCGTAAGACTTTCTCCGACACAGATCAGAGAATAAACCATGGGAAAAGAGCTCAAATTGGGCAAAATGTGTCTTTAGTTGAGCACTTTTTGACTGCCTTAAAACAAGATTTTCCAACGGGACAAAGCAAAATGATCTTGTTTTTAAAAGATACAGAAACATCTCCCTTGGAATGGGGTTAATAAAGCAACACTTCTTGAAATAAGGCTAAATGGCTTTGACAAAGTACTTTAAAATACTTAAATTAAGATAAAAACCACTAGATTCAAGCAATGATTATCTTATGTTTGATCATTTTTGAAACAGTTCAAACACAAGATTAAAAAAACACACAGAGCCATTGGTGCATAACGGGCATAAAACCTAATCTCTCACTCGGTTTAGTCAAAATAAAAACAGTTTCCGTTCATTTCCTCACATCCATATTCTCCGCGAGTGCCGTCATCCTTCAGAGGGGACTGCAGGTTTATTTAGTTCAGTAAGCGTTGCCATGGCAGCCCTCACTCTCTTATGGAAATGGCTCCTTCTGGATTCTACATCTCTGCCCCGGCCTTAAATCACACATTGATTTTTGCAAAGTTAGTTCCCGGCTGACACTGTCCATAGCTTAAAAAAAAAAAAAAGTTTGTTGAAAGTTTGCCACTACATTGGATTTACAAGAGCACGCTTCATATTCATAGGTCCATATGGCCGGGACACTGCCTGCCAGCGGAGTTTGTGGGCCTATTATTGTTTTCTGAGCGCTCGGGCAGTAGCTCGGCACCGACCGTGTTTATGATGTGCAGTAATGGAAACATATGCTCAGAAGGCGGTGGCGTTTGTTCACGGAATATAAATGAGTTCCAAAAGCTGATCAAAAGCCAAGGGGTCATTAGACACTAGTGGGAGAGGTGAGGGGTCAGATAGTTTTTGGGCTTGTGTGTTTTATTGTTTTACCAAGGGGTGTCACAGCAGTTCTCAAAAGGCCAGTGTGGCTGCAGGTTTTCATTCCAACCAAGCAGGAGTACAGCAGAGACTTAACTGAGGTCTGGTGGACTCCTGCTTGTTTGGAATAAGCCGGGCACTCACTTAGAGATAGGGGGAGGAGCTCAGTCACACGGGAGAAGCTCGGAGTAGAGCCGCTGTTCCTTATGATTTTATACTGATCCAGACCAGAGCAGAGAGGATGCATAATCCCAACCAATCAGATCAAGCGGAAATCCACTGGAGGAAAGAACTTTTATTTGTATTTATTTTTAAATGCTAATGGTGCATTCAGAATTTCACTCTGAGCCAGAGCAGTCCAGAGGATAAGAAGCATCACACCTCTGCTGCTTTTTGCTTTCATTTGTTTGTGTGGATGGATGTGTTTTTGCTGCTGGACACCTGGACTTCTCCTGTGGGGGATCAGTAAAGTCTCTATGACACGCTCCTCACAGCAGCAGGAGAACGCTCTATTGATTTGAATTTAATTTCAAAACGTTCTACCGGTCATTATTTCTTGATAATTTACTTCTCAAAACAATAATGACCACTGCCCTTTGGCAACGCACTCTGTGCTTGTAATTCATGTGTGTAGATTACTCCGCAAGTAGTTCCGGCCACTCTGGAGCTAGCCACGCTCAATAAAAGCAAATACCAATCGATCAACACAATCAAATGTTATTGGGAGAATACACTAGACATGTTCATTCATAATACATGTGCACAGAGGCTTTCAGGATTTTCTGTTGAGGTTTTCATGACAAAAATACAATTTTAATGCATTTTGAGAGAGTTCTAGTTTGGAAGTTGCTAGCCTAGTTGTTACTAGCCTAGCCACGGGAAAGCCTTTGGGAACTATTTTATTTTCTGTCATTAAATAAACCTTTCTGTATTCATAAGAGTAGACTGAAGTTTATTTTGTGTGTTCTGTTGGTACAAAGCCGTATAATAAGCGGGAAAATGTGTAGTATACAGGTCATTATCGGAAAATAAGTACCGACAAGGCGGAGCGGTCTGCTTCCGCCCTGAAGTGTGTAGGATACATTATCCCTTACATAATCTACTGCTACTGCTACTGCTACCAGACCTGATGCTTCCTCTGATGACAGACACATCAGAGGAAGCATCAGTCCCTCTTTTTAATTCTTAAAACCCACTCTTATCCTGTGGCCTTCCCATAACTGTCTGTATTTAAAGTCTACATGTATTTCACTTTAATCTCTTGTATTTCTTTTTGATGTTACATAATTATGTCAGTTTTTTATTGCTTTATCCTGACTGTACTTTACAAATAAAGAATTATCATTACACATCAGGGCTTTCGTGGTGCGGTTGTTAGTGCAATAAAAGTGTAAGTGCTCACCGCTGTGGAGGTGGTTGGATTTGATGATCCTCTCCGAGTACTCCGATATACTGGAACATTCAATCTGGCAAAAGACAAAAGAGAAGTGACGGCGCTGAGGTAATGGACTGGGATCCTTACGGGAATATTATCAGTGATGGGAAGTCTGCTGCACTCTTGACTCTAACCGGAATCACTTTTTCTTTTTGTGAGAATCTGCTGTGAGGAGAGCGGGGAATGCGGAAGTTTGATTTTGCAGAAAGATCACAGGCTTGACAGGTATTCTCCAGACAACATAACGAGAGAAACACAGTTAGGGATGAAGAGAGGAAGGCTGAGGGAGAACTGTATGTACACCTGCTTTTTATTCTGCTTTGAAAATCCATTCATCCAAACAGCAATTGATTAAAAAAAGAAGAATCCCCATTTCATTTACTGTGAAATGTTGTGTTTCCTTTCAAATACCTAATAGTTTGATTATTAGTGTATTGCTTTGACAGAACCACAGTCTGAAACGGATTCAAGATTCAAGAATTTATGATTTATTTGCCGTTTGCAGTCAAACCACATTGGAAAAACTGTACAAGACTGCACCATAGTACACACCAGAGCTCCTGCCACGCGGCACCATTTTTCCGGCGCTTATTTTTTTCTCACAGATTGAAACAAAACTTTTAAGTGTTATGAACTAGAACTTGGAGAGAACATACCCCCGGAAAAAAATTATAATACTGAGCTGATGTGTGGGTATAATTACATTTTCCTACAAGTTAAGCCTGGTTCACACGAGACGATTTTAAAATGGTCGGCCGATTTCCCTAACCTGAGAGACCCCACACACAGAGATAAACAATCAAGGGTCTAACCACTTTGGTCGTACAGTGTGTGGTGCAGCCACACGACAAAACCACACAAACCACACAAACCACACACGAACCGAGCATTCCCAGGTCAGACGGAAACCTCACAAAATCTCTGGAGATCAAGCGTGACTTCAGCGTAAACCATCATGGAGGACGAAGAGCTGCAGCGGCAATAGTTTGTTTTTAACAGAGAAAAAGTGTTTTCAAAGGAAAAGGCTTTGGTCGAAGAAATGGAGACAACGCGAGCTCGGATTATAAATATTTATATATATATATATATTTATGTATATATATATATTTATTTATATATATATTTATGCGCCACGCCGCTGACTATTATGATTATTTTCCGGTGTTTCCTCGCCGCCTCGTCTTCTGATTGGCTACATGCCGCAGTCCACTGGCAGCGTGCCAAAACAATCCAACATGTTGGATATCCCTGAGATCAGAGCAGTCCAGAAATCCTTCTGAGCGACGTCTGATTTTTTTAAAAGATTGTTGTTAGTGGTAAATTGGATCTTAAATCGGCCTAATTATCCTGTCGTGTGAACCAGGCTTTTAACATCACAAACAGTGTCTTATGAGCAATCCTGTCAACAGAAAAATACACACACATAAACACACACAGACACACAGACACACACATAAACACACACATACAGACACACACATAAACACACACACAGACAGACACACAGACACACACAAACACACAGACACACAGACACACACATAAACACACACAGACACACACACACACACACACAGACACACACATAAACACACACACAGACAGACACACAGACACACACATAAACACACAGACACACACATAAACACACACAGACACACACATAAACACACACAGACAGACACACAGACACACACACACACAGACAGACACAGACACACACACACGCACACACACACACACACACACACACAAACACACCCAGACACACACAGGTTTCTGCCGTGTATTGATATATACAGATATAAGTTGTTTGATACCGTCATTATGCATTTTACTCCCAAACAAATACACACAGCACATTTTCAGCAGAAGTCTACACAAAAACACTGCCTCTTGTCGTACTTTTTTAAAGCTGGGTCAACTCTGAAAACCTCCCAACGCAAGCTATTTATTCTTTTCTCCACGGCGTCCCATCGTGGGTCCGCTCTGTCCTTATTCTATGCTCTGAATAGATCGTTTCATCTTAGTCTGACTCTCCTCGGCTCTTTCACACTTTCATCGTGTCCACTAATCACGCCTCGACTGAGACCGCCGCAGTTAAAGAGGGACGACAAAACGCTGCTTTATCCATCATCCACTCGGCTCCGGAATGTTCCCATGAGCTTCCCTCAGACTCAGACCTCAAACATGATACAATATGAAGTTATAAATCGCTCAAATCAAGTGGTTTTTATCTGAATCTGAGCACATTCTGACTGCGTTAAAACTAAATTTGCCGTTTAAACAAAGCCGTTTAGTCTCATTTCAAGAACTGTTGCTTTAGTTTTCTCATTTCTTGTATCTTTTTAAAACAAGATCCTTTTGCTTTATCCCATTGGCACATTCTGTTTTGAGGCAGTCAAACAAACTGTACCGGGCGACACGGTGGCTGAGTGGTTAGCAAGAAGGTCATGGGTTCGAATCCCGGTCGGAACAGGGCCTTTCTGAGTGCAGTTTAAAGGTTCTCCTCGGATCTGCGTAGGTTTCCTCTGGGTGCTCCGGTTTCGCCTGCCACTGAATGTGATGAGTGAGTGAATGGATGGTGTTGATTGGGGGCTTTGATGCTCATGTGTGTGGCGTCTCGCTTCCGTCATCACCGTGTGGAGAGATTGGAACAATATCTGTACATTGTAAAGTGCTTTGGGTGACATTAGTCTGTAAAAATGCGCTGAATAAATAAAAAAAATAAAGAAATGTTGAGATTGAGATACTTTCTGCCAAATTATAGCATTTTGTGACTTATTTTTCATCCCTTTTTGCAGTGTGGGCCTGTCCAAGGTGTGCCGTCGTGATAGATCCAGCTGCTTCTAATACAGGCCCGGGCGGGTTGTAAAAGTCCGAGGTACCTCTGTGTGAGCACCACGGGCTGACAGGGGATAGGCCTAACTAATGAACGAATGGGCAAAGGTCTGCTGCAAAAGAGCTTTTATTGATTTGAAGTAATTGATGTTAAGTCTCGTTTATTATACAACTCAATACCAGCAGGACTCCGATGACCCATTAGGCCGCGTTATAAATCTATTGTCACCGGGTTCTGTTGCCAGTGGACCTTTCTGCAAACGGATTTATCTCTTGTTGCGTTGTTTAATAGGTGGAGTTTGTGTTGTCGGCTTGGTTTTCAGCTGCAGGACAGGTGCCAATGCAACTCTGAGGCATTAGAAGTCATTTTGGATAGACATTTTGAAAAGGGAAATGCATTATGACGTCTGAGAGTCATATTTACGCACCTACATCTTACCTTTGAATGTTCTGAAAAACGGCAGCAGGTCCTAAGTGTCTCTGAAACAGTTGTTGTTTTGTGTTTTACAATTTTTATTTTTATTGCTTTTTTCTACCCAAGATGGCTGCAGTACAGTTTTCATGGTTTTACACTGGTCCAGACCAGAGCAGAGAGGATTTATGGTCCGAACCAAGTGGATCAGATTAAAACCCACTGGAGGAATGCTAACTTTTTGAACAATGCTAATGAAGCTTTCAGCATTTTACTTTGGACCAGAGCAGAGAAAATGATCCGAACCAAGAGGCTACTCCACCTCTGCTGCTGTGACCCGTCCTGCTCCACCCAGAGGCTACTCCACCTCTCCTGCTGTGACCCGTCCTGCTCCACCCAGAGGCTACTCCACCTCTGCTGCTGTGACCCGTCCTGCTCCACCCAGAGGCTACTCCACCTCTGCTGCTGTGACCTGTCCTGCTCCACCCAGAGGCTACTCCACCTCTGCTGCTGTGACCCGTCCTGCTCCACCCAGAGGCTACTCCACCTCTCCTGCTGTGACCTGTCCTGCTCCACCCAGAGGCTACTCCACCTCTGCTTCTGTGACCTGCCCTGCTCCACCCAGAGGCTACTCCACCTCTGCTGCTGTGACCTGTCCTGCTCCACCCAGAGGCTACTCCACCTCTGCTGCTGTGACCCGTCCTGCTCCACCCAGAGGCTACTCCACCTCTGCTGCTGTGACCTGTCCTGCTCCACCCAGAGGCTACTCCACCTTTTGACCCGTCCTGCTCCACCCAGAGGCTACTCCACCTCACTCCAGTTTCACAGCCTAAGTTCTGGATCTACAGCCTGTTCGTCCATGATCTGGGACATTTAAGGTTATTATGCAAATTTACTGACATTTTAGACATTGGTCATCCTGCTCCCTATGTGTTTGTTATTATTGAATTTACTGCACTGCATAAAGTGATGATAAATAAGTCAAAAACTACTGAAACTTGGCAAAATGAATCTCAATTTAAGGACATTTTGACTGCCATGAAACAAGATGGGACAAGCATAATTATCTTGGAATGAGACAAGATGAAAACACTCAAGCAATTTTTGCCTCTTAATTTAGTGTGTTGGAAATGTTTGATTCTCTGATCTGTTGTTGCAGAATCGACTACTTTATAAAGTCCTCCTAGGCGACTGCTGTTGTGATTTAGGGCTATTTTAATCATGGATTGGCCCAGGAATGACTGAAAAATTAGCTAAATCCTAAGACTGGCAATCAGACTTTAGACAGTTACCATGGTTACCAGGAATGATCTCGCAGCTTACTTTTTAGAGCGTTGTGATGTCACATGACCACAACCTATGAGCAAAACAAAGTATTCTATTAATTACAAATAAAACACATTTTCCACAGACATAAATTCACTTGTTTATGAGACAGTCTTTGGGTGTTTCATAAAAATCCACCATAAAAAAACAATTACAACAGGCTGTGACTCCTCAGTGTCACCTCCATAAACATTAACGAGGGCGTGTCTGCGAAATGTCCCGGACCAAAACGTATTCGTAAACAAAGTCTCAGTTCGGTCCATGTTTTACTATCGGCAGAATCAAAGAGATGCCGTTAAAGTCGTCCAAATGTCGGAAACCAGCTCAAATATTTCACCTGTTTTGCGCAATGGCCGCTGAAAACCAAAGCCCATCCATCCATCCATTTTCTTCCCCTTCATCCATTTCTGGGTCGGGGGGGTTCTGGTCAGAGCTGCACCCAGTACACAGAGCTCCAGCCCCAACCAGCCTGGACACACACACAACCAGCCTGGACACACACACAACCAGCCTGGACACACACACAACCAGCCTGGACACACACACAACCAGCCTGGACACACACACAACCAGCCTGGACACACACACAACCAGCCTGGACACACACACAACCAGCCTGGACACACACACAACCAGCCTGGACACACACACAACCAGCCTGGACACACACACAACCAGCCTGGACACACACACAACCAGCCTGGACACACACACAACCAGCCTGGACACACACACAACCAGCCTGGACACACACACAACCAGCCTGGACACACACACAACCAGCCTGGACACACACACAACCAGCCTGGACACACACACAACCAGCCTGGACACACACACAACCAGCCTGGACACACACACAACCAGCCTGGACACACACAACACAGCCTGGAACACACACAACCAGCCTGGACACACACACAACCAGCCTGGACACACACACAACCAGCCTGGACACACACACAACCAGCCTGGACACACACACAACCAGCCTGGATACACACACAACCAGCCTGGATACACACACAACCAGCCTGGACACACACACAACCAGCCTGGATACACACACAACCAGCCTGGATACACACACAACCAGCCTGGACACACACACAACCAGCCTGGATACACACACAACCAGCCTGGACACACACACAACCAGCCTGGACACACACACAACCAGCCTGGACACACACACAACCAGCCTGGACACACACACAACCAGCCTGGACACACACACAACCAGCCTGGACACACACACAACCAGCCTGGACACACACACAACCAGCCTGGACACACACACAACCAGCCTGGACACACACACAACCAGCCTGGAACACACACACAACCAGCCTGGACACACACACAACCAGCCTGGACACACACACAACCAGCCTGGACACACACACAACCAGCCTGGACACACACACAACCAGCCTGGACACACACACAACCAGCCTGGGACACACACACAACCAGCCTGGACACACACACAACCAGCCTGGACACACACACAACCAGCCTGGACACACACACAACCAGCCTGGACACACACACAACCAGCCTGGACACACACACAACCAGCCTGGACACACACACAACCAGCCTGGATACACACACAACCAGCCTGGAACACACACAACCAGCCTGGACACACACACAACCAGCCTGGATACACACACAACCAGCCTGGACACACACACAACCAGCCTGGACACACACACAACCAGCCTGGACACACACACAACCAGCCTGGACACACACACAACCAGCCTGGACACACACACAACCAGCCTGGACACACACACAACCAGCCTGGATACACACACAACCAGCCTGGACACACACACAACCAGCCTGGACACACACACAACCAGCCTGGACACACACACAACCAGCCTGGAACACACACACACAACCAGCCTGGACACACACACAACCAGCCTGGACACACACACAACCAGCCTGGACACACACACAACCAGCCTGGACACACACACAACCAGCCTGGACACACACACAACCAGCCTGGATACACACACAACCAGCCTGGACACACACACAACCAGCCTGGATACACACACAACCAGCCTGGACACACACACAACCAGCCTGGATACACACACAACCAGCCTGGACACACACACAACCAGCCTGGATACACACACAACCAGCCTGGACACACACACAACCAGCCTGGATACACACACAACCAGCCTGGATACACACACAACCAGCCTGGACACACACACAACCAGCCTGGATACACACACAACCAGCCTGGATACACACACAACCAGCCTGGACACACACACAACCAGCCTGGACACACACACAACCAGCCTGGACACACACACAACCAGCCTGGACACACACACAACCAGCCTGGACACACACACAACCAGCCTGGACACACACACAACCAGCCTGGACACACACACAACCAGCCTGGACACACACACAACCAGCCTGGACACACACACAACCAGCCTGGACACACACACAACCAGCCTGGACACACACACAACCAGCCTGGACACACACACAACCAGCCTGGACACACACACAACCAGCCTGGACACACACACAACCAGCCTGGACACACACACAACCAGCCTGGACACACACACAACCAGCCTGGATACACACACAACCAGCCTGGACACACACACAACCAGCCTGGACACACACACAACCAGCCTGGACACACACACAACCAGCCTGGACACACACACAACCAGCCTGGATACACACACAACCAGCCTGGATACACACACAACCAGCCTGGACACACACACAACCAGCCTGGATACACACACAACCAGCCTGGATACACACACAACCAGCCTGGACACACACACAACCAGCCTGGATACACACACAACCAGCCTGGACACACACACAACCAGCCTGGACACACACACAACCAGCCTGGACACACACACAACCAGCCTGGACACACACACAACCAGCCTGGACACACACACAACCAGCCTGGACACACACACAACCAGCCTGGATACACACACAACCAGCCTGGACACACACACAACCAGCCTGGATACACACACAACCAGCCTGGACACACACACAACCAGCCTGGACACACACACAACCAGCCTGGACACACACACAACCAGCCTGGACACACACACAACCAGCCTGGCACACACACAACCAGCCTGGACACACACACAACCAGCCTGGACACACACACAACCAGCCTGGACACACACACAACCAGCCTGGACACACACACAACCAGCCTGGACACACACACAACCAGCCTGGACACACACACAACCAGCCTGGACACACACACAACCAGCCTGGATACACACACAACCAGCCTGGACACACACACAACCAGCCTGGATACACACACAACCAGCCTGGACACACACACACAACCAGCCTGGACACACACACAACCAGCCTGGACACACACACAACCAGCCTGGACACACACACAACCAGCCTGGACACACACACAACCAGCCTGGACACACACACAACCAGCCTGGATACACACACAACCAGCCTGGACACACACACAACCAGCCTGGACACACACACAACCAGCCTGGACACACACACAACCAGCCTGGACACACACACAACCAGCCTGGACACACACACAACCAGCCTGGACACACACACAACCAGCCTGGACACACACACAACCAGCCTGGACACACACACAACCAGCCTGGACACACACACAACCAGCCTGGACACACACACAACCAGCCTGGATACACACACAACCAGCCTGGACACACACACAACCAGCCTGGATACACACACAACCAGCCTGGACACACACACAACCAGCCTGGATACACACACAACCAGCCTGGACACACACACAACCAGCCTGGATACACACACAACCAGCCTGGACACACACACAACCAGCCTGGATACACACACAACCAGCCTGGATACACACACAACCAGCCTGGACACACACACAACCAGCCTGGATACACACACAACCAGCCTGGATACACACACAACCAGCCTGGACACACACACAACCAGCCTGGATACACACACAACCAGCCTGGATACACACACAACCAGCCTGGACACACACACAACCAGCCTGGATACACACACAACCAGCCTGGACACACACACAACCAGCCTGGACACACACACAACCAGCCTGGACACACACACAACCAGCCTGGACACACACACAACCAGCCTGGACACACACACAACCAGCCTGGACACACACACAACCAGCCTGGATACACACACAACCAGCCTGGACACACACACAACCAGCCTGGATACACACACAACCAGCCTGGACACACACACAACCAGCCTGGATACACACACAACCAGCCTGGACACACACACACAACCAGCCTGGATACACACACAACCAGCCTGGACACACACACAACCAGCCTGGATACACACACAACCAGCCTGGATACACACACAACCAGCCTGGACACACACACAACCAGCCTGGATACACACACAACCAGCCTGGATACACACACAACCAGCCTGGACACACACACAACCAGCCTGGATACACACACAACCAGCCTGGACACACACACAACCAGCCTGGACACACACACAACCAACTAGGGGTGTGACGATATATCGATATATCGCGATACTTTCTCCCGCAATTCGATTATCGATAAGCATTTATCAATATCGATTTTGAAATACTTAATATATGGTTACATTACCAAAACCAAAGCGAAGTGAGTAAATATGGATGCAAATGATCTGACTGCTGCTGTTTGGGTGAAAACAATTAGCAAAACGCAACCGTAGCATTTACAAAGCTACACAACAGACTCCTCTGTGAACAACAAAACACACAATCTCCATGGGTTTAATTACTGTGAGTTTAAAGCTGCCAACTCTGGACTTCTCTTGTTCTCTGTTTCTTAAGTAAGTATGAAATGTGGATTGCATTTTTAATCTCTGGTCATAAAACTAATTGATTTGGGAGCGAAAATATTAATTCCTGAGCTTCTTTCCCCCGATGGAAAACCAAGAGGAAAAGGTTCAAGACTTTAAATAACACATTTCGACCCCTTTCGAGTTTTTTTCCACCAGTGTTTTTATATCGTTCGACTTAAAAAGTGTTTTATTGAAGTCTAATAAAATGGTACAGATCTTTCAGTATATTAACAATAATGTACCACAGAAAGAAAACATAAAACCAGTGTTACCTTAAATTTGAATCTATTTTTAATAATTATTAAATCATTCTTATTCCTGCATTCTGAGTCCTCCTTCATCTCACCTCATCTCTCCACTTCACAGCAACAATCTCGGTGTTGAAACCCAATGAGACCAATAAAGGTTTATCTTATCTTATACAATGAATCAACATACAGAATACAAATATGGGGTATTAGACACACAAAACACACACACACACACGCCTGACCCTACCCCTCGCTGTGGGCGAACCTGTAGTTACTCCACAGGTTTGAGCTAAACAGTAGAAATATCGTTTGGACGCGAGAATAATCACTGAGCCGCTGAACTTCAGTCTGGATCTAGATCGAAACAGTTGTGTGTGCGGAGAGCGGATACACACAACCAGTCGTGATACACACACAACCAGCCGTGATACACACACAACCAGCCTGGACACACACACAACCAGCCTGGACACACACACAACCAGCCTGGACACACACACAACCAGCCTGGACACACACACAACCAGCCTGGATACACACACAACCAGCCTGGATACACACACAACCAGCCTGGACACACACACAACCAGCCTGGACACACACACAACCAGCCTGGACACACACACAACCAGCCTGGATACACACACAACCAGCCTGGATACACACACAACCAGCCTGGACACACACACAACCAGCCTGGATACACACACAACCAGCCTGGATACACACACAACCAGCCTGGATACACACACAACCAGCCTGGATACACACAACCAGCCTGGACACACACACAACCAGCCTGGACACACACACAACCAGCCTGGACACACACACAACCAGCCTGGATACACACACAACCAGCCTAGACACACACACAACCAGCCTGGATACACACACAACCAGCCTGGACACACACACAACCAGCCTGGATACACACACAACCAGCCTGGACACACACACAACCAGCCTGGACACACACACAACCAGCCTGGATACACACACAACCAGCCTAGACACACACACAACCAGCCTGGATACACACACAACCAGCCTGGACACACACACAACCAGCCTGGATACACACACAACCAGCCTGGACACACACACAACCAGCCTGGACACACACACAACCAGCCTGGATACACACACAACCAGCCTAGACACACACACAACCAGCCTGGATACACACACAACCAGCCTGGACACACACACAACCAGCCTGGATACACACACAACCAGCCTGGACACACACACAACCAGCCTGGACACACACACAACCAGCCTGGATACACACACAACCAGCCTAGACACACACACAACCAGCCTGGATACACACACAACCAGCCTGGACACACACACAACCAGCCTGGATACACACACAACCAGCCTGGACACACACACAACCAGCCTGGACACACACACAACCAGCCTGGATACACACACAACCAGCCTAGACACACACACAACCAGCCTGGATACACACACAACCAGCCTGGACACACACACAACCAGCCTGGATACACACACAACCAGCCTGGACACACACACAACCAGCCTGGATACACACACAACCAGCCTGGACACACACACAACCAGCCTGGACACACACACAACCAGCCTGGATACACACACAACCAGCCTGGACACACACACAACCAGCCTGGATACACACAACCAACTAGGGGTGTGACGATATATCGCGATACTTTCTCCCGCGATTCGATTATCGATATGCATTTATCAATATCGATTTTGAAATACTTAATATATGGCTACATTACGCATCTACATTCCATTTATCATGAAATAAAGTGTATTTTTTCTTTTATTTATGCCATAAATTGGCATATTGTATATTTCTGACCAATATATCGATAATTGTCATATCGTGATAAAATCGTTATCATGAGCTTTGTATCGTATCGTATCGTGAGGTACCCTTAGGTTCCCACCCCTACAACCAGCCAATAAGATGTGTCCACGGCAAAGTCAAGACACTGTTTTAAAGCTAGGGTATGTAACGTGTGTTTTCTTCAGATATAAGAGTTTTGTTTGTTCCTGAAGAAAGAAGTTGTGAACAAATCAGACTCAAACTTTCTGTCTTCTTCATCTCAATAACATATTATATTTTACAAACTTTAAACTTTCTTTTGAGTCACTCTTTTACTCTTTGCGCTGAGATCTGATTGGTTCAAATTCGTCCTCTGTCACTTGTGATGGAGGTCAGAACGTACATGCACACTGCAAAAAAAGCTGCTTGAGCACATTCAGACCGTGTTAAAACTAGATTCTCCAAAAGAACAAAACATTTAGTCTAAATTTCAAGAACTGTTGCTTTATTTTCTGATTCCAAGGGAGACATTTCTTGTATCTTTATAAAACAAGATCATGTTGCTTCGTCCCAGTGACAAATCTTGCTTTGAAACAGTCAGAATGTGCTCAGATTAAGGCGGTGTTGTAGGTCGGTGTCGCTGACGTCAGGAGTTTGTGACAAATTAGCTGGTCATAGTTTGGCAATGGCGGCGAGTGCGACGGTAGGGTTTGGCTCAATATATCAAGAAACTGAAGCCGGAGCAAGAGGAATTAGCAGATTTTATTGCTGCAAAGATGTTGTGGCTCTACTCCCCAGTAGGTTAGACTACTGCAATGGCCTGCTCACAGGTCTGTCCAAACAGGCTGTAAAACAGCTGCAGTACATTCAAAATGCAGCAGCTCGAGTCCTGACTAGAACCAGGAAGTACGACCACATTAGTCCTGACTAGAACCAGGAAGTACGACCACATTAGTCCTGACTAGAACCAGGAAGTACGACCACATTAGTCCAGTCCTCAGGTCTCTGCACTGGCTTCCTGTGGCTCAGAGAATAGACTTTAAAACAGCTCTGCTTGTGTACAAGTCTCTCCATGGCCTCGCACCAAAATATATTAGTGACATGTTAGTCCCATATGAACCAGCCCGGACTCTGAGGAGCACAGGGACTGGACTCCTGCTGGGACTCTGAGGAGCACAGGGACTGGACTCCTGCTGGGACTCTGGGGAGCACAGGGACTGGACTCCTGCTGGGACTCTGAGGAGCACAGGGACTGGACTCCTGCTGGGACTCTGAGGAGCACAGGGACTGGACTCCTACTGGGACTCTGAGGAGCACAGGGACTGGCCTCCTGCTGGGACTCTGAGGAGCACAGGGACTGGACTCCTGCTGGGACTCTGAGGAGCACAGGGACTGGACTCCTGCTGGGACTCTGAGGAGCACAGGGACTGGACTCCTGCTGGGACTCTGAGGAGCACAGGGACTGGCCTCCTGCTGGGACTCTGAGGAGCACAGGGACTGGCCTCCTGCTGGGACTCCTGTTAGTGCCCAGAGTCAGAACTAAACATGGGGAGGCTGCTTTTCAGATCCATGCTGCTAAAATCTGGAACAATCTTCCTGAACATGTGAGACAGGCCTCCTCTCTGACAATGTTTAAAACCAGGTTAAAAACGGTGCTGTTTAGCTGTGCATACAACTGAGGGATTTTATATTTTTATCTTTCGTTTTAATGTTCTGTAATTATTTATGATTTTAATGCATCTTGTTCAGCACTTTGAGTTGCCTTGTGTATGAATTGTGCTATACAAATAAACTTGCCTTGCCTTGCCTTGCCCCATGGCCTCCATTAGTGGCAAAGGAGATGGCTAAAGCTAGGCTAAATGCTAAAGCCAGGCTAAATGCTAAATGCTAACAACTCACTCGGGCTCATTACATACGTCACAGTAAACTCAGATCCAATGGTTTCAATCTGCAAAAGGAGTTAGCCCCTCCCACCTGTTGTCTCCAGAACAACAGCAGATCACATCCCTCTCGTACAGACTGCTGTCCTTGTAGAGATAGAGGTCACATGCCTCTTTAAACTGGATTTAGAGGTATGGGGACTTTTACATCCCTTCACACAGTAAATCTAAGATCAGTGCAGACGCCTTTCTCCTTTATGCTGTGATATAAATCCAGACTGATCCCGACTGAACAGGAAACATGATGAGAAATGATCCAGCGAATCCTTGAATGGAGCAGAGCGGTAAATAGACCCGGGGTGAGAGATGAGTTGTGGTGTGTGTGTGTGTGTGTGTGTGTGTGTGTGTGTGTATGTGTGCACTTGTTTTCAACTCCTGGTGGGTTCCATAACCTGAGATTCCACTCACGTCATGGGGACTGGTTTTACGTGGTGGGGCCCGAACACCGGACCCCACTGGTCCAAGCTTAATAATCAATGGGTAATGCTTTTCTAACGGTCCTTATGCAGTCTCTGTAAAAATATGGAAAGGACCCCTGGAGGTTTACTTTCCTGAAAAAAGTGTGTTATGTGTCGGAACCCTGGTGGTGGGTTGCGGGATATCAAGGAGGGGCACACTGGGGCAATTTCAGTCCAGCAGGCTGGAGCCAATCATGGAGCAGCACAACAGAGGCTGGAGCCAATCATGGAGCAGCACAACAGAGGAAATCAGGTGTCAGGCTAGAAAAAGGTGCAAGTGTGTGGTTCATTAGGCTGCAGCCAATCACAGAGCAGCACACTGAAGCGCACGCTTACAAACCACTGGTAAGTGCTGACTACAAGTCATGACTTCAAATTGTTATATAGAATGATTACAAATTATTTGTTGTTTGTGCAGCTTAGTCAAGAGTCCCTAATTGATGAAGTCGACTCAGATTCTGACGATTTAACTGTCAAGAAGAAACCTGTAAAAAAGTATGGAAAAAGAAAAATCAAAAACACTTTTCTTCAAGACTCGGAAAGTGACGAACCAAAGGCAAATAAGATTGTTATCATGCAGCTGCAAAAGAAGAAAAATGGGGGCAGGGTTTACAGCAAGAGACACTTCTGCCTCTACTGTTCAATGTCCTGCCACAAAATGTCCCGTCATTTGACTAGAAAACATGGAAATGAAAGTGACGTAGCCAGAGCATTGGCTCTACCTGTGAAATCTAAAGCACGTAAACTTCAGTTTGATTTGATCAGGAATAGTGGAAACCGTGAGCACAATTTTGAGGTTTTAAAGGCCGGCATTGGAACTTTAGTCCCAGCTAAACAGCCAAATTGCCCAGTTAAATCCAGTGAGTTTTTGCACTGTATAGACTGTGGGGCATTGCTTAAGCGAAAGTCGCTGTGGAGGCATGTGGCCAGGTGCCGGCTTTCACAGAAAGATGCCCAGGCTAAACCAGGCTAAACCAGGTAGAAGTAGGGTCCAGTCCCTCTGCTCCCTAGCCCAGCCTGTACCGGAGGGCATCAGCAAAAAGCTGTGGTCTTTAATTTGGGCAATGCATCAGGATGAGGTCACGGGTGTTGTCAAAGCAGAAAAGGGGATTCTGAGACTCGGAGAGCACCTGTACTTAAAACACGGGCATGATAAGACTAAGCATGATTACATTAGGCAGAAAATGAGAGAAGTCGGTAGGTTAATTAACGAAGCAAAAACTGCAGGGAAACTGAAAACAATTAAGGATTTCTTTATTCCTTCCAACTTTAACCATGTGATTGATGCAGTCAGGTCTGTGGCTGGATATGATGAGGAAACAAATCAATACAAGACTCCATCCTTGGCCCTCAAACTCGGCCATAGCCTCAGAAAGCTAGCAGATATTCTTGAATGTGACTCAAAAATGGAGCATTGTGTTGATGAACTATTTATTAAAAACCTCCAACGAAGCCGGCTGCTTTTTGAGAAGAGGTGGGACGTCTGTGTTTCTTCTGCTGCCCTACAGACCCTCCGGCAAGCCAAGTGGAACACTCCGGACCTGCTCCCTCTGACTGAGGACATTAGAGCCATGCATGCACATATTGAGGTATGTCGACCTGAATATGTGCAAACCCTAATAAGTGAGCCAACGTCTAAGCATTGGTCTAAACTGGCAGTTTTGACTCTTTGTGAGGTCATCATTTTCAATCGAAGAAGGGAAGGTGAGGTTTCAAAGATGCCACTGACAGCCTTTACCTTAAGAAGTAAGACTGGGATCCATTCTGACATTGCTCTGGGACTGTCCCAACTTGAGAAAAAGCTGTGTCAGCATTTTCAACGCATTGAAATTAAAGGGAAAAGAAGTCGGAAAGTGCCGGTTCTTTTGACTCCTGAAATGATTGCTTCGATGGAGGTGCTGGTGGAGAACAGAAGGGCCTGTTCCATCTCTGACCATAACCCATACTTCTTCTCCCGCCCGGGCGCAGACACCCACATCAGGGGATCAGACTCCCTACGGCAGGTAGCCAAAGAATGTGGTGCGATGCATCCAGAGATGCTATCCTCAACCAAACTTAGAAAGCACATAGCTACTATGTCTACAGTTCTCAATATGAAAGAGAATGAGATGGACATACTTGCCAACTTCCTCGGCCATGACATTCGCATCCACAGGCAATATTACAGACTACCAGAGGGGACACTGGAGCTGGCCAAAATCAGCAAAGTGTTGATGGCCATGGAGCAGGGAAGAGTGACGGAATTCGAAGGAAAGAGCCTCGACCAGATACAAATTGAGCCTGAAGGTAATTCTTGATATTATTAAAATATGTATGATTTTTTTCCCCTAAAGGCCACTTGTATTTTTATTTTCTGTGCGACAGGGAGAGCAGTAGAGATCCTCTCACAAACGGACGGGCTAAAAGAAACTTCAAGCGGAGAACCTTCAACCATTCATCCAGATGCACCCCATGGTAGTGGCAGTGCCCCTTCTGGTAAGTGTACCAGGTGGGGGATTACAGCCAGGCTGCTTGGTCCTAACCCTGGGAGTGTATATTGCTAATATATTTTTATTTCTCTCCCTAGAACGTGTAAGAAAGCCATGGTCTGCATCTGAGGTGAAGGCTGTGGAGAAGACCATGACACCTTTCATACAGACTGGAAAGGTCCCTGGGAAGTCTCACTGCCTGGCCTGGCCTGGCCTGCATTAATGCCTCACCAGATGACCTTAGACATCGGACATGGAGTGGCATTAAATTCTATGTCAAAAATAGAATCACTGCAATTCGAAAAAAAAATCTAAAATAAAATTCCTTTAAAATAGTTGTTTGGTTTCTATTGACTGTTTTGTATTACTTAAAGTAGTCCCAGTAAAAAAAGATTATGTCTATGGGTCCCATTCTGAACGGCCCTGTCAAAGGGACCCACCAGGTAACAAAAACGTGTATGTGTGTGTGTGTGTGTGTGTGATTTTTGATGCTATACTTGGACCGGAGCTAATGCCTCGGTATGAAGCCATTAGCCCGTTCGCCAAAGTGTTTGCTAATGGCCGGAACTTTGACTTTAAACTACAGACCTGAGCTCAACGGAGTCCGACCTTTTGGTTCTAGTCTAATGTCCGGACTTCACTGCACTTTTGTGTGTGTTGTTCATTGTATTGTCTAGTCTTATGTGTGTATCTGTTCGAATGTTATTTTAATGAAAAGTATAAAGTATGTATACAACAACAACAAAACCTGAGATCGAATGGCCGCGACCAG
Source organism: Knipowitschia caucasica (assembly GCA_964034765.1). Lineage (NCBI taxonomy): Eukaryota > Metazoa > Chordata > Actinopteri > Gobiiformes > Gobiidae > Knipowitschia > Knipowitschia caucasica. The sequence continues at coordinate 31,614,949 of OZ035842.1, forward strand.
ATTCTTCAAAAAAGTTAAATAGTCAAAAATGAGTCCTGGATTTAGTACATTTTCTTGGACTTAAAACTAGATTTGCCAAAGAGACAAACACAGACGCATTTAACACACAATACAATTCTAACTTACGTTTTTCATTTAACTCTAACACAGTAGGCGTAAACAGCGCGTACGCGTTTACTGCGCGCTCTCTTTGTGCACAGGTCCTTCTGATGCTGTCCCTGTGTAGTCTGTGGAGCAGTGTAGAGGACAGTACAGAGACTGATGCTGTCCCTGTGTAGTCTGTGGAGCAGTGTAGAGGACAGTACAGAGACTGATGCTGTCCCTGTGTAGACTATGGAGCAGTGTAGAGGACAGTACAGAGACTGATGCTGTCCCTGTGTAGTCTGTGGAGCAGTGTAGAGGACAGTACAGAGACTGATGCTGTCCCTGTGTAGTCTGTGGAGCAGTGTAGAGGACAGTACAGAGACTGATGCTGTCCCTGTGTAGTCTGTGGAGCAGTGTAGAGGACAGTACAGAGACTGATGCTGTCCCTGTGTAGCTATGGAGCAGTGTAGAGGACAGTACAGAGACTGATGCTGTCCCTGTGTAGTCTATGGAGCAGTGTAGAGGACAGTACAGAGACTGATGCTGTCCCTGTGTAGTCTATGGAGCAGTGTAGAGGACAGTACAGAGACTGATGCTGTCCCTGTGTAGTCTATGGAGCAGTGTAGAGGACAGTACAGAGACTGATGCTGTCCCTGTGTAGTCTGTGGAGCAGTGTAGAGGACAGTACAGAGACTGATGCTGTCCCTGTGTAGTCTGTGCAGCAGTGTAGAGGACAGTACAGAGACTGATGCTGTCCCTGTGTAGTCTATGCAGCAGTGAGGACAGACAGTACAGAGACTGATGCTGTCCCTGTGTAGTCTATGGAGCAGTGTAGAGGACAGTACAGAGACTGATGCTGTCCCTGTGTAGTCTGGAGCAGTGTAGAGGACAGTACAGAGACTGATGCTGTCCCTGTGTAGTCTATGGAGCAGTGTAGAGGACAGTACAGAGACTGATGCTGTCCCTGTGTAGTCTATGGAGCAGTGCAGAGGACAGTACAGAGACTGATGCTGTCCCTGTGTAGTCTATGGAGCAGTGTAGAGGACAGTACAGAGACTGATGCTGTCCCTGTGTAGTCTATGGAGCAGTGTAGAGGACAGTACACAAGACTGATGCTGTCCCTGTGTAGTCTATGGAGCAGTGTAGAGGACAGTACAGAGACTGATGCTGTCCCTGTGTAGTCTGTGGAGCAGTGTAGAGGACAGTACAGAGACTGATGCTGTCCCTGTGTAGTCTATGCAGCAGTGTAGAGGACAGTACAGAGACTGATGCTGTCCCTGTGTAGTCTATGCAGCAGTGTAGAGGACAGTACAGAGACTGATGCTGTCCCTGTGTAGTCTGTGGAGCAGTGTAGAGGACAGTCCAGAGACTGATGCTGTCCCTGTGTAGTCTATGGAGCAGTGTAGAGGACAGTACAGAGACTGATGCTGTCCCTGTGTAGTCTGTGCAGCAGTGTAGAGGACAGTACAGAGACTGATGCTGTACCTGTGTAGTCTATGGAGCAGTGTAGAGGACAGTACAGAGACTGATGCTGTCCCTGTGTAGTCTGTGGAGCAGTGTAGAGGACAGTACAGAGACTGATGCTGTCCCTGTGTAGTCTGTGGAGCAGTGTAGAGGACAGTACAGAGACTGATGCTGTCCCTGTGTAGTCTGTGGAGCAGTGTAGAGGACAGTACAGAGACTGATGCTGTCCCTGTGTAGTCTGTGGAGCAGTGTAGAGGACAGTACAGAGACTGATGCTGTCCCTGTGTAGACTATGGAGCAGTGTAGAGGACAGTACAGAGACTGATGCTGTCCCTGTGTAGTCTGTGGAGCAGTGTAGAGGACAGTACAGAGACTGATGCTGTCCCTGTGTAGTCTGTGCAGCAGTGTAGAGGACAGTACAGAGACTGATGCTGTCCCTGTGTAGTCTATGCAGCAGTGTAGAGGACAGTCCAGAGACTGATGCTGTCCCTGTGTAGTCTATGGAGCAGTGTAGAGGACAGTACAGAGACTGATGCTGTCCCTGTGTAGTCTATGGAGCAGTGTAGAGGACAGTACAGAGACTGATGCTGTCCCTGTGTAGTCTGTGCAGCAGTGTAGAGGACAGTACAGAGACTGATGCTGTCCCTGTGTAGTCTGTGCAGCAGTGTAGAGGACAGTACAGAGACTGATGCTGTCCCTGTGTAGTCTATGGAGCAGTGTAGAGGACAGTACAGAGACTGATGCTGTCCCTGTGTAGTCTATGGAGCAGTGCAGAGGACAGTACAGAGACTGATGCTGTCCCTGTGTAGTCTATGCAGCAGTGTAGAGGACAGTACAGAGACTGATGCTGTCCCTGTGTAGTCTATGGAGCAGTGTAGAGGACAGTACAGAGACTGATGCTGTCCCTGTGTAGTCTATGGAGCAGTGTAGAGGACAGTACAGAGACTGATGCTGTCCCTGTGTAGTCTATGGAGCAGTGTAGAGGACAGTACAGAGACTGATGCTGTCCCTGTGTAGTCTGTGGAGCAGTGTAGAGGACAGTACAGAGACTGATGCTGTCCCTGTGTAGTCTATGGAGCAGTGTAGAGGACAGTACAGAGACTGATGCTGTCCCTGTGTAGTCTATGCAGCAGTGTAGAGGACAGTACAGAGACTGATGCTGTCCCTGTGTAGTCTATGGAGCAGTGTAGAGGACAGTACAGAGACTGATGCTGTCCCTGTGTAGTCTATGGAGCAGTGTAGAGGACAGTACAGAGACTGATGCTGTCCCTGTGTAGTCTGTGGAGCAGTGTAGAGGACAGTCCAGAGACTGATGCTGTCCCTGTGTAGTCTATGGAGCAGTGTAGAGGACAGTACAGAGACTGATGCTGTCCCTGTGTAGTCTATGCAGCAGTGTAGAGGACAGTACAGAGACTGATGCTGTCCCTGTGTAGTCTATGCAGCAGTGTAGAGGACAGTACAGAGACTGATGCTGTCCCTGTGTAGTCTGTGGAGCAGTGTAGAGGACAGTCCAGAGACTGATGCTGTCCCTGTGTAGTCTATGGAGCAGTGTAGAGGACAGTCCAGAGACTGATGCTGTCCCTGTGTAGTCTATGGAGCAGTGTAGAGGACAGTCCAGAGACTGATGCTGTCCCTGTGTAGTCTGTGCAGCAGTGTAGAGGACAGTACAGAGACTGATGTAGAGCAACACAAACCACATGTGTTTGTCTTCATGGTCTCTGTGCGCTGGTTTGACCAGACGCCAGACTTTATGAAAGAAAAAAAACAATGTCCAGAATCACTGTAAAACCTGCTGCTCCTCCTGCTGATGTTTAGACACAAGTGCTGTGTGTGTGTGTGTGTGTGTGTGTGTGTGTGTGTGTGTGTGTGTGTGTGTGGATGTGTGTGTGTGTGTGTGTGTGTGTGTGGATGTGATCTAGAGCCAAGGACCGCTAGAAAAATCATGTTTTACATGAGATTTCAATGGTGCGCGCACAAAATTAGAAATCCATCCTAAATTAGAGCGCAGCTTCGCGTCATACGTCCGTCATACGTCCGTATAACGCTAGAAGTGTAAATATCATCATAGGTTAACATGGAAAAAAGTTACGCGCGTCTGCAGCGCGTATATCGCGTACGTGCTGTAACGCGGCATGTGTAAATTAGCAGTAAGCCATTTTTTATATATATTTGGACATTCACTAACTTGTATGGACAGTGGTGTCCATATGCCTTATGGGTTTGTTATTACAGCATGTCCTGTGTTCAAACGGTTTGATTGTCTGATCTGTTGTTGGTGGATCGACAACTTTGTGAAGTCCCCAGAGATGACGGCTGTTTGGGGCTATACAAAAACTGAAGCTTTAGGGCAGTACAAAAATAAAAAATAAAATTGAAGTGAAAATTCTAATTGTTTTTGCAGACTAAGAATTTCATTAAACACACGTAAATATATATTTGATCTTTTCTTATAAGTACATCCTCTTTAATAATGACCATAAGTATCACACATGTCGTCGTTTACCACTGACAGAGTAAACTTAGGTCCACCATCTGCTTCTCCACACTGAGACATTCTCGCTCTATTGCCTTAAATCTGACACAATACGACATAAAAATGATCAAGTGCATTTTTACTTAATCACTAATATTTTCACAGCTAAAAACTGTTCCTTCTCGGAGCCACGTCACCTTTCCACGCCTAAAAACTCTGAATATTTAATCTATGCTACACTTTGTCTTCAGCGACTTTACATAGAGGACATATGAGCAGAGAAAGCAGCCCAGAGCGAGTCCACACACAGTGAAGTCAAACCGACACGGGGCCACACACACGTAAACACATCACGTCCACCCGTCTCCAGAGGCAGATCCGGACTAATGACTTTCAGCCTACAACACGCTCAGTCCGTCTGGAACCCGGCCGCTTAAATACCTTCCATGTGCTGCTTCCTGCATGCTAACGGTCAGACATCAGACCAATTACAGTCACAACCACACCGCGATAGAAAAAAGCTTTTGAAATGTCCTGCGTCTCGTCCGACTGGCCCTCTATCCTTACATCACGGATACAAACATTAAAAAAGTCCATATACTGGGACACGCTTGTATATATCTGTAAGTGGCAGCTTGTCAAAACGTGCCCTGATTAGCCCCAGCGGCTCATTGTGATGAAAGCGAGAGTCCGTACCCCGTACACGTGCTTGGCTCCGGCTTTGGCTGCGAACATGGACAGGATCCCGGTGCCGCTGCCGACGTCCAGCACGATTTTGTCCTTGAAGATGTGCTTGTTGTGGTACATGGAGTTGCGGTAGGTCAGAGTCCGCACCTCGTCTTTCAGCATTTCCTGGACAGAAAAAGAAAGAAGAGAAAAGAGGAAGAGAGGGATGTGACAAAGGCAAAAGCTGTCCACGGTACGGAAATAGAACTGGATTCAAATGTGTTACTGGGGTCAAGGAAACACACGGAAACACCAGTCCCTGTGCTCCTCAGAGTCCCAGCAGACTAGTCCCTGTGCTCCTCAGAGTCCCAGCAGACTAGTCCCTGTGCTCCTCAGAGTCCCAGCAGACTAGTCCCTGTGCTCCTCAGAGTCCCAGCAGACTAGTCCCTGTGCTCCTCAGAGTCCCAGCAGACTAGTCCCTGTGCTCCTCAGAGTCCCAGCAGACTAGTCCCTGTGCTCCTCAGAGTCCCAGCAGACTAGTCCCTGTGCTCCTCAGAGTCCCAGCAGACTAGTCCCTGTGTAGTAGTAATCTTTATTTATATACCACCTTTCACAGACCAGAGTCACAAAGCAGTTTACAATTGTTATTTTTTGGGCACTTGTCTCTCACTCCACACAGAGATGGGAGCGGGGCCAGTACAGGAGACACAGACCTATTGTACATGTTTTTAGTGGTAGGGGAAACCGGAGCACCCAGAGGAAACCTACGCAGACACGGGGAGAACATGCAAACTCCACTCAGAAAGGCCGGGATTCGAACCCAGGACCTTCTTGCTGAGAGGCGAGAGTGCTAACCACTCAGCCACCGTGGCGAGGCCATGGTGAGATACACAAACAGACCTCCTTTAGAAAGACCTATAAACTTAATCAACTGAATAATGGGATTTCAATGTAATTAGTCGTAAGCTAATTAATGATGGTAAAAAGGAATCCAACATTTCTGCTAATTACCTCCTGACGGTGAAGAATGAGGCCATGACCTGCGTCTGTTCTGCTCAATACCAGAGCATTCATGTGTTCATAATAATGTCCAAACACATTGACAGAGCTGCAGCGACCTGATGCTGGTCATGTGATCACTTTATTCTTCCATGTGGAGAAATGTCAGTGTTGCACGTCACAGAACAGCAGGAATAAAAGAGCAGCATGAGTAGTATCCTGATATCAATAACAATGTTGTATTTTTCATAATTAAGAAGCATGTAACTCGCTGAAATACGACTTTGCTACTATACACCTGCATTGTAAGTAGCAACACTGCAAAAAATGATAAGATATGAGGTAATAAATGCTTGATCGAGTGGTTTTTGTCTTAATTTGAGTAAATTCTGACTTTCAAAACAAGTTTGGGACAAAGACATTTTAGTCTCATTTTAAGAAAGCAGACGAAATGTGCTCAAATTAACACACATTTTGACTTTTTTTAAGTAAATAAGTAAGTAATCTTTATTTATATAGCACCTTTCACAAGTATAATTCATGTGCTGCTGGAACTCTCACAAAATCCTTCACTCGATTTCACGATTTTCACATTTTTCACAAATTCGATTTTTTCAAAAGCCGATTAATTGCCTAAATTCGATTTATTGCCCAGCCCTATTTCCAAGTGTGTTTGATTCAGGTTTTTGTCAAGGAGTGGTCAGCGCTCCTAGGTTCGATTCCACCTCCAGAGCTTTCTGTGTGGAGTTTGCATGTTCTCCCTGTGTCTGTCTAGGTTTCCTCCAGGGGCTCCGGTTTCCCCCACCACTATAAACATGTTAACATACTTACTTATTTAAGACATCGGTGATCCATGTCCTGTAGCATATTTCTCCTACTCCCAGCCTCACAGAGTCCTCCGGGGCTTCCTCCTGATCGGCATCGGAAATGATTGACCTTTAATGGGACCGGCTGATCTTAACCTTTAGATAAAACCCGGACAATTTCTGTCAAAACACTCCGAGTTGAATGAGGTTTTCGGGGTCAGTGCACAAGGGAGGAGAGCTACCTGTCAGGGACCATCAAACACACTCCAAGAGGCATTCCAGAATATTTTATCTGGTCGCAGACAAATTCTCCATTATCAAAAGTGGAGTATTTGAAATCTCAATATTGACCTAAAACCTGTTCTAAATCACACACTTTTGTGTTGAGAGCCTGCCGCTCAGAGCTCATTGGTTCAATTCCCCGTCTTTTCTGTGGGTCATTCACATTGGAATACAGCGCCTCGCAGACTTATTAATACAGCTTGAACTTTTGCACATTTTGTCTTGTTTACATTGCTTAAATCTAATGTTTTTTCAATCTTAATTTGGGAACATTCTCCTAAGTCATTCAGTCTTATTTCAAGAACTGTGGCTTTACTTTCCCATTCCACGGGAGATATTTCTTGTCACAATGTGCTCAAATGAAGATATATTTTACCCATTTTGAGAAATAATTGACTTATTTTTCATCACTCTTTGCAGTGTACAACAATAAACATCAAGATTTTATTTTGAAGTGAAGTGAAATTGAAATAAAACATGATTCTGTTATTTCATTTTATTATTATTATTATTATTATTTTTTAAATAGTACACACAGGTTTACTGTCATCGTGGGGACTTTTTGAGTACTTTTCCGGGTTTAATTTTGAATATATTGGTTCTGCGTATCCGTATCCGTGTGTGTGTTTGTGTGTGTATTTAAACCCTGTGCTACTCTCCCCTTGTTGTTGGTCCATTGTGTTTTTGTCCTTGCTTTTGTCATGGTTTCAGTTTGGAGTTGTGTATCCTAAATGTTGTGTTTTTTGAGTTATTATATTTTTTGCAATCTTTCAATTTTGGCTCCTTCCTCCTTTTCAAAACGTGAAAAATACCACTGTTTATATGTGTGCTATATGTTATTCCCCCCACACCCCCAAACGGATGTGCTTCTATAGCTACACAAACCTCATGGATGCCAAAGTGTGCGTACGAGTCAAAGTAGTAATCCCGGGACGTCATCTCCTCCGGGTTCAGGAACTTGGCCATCTTTCCGCGGCTGGGGCAGGTGGGCAGGCTGGAGGCGTGGGGCGTGTGCGGCGGCAGAGAGACCCGGCGGAGAGGCTGAACCGAAGGCACGGGCTTGGGCAGCGACTTGGGCTGAGACTGAGATGGAATGATGCGGATTGGCTGAGGCTGCGTTGGCTACACACACACACATACACACACACACACACACACACACACACACACACACACACACAAGAGAAAGACAATGTCAAAGCTCGGGGACCAAACAAATGATTGATGTGTGTTTTTGATCCATCTCCAATTTGTTTTTTGAAGTAACTTTTTGCGCTTTGGGTTGAAGACGTGATTGGCTAAGTCAGAATGGTCCCATATTTGTATCTTTCTGGTTTGAAGAAGATTTGGTTTGGTTTGGGGCGGCAGTAGCTCAGTTGGTAGAGCATTGGTCTTTAGGCCTGAAGGTTGTGGGTTTGAGCCTACCACAAGACCTACTTCAAGACTCCCGCTGCTGACGTTGTGTCCTTGGGCAAGACACTTAACCCCACTTTACCTGAAGCCCCCACTAAAAGATCTCAGCTCCTGTGGACTCAGCTCCTGCAGGAGGATCAGTGAGGCATCTCTGACTGCCACCCCCTGACCCAGACATGGATTAAGGGGAAGAAAATGGATGGATGGCTGGTGTGAAAAGGCAGTTTCTTGCACTTGTTTTTTGGAAGCTAAAAGGCAGTTTCTTTGCACTTTTTTTTTTGGAAGCTAAATGTGTTCTTCACTATTTATTGGACACATTTATAAGCCTCACAGGGGATATGGTTTTCAGTGTCTGCTGTATCACATGACAAGGCAAGGCAAGTTTATTTGTATAGCACAATTCATACAAAAGGCAACTCAAAGTGCTGAACAAAATAAGAAAGCATTAAAATCATAAATAATCACAGAACATTAAAAAGAAAGATACAAATATAAAATCCCTCAGTTGTAGCACAGCTAAACAGAACTGTCTTTAATCTGGTTTTAAACTTTGTCAGAGAGGAGGCCTGTCTCACATCTTCAAGAAGACTGTTCCAGATTTTAGCAGCATGAATCCAAAAAGCAGCCTCCCCATGTTTAGTCCTGACTCTGGGCACTAACAGGAGTCCAGTCCCTGTGCTCCTTAACGTGGTAGTCAAGGATTGACCAATCAGAGGCCTTCAATGAGATATCTTCATATCATATGTTCATATCTGGATTTACGGAGACAATATCAAAATATCATTGAGCGTGCTAAACCGCCGTTTTTTTAAAGCCCAAAATAGTGAGTGTGACACAAATAGTCACTGAACTTGAGGAGTTTACATGTTATTGTAGGTCAATAGGAGCCAGAGCGAGCTGGAGCAAAACTTTCATCCGTGACCACTTCCTTATTGGGCTTAATTGAGCTAGCAGGTTAGCATTGCCCGTCTGTATACAGTCTATGGATTGAGGTTTGGTGCTTAGTATTGTGTATATACATGTAGTGTTTTAATAGTGACAATAGTTTATCTACTCTTTGTGTGTTTTTATATCTTTGTACTGGTGCACACTGGGTATTTTTGCACTGATTTCAAACTGCAAATGGTAAATACATTGAGTCAGTGTTGTGGTGGTGCCATGGTATCCAGCTGTCATCCCAACATTAGCTTGTCATAATTATGTTATTTTTTGCTTTTTGTTCTATGCTTTTGATTCAAACCGTTTCATGAGACAGTGGAGGGTCCGGGCCTCGTGCCTCGCAGCTCATCTGCTCCTCCAAAGAGCCAGCAATGGACCCTCCAGTGCGGGGGAGGAAGCCGTCGGTCCACAGAAGGCTTGGCCCGGCACAGACGCTCTACACATAATGCCCTGATTATCATCTCTGCGGCCTGCTGCGAAGCCTCAGTGTGTGCTGTGTGCAAAGAAACACTCTCCCGTCAGCGCCATTCTTGCCAGACGACTATTCTGTTATTTATTACCACTACAACATTCAAGCTTCTAAAACTGGACGTGACTTCCTGTATCCGGTGAGCGTGTTTCTTGACTGCTATCACTCTGCTCTCTGTTTGCACAAACACATTACAAATCCACGTATTGTACACCAAGCTAACTGTGTAAGCACTCCGAGTCAGCTGTACTGTCGCTGAGGTTTAGGTAGCGGTTGTTTGTCTGGTCTCGGAGTCTGTTGTGCGGGCCCGGATCCGTACTAGCTTAGCCTAGCCTAGCTTAGCCTAGCCTAGCCGCTAACTCGCTACTATGGCGGCTGCTGTCTCTCCCTCAATCCTTTACTGCTCGAGTTGCCATATGGCGAGTCTAAACCCTGGATCCTTCTCTGAGGGTAGTGATAGATGTGTGAAGTGTAGTGTAGTCGTAGCTCTGGAATCCAGGGTCAGTGAGTTAGAGCTGCGTCTCCGAGCACTGGAGTCTCGAGCTAGCGCTAGCATTAGCTACAGCCAGGCCGTATCCTCAGGGACAGCGGAGCGCAGCTTTAGGGAAAGGCAGAGGAGAACTAGCGAGCCTAGCCTCCCAGCCCGTCCTCCGCAGCTGGGACAAGACCAGGATAGTGATGGCTTTGTGACTGTTCGGAGAGGGCCACGTGTTGTTGGTAGTTTCCCCATTGGGCCTCCTCCTGTTAGCATTTACAATCACTGGGACGCTCTGTCCGGCTGCGCCCCCGCGCGGCCGGGCGGGGAAGAAGGCCCCACTGAGAGAGCCGCTGAGAGAGCTGCTGAGAGAGCCGATGGAGTCGCTGATGCGCTGGTAATTGGCTCCTCTATTGTTAGAGGTGTTAAGATCCCAGGAGCCACTGTTCGGTGCTTCCCTGGGGCCAGGCTTGGTGATATTGAAGGGAATCTGAGGCTCATGATGACCCACAAGCAGCGTTTCCGTCGAATTGTTATTCACGCGGGTGGTAATGACGTTCGGCGGAAACAGTCCGAGGTGTTGAAGCTGCAAGTCGCCGCCGTGTGCAAGCTGGCTAGCACAATGGCCGACACTGTCATCTTCTCTGGGCCCCTACCTAGCACTAGCAGTGCAGAAGCATTCAGCAGACACTCGGCTTTCAACCGCTGGCTGTCTGGCTGGTGCCCTCGAAGTGGTGTTGTTCATGTTGACAATTGGAGTGCCTTTTGGGGAAAGCCCGGTCTCATCCGCTCGGATGATATCCACCCAACGTTGGCGGGTACATCCCTTTTGGCTAAGAATTTGGCCCTGGCTCTAAACTGTTCTGCTCGGCTCAATGACGATGCAGAACTGAGGCCCGGGTGCAGAGCTGCTCTGCCACAACCTCTGAGCCCCCATCTGTTCAGTTACTAGCCTCAGAAGCTAGTCAGATTGAAACTGTGTGTGCATGTGTGTGTGTGCCTGTGTGTGCTCAGTTACTAGCCTCAGAACCTAGTCAGATTGAAACTGTGTGTGTTCCCCGCTTGAAGTCTAAAGCACTATATGCGAGGAAATCTGACCTAGGTGTCAGACACAGTAACTTAATAAAAGTTCAGACAGACAGAAATAGTTCTAACAGTAGGGTTGTTAAATGTGGTCTAATGAACATCAGATCAATCTCGTCTAAATCGCTTCTCATAAACGAACTTATTATAGACAAGGGCTTGGATCTGTTAGCGCTCTCGGAGACTTGGCTCCAACAGGACGACTACGTTAGATTGAATGAGTGCACTCCTCCGACGCATGTTAACTACCAGAAAGCCAGAGCTACAGGTCGCGGCGGTGGTGTTGCGATTATATCACACACCAACTTGGTTCTTAGTCCCAAAACCAACAACGCTTTTCACTGGTTTGAAAACTTAACACTTTCAATCACCTGTCCTGGGTGGAGAAAACAAAAAGCAGTACTATTTATAGTTTTATACCGACCTCCTGGTCCTTACAGCGAGTTCCTAACAGAATTCTCTGACTTCATTTCAAACCTAGTTTTGGAATGGGAAAACATAGTTATAGCTGGAGACTTCAATATACATGTGGACGACAGCACTGACAGCTTAAACAAAGCTTTCAGCGCCGTACTAGATGGTGTTGGTTTTACTCAGAATGTCGAGGGACCTACTCACATTCATAACCACACCTTGGACCTTGTCCTGACCTACGGCTGTGATGTCTCCAATGTTGACATCCAGCGTCAAAGCTCGTTGCTGTCTGACCATTTCTTGATCACGTTTGATCTCGCTTTGGAGGACTTTCCTGTCCCGCAAGATAAAACCATAATGAAAAGAACCTTAAATGATAAATCTATCACAAGGTTCAAAGAACTAATACAGCCTATGTTGAATACTGCTGCAGGTGAACCTGTTCACAGCAGCTGCAGTCCCTCAGTCATCGACCAAACGGTGGGCAACACTATGGAGTCTTTAAAATCTGCATTAAATGCAGCAGCTCCTTTAAAACAGAAAACCATTAGGATTAGATCATCGTCGCCCTGGTACAGTGTTCAACTCCACACTTTAAAACAGGACGTCAGAAAATTGGAGAGGCTATATCGCCACTCCCACTCGGAGCCTGTCCACAGGGAGTGGAAAGCAGGTCTCCGAAACTACAAGAAGGCCCTTCGCGGGGCTCGAACTCAATACTATTCAACTTTAATAGAAGCGAATAAAAACAACAGTAGATTTTTGTTTGGTACCGTCGCTAAACTCACAAACTGCCATAGCGCAATCGAGCCTAAAATTCCAAGCTCACTGAGCAGTGTCGACTTTCTCCACTTCTTTAATAATAAAATTACATCCATCCGTGACAAGCTGGAGGAGGTTGCTCCTGCTGTTAGTGGTGGACAGGTTGAAGCGGCATACGTGACTTCCCACTTAGACTCTTCAGTGGGCCTTAATAAATTCATGGCTGTGAGCCAAGCAGAGGTGATCTCTGTGGTCACATCCTCAAAAGCCTCAACTTGCATGTTAGACTCAGTCCCGACATGGCTCTTCAAAGACATACTTCCTTTGATAATTGAGCCTATCGTAAATATAATAAACGCATCCATACAATGTGGCTATGTCCCACAAGCTTTTAAAACCGCGGTAATCAAACCCCTTCTGAAGAAAACAAACCTGGACCCGAAATACTTACAAACTACAGACCGATCTCGAACCTCACTTTTATATCTAAAATCCTGGAAAAACTTATAGCTGAGCAGCTCCGCTGCCACCTGCAGGAAAATGATATGTTTGAAGTCTTTCAATCAGGATTCAGAGCTCATCATAGCACTGAAACGGCACTAGTCAAAGTCACAAATGACTTACTACTAGCTGCCGATAATGGACAAGTGTCAGTGCTGGTCCTACTGGACCTTAGTGCTGCATTTGACACAATAGACCACAGCATTCTACTGCAGAGGCTAGAATGTGATATAGGTCTTAGAGGAACAGCCCTTGGCTGGTTTAAATCCTATTTATCAGATCGATATCACTTCGTCAATGTGAATCAGGACTCGTCGCCTTATTCTGGAGTGGAATTCGGTGTGCCGCAGGGTTCGGTACTCGGACCGATTCTTTTTACTCTCTACATGCTGCCACTGGGAAACATTATTAAAAAGCATGGAATTAATTTCCACTGCTATGCAGATGACACACAGCTTTATCTGTCGATGAAGCCTAATCAGACAGATCAGCTAGAAAAGCTCAGTGCCTGCATAAAGGACCTTAAAATGTGGATGACTCTTAACTTCCTACTTCTCAACCCGGAGAAGACAGAAGTGATCCTACTCGGTCCGAAGCGCCTGCGTGACTCCCTCACTAACCAGATGGTTACTCTCGATAATGTCAGTATAATACCCAGTAACACTGTGAGGAATCTTGGAGTCATTTTTGACCAAGAACTCTCCTTCAAGGCTTATATAAGCCAAGCAACTAAAAAACGGCGTACTTCCACTTACGGAACATCGCTAAAATTAGGAATTTCCTTCCTAAAAGTGACGCGGAAAAACTCATTCACGCGTTTGTCACCTCAAGGCTCGACTACTGTAACGCTTTACTGGCAGCGTGCCCTAAAGCCTCTTTGAAGAGCTTCCAGCTCGTTCAGAATACAGCAGCTAGGATCTTAACAGGTACCAAAAGGAGGGAGCACATAACTCCGGTGTTAAAATCACTCCACTGGCTCCCTGTGGAGTACAGAATAAAGTTTAAAATCCTACTCTTAACATATAAAGCCATAAATGGCTTGGCTCCTTCATCTCCAAGACACGTTAGTGTCGTATCAACCAAGTCGAGCGTTGCGCTCACAAAACGCCAGACGTCTGGTGGTCCCTAAGGTCTCAAAGGTCACTGTTGGTGGCAGAGCATTTAGCTCCAAGCTCCTTTACTGTGGAATCAGCTTCCCATTTATGTTAAGGAAGCAGATACGGTCTCCACATTCAAGGCCAGGCTTAAAGCACTTTACTTTAATTTAGCATATAATTAGGTAATATATAATATGTAGTGTATATATTATATATATATGCTGTATTATGTTATATATTATGTTATATATTATTCAATAATGTATTGTGTTATGTTGTATATTATGTTATATATTATGCTGTATGTTATTCTTTATTCAAGGCTAGGTTTAAAACAGTCCTCTTTAGTTTAGCATATGGCTAGGAAGGTAAGACTCGGAGAAGGTTAAACTCCTCAGAGTGTTAGTCAAGCTGCATAGGGAGCCCCCTGCTGGAGAAGTATGGTAACTTGAGCACTATCCTCTCCTCCTTCCTACTTTATCTGTTTAGCATTTTTAGGACTCTGACTGTAGTTTGTTCATTGCTATTCACCCGTTGTCCCATTGTCTGTTTCATGGTACGATGACGGGATCTCTGAGCCTGGCCTCTTCCATCTACACCTGCGGACTGCCCCGCCCGACCCGCCTGGGAGTGCTTCGGTCCTGCACCGGACCTGTCCACGTTCAGCGTCCACTGGTCCACGTTCTGTAGCTAGCTTAGGTCCTAGATCATTAGTCTGTCCGTCCGGAGGAGCGGATCCCTTTCTCATATGGGTCTCCCTCCCTGTGGGTTTCCCTAGTTCTCCTCCAAGGTTTCTCACTTTTTCCCACTGGGTTTTTTAAGAGTTTTTCCTTGTCGATGCAGGAGGGTCTTGTTGGACAGTTAGTGTCCAACAGAAAGGATTGGTGATGATCAGGACACTTTAGCATTCTACAACATGTATGGACATTTTCTTCTGTGTGTGCTTTATACTGTATTCTTCATGTGTTTTAACTGTTGATTCTCTGACCTGTGTTGGTGATTTCAATGGTTTTGTTAAGTCCTCTGAGATGACTTCTGTTGTGACCTAGGGCTATACAAGAATAAATTGTATTGTATTGTATTGTAAAACTAGAAAGGACCACAGTATCACTCCAGTGCTACAGCTGAAGTCTCTGTTTAAGCTCATCCTCTCGCGGCTGTATTCAATTGTACGTTCAATTTGGTTTTCAAAAGGGAAGTGTTTGAAATCCTATCATGACGCGCTGTGACACGTTGTGATAGGATTTTCAAAGCTTCATTATTTGGTGCCAGACGAGCGTTCGTCCACCTGATTATCCATTGTTGAGGCAAATACCCACATTGTGCTGCTTCGCCACAGCAGCCAGAATAAGGGACAATATCCAGCGTAAGTGTACTGTACTAGTGAACAAGGGCAAGTGTGCTGTAATCTCTCTATCTATCTGTAATCTCTCTATCTATCTGTATCTATCTGTAATCTCTCTATCTGTATCTATCTGTAATCTCTCTATCTATCTGTATCTATCTGTAATCTCTCTATCTATCTGTATCTATCTGTAATCTCTCTATCTGTATCTATCTGTAATCTCTCTATCTATCTGTATCTATCTGTAATCTCTCTATCTATCTGTATCTATCTGTAATCTCTCTATCTATCTGTATCTATCTGTAATCTCTCTATCCATCTGTAATCTATCTATCTATCTGTATATATCTGTAATCTCTCTATCTATCTGTAATCTCTCTATCTGTATCTATCTGTAATCTCTCTATCTATCTGTATCTATCTGTAATCTTTCTATCAATAATCTATCTATCTATCTGTATCTATTTGTAATCTCTCTATCTATCTGTAATCTCTCTATCTATCTGTAATCTCTCTATCTATCTGTATCTATCTGTAATCTCTCTATCTATATGTATCTATCTGTAATCTCTCTATCTATATGTATCTATCTGTAATCTCTCTATCTGTAATCTCTCTATCTATCTGTATCTATCTGTAATCTCTCTATCTATCTGTAATCTCTATCTATCTGTAATCTCTATCTATCTATCTGTCTATATATAGTCTGTACTTTCTCACTTGCTGTGTTCTGGACTTCCTTCCCACCTATCTGCAGCACTTCCCGTGTGCTATGAGAGAGCTGCAGTCAATAGACTGCTCAGCCCTCAGTTAGAGGCGCTCTGTGAGTTCCAGAAAATTGTGGCAAAGGGATTTTGTGGACTTTGATGGATATTTGTCGGCCCAATTTTTCTTGTTGGAGCCGTGTAATCTCTGCGCCACCAATTTCTACAGCAGTTTTAGATGAGAATAAGCAGATACCAAAGAGATTAATTGTGAGGCTGAATCAAAGGCAAACAAGCAAACTGGCTGAAACAAACACATCACAGATAATTAACAGTGATAAATATATGGACACAAACAGCACTACATTTATCATTTCTAAATCATTTCTGAAAGGTTTTATAAATCATCATTATGGGACAAAAATATGTTTCATTTTATCCCCACCGCTGTCAGACTGTAGAAGTCACTTTAAGTCACTAAGGTCTCACCCACAGGTCTCCCTCCCTGTGGGTTTCCCTAGTTCTCCCCAAGGTTTCTCACTTTTTCCCACTGGGTTTTTTAAGAGTTTTTCCTTGTCGATGCAGGAGGGTCTTGTTGGACAGTTAGTGTCCAACAGAAAGGATTGGTGATGATCAGGACACTTTAGCATTCTACAACATGTATGGACATTTTCTTCTGTGTGTGCTTTATATTCTTCATGTGTTTTAACTGTTGATTCTCTGACCTGTGTTGGTGATTTCAATGGTTTTGTTAAGTCTCTGAGATGACTTCTGTTGTGACCTAGGGCTATACAACAATAAATTCTATTGTATTGTATTGTATTGTATTGTATTGTAATGCACTAGGACTGACAAAACCTGCACTCTTTCTGCACAGACTGCAAATCAATAGAGTCTTATCCTTATCTTCATTTGGTTGAAAGCGTATTTTATTGTGGAAACTGATGTAAGTGACTTAAAGCCACCCTGTGTAATTTTTACAGCTGCTCCATGTGAAAAAAACATGTTAACTAATAACAAATGTGACCTTTTTAAGAATATTTACCTCCACCATGTTTTTTTAATTGTATTCATAGGCTTAGAATTGAACTCATAAGTGTCCATGAGAGAGGAGGACTATCCGTGTAAATGCGCCATCTTGAAAACCGGTGGTGGATAAGGACAAAAGCGAGAAACGCGTTTTCGTTTCACAGAAGCTACTGATACAGGCCCCGTCCCAACACTCGCACTTCCACCTCGCGCCCCTCATTTGCACGTTCCCGATAAAGGGTGCGAGTGCGTAGGGTGTCCCAATCCTCCAGGGAGGTCTTTGGCCCCGCCCCCTTTGCGCCCCTGATCCACACTTCGCCGTAGCCTGCATCTATGCGCACTCTGGCGAAGGATATTGCCCATAATTCTTTGCGGTACACACCAAAACGTCGGGAAAATGCATTTAAATATACATTTTGAAATATATATGCAGTATGTGTG
Organism: Knipowitschia caucasica; assembly: GCA_964034765.1. NCBI lineage: Eukaryota > Metazoa > Chordata > Actinopteri > Gobiiformes > Gobiidae > Knipowitschia > Knipowitschia caucasica. The sequence goes on from OZ035842.1 coordinate 31,632,395, forward strand.
TAAATAAGTTTTGCTGTTACTTGGAAAGAAGCATAAACGTCTGATGAAGAAATACGGACATTGTGTTTTAACAATTTAATAACTTTTTAAAGCAAGCGTTTATAAAACATTCAATTTAAACTTTACACTTAGTACAATAATCTTAGAATGTATAAAAACTGACCAGATAGTTAGTTACCCACATTTAACTTAAAATTATACAGCTATCTCTAATTAAAAACCACTAATATACATGTATTTTAACGTGTGTGAAGCAATTCTTATGTTTCCCAAAGGGTCAGACAAAGTTACCTTTAATGTAACAAAATGTAATAAAAGAACCACAGAGGACCACAGTTATATAAAAGAACCACAGAGGACCACAGTTATATAAAAGAACCACAGAGGACCACAGTTATATAAAAGAACCACAGAGGACCACAGTTATATAAAAGAACCACAGAGGACCACAGTTATATAAAAGAACCACAGAGGACCACAGTTATATAAAAGAACCACAGAGGACCACAGTTATATAAAAGAACCATGGAGGACCACAGTTATATAAAAGAACCACAGAGGACCACAGTTATATAAAAGAACCACAGAGGACCACAGTTATATAAAAGAACCACAGAGGACCACAGTTATATAAAAGAACCACAGAGGACCACAGTTATATAAAAGAACCACAGAGGACCACAGTTATATAAAAGAACCACAGAGGACCACAGTTATATAAAAGAACCACAGAGGACCACAGTTATATAAAAGAACCATGGAGGACCACAGTTATATAAAAGAACCACAGAGGACCACAGTTATATACAAGAACCACAGAGGACCACAGTTATATAAAAGAACCACAGAGGACCACAGTTATATAAAAGAACCACAGAGGACCACAGTTATATAAAAGAACCACAGAGGACCACAGTTATATAAAAGAACCACAGAGGACCACAGTTATATAAAAGAACCATGGAGGACCACAGTTATATAAAAGAACCACAGAGGACCACAGTTATATACAAGAACCACAGAGGACCACAGTTATATAAAAGAACCACAGAGGACCACAGTTATGTAAAAGAACCACAGAGGACCACAGTTATATAAAAGAACCACAGAGGACCACAGTTATATAAAAGAACCACAGAGGACCACAGTTATATAAAAGAACCATGGAGGACCACAGTTATATAAAAGAACCACAGAGGACCACAGTTATATAAAAGAACCACAGAGGACCACAGTTATATAAAAGAACCACAGAGGACCACAGTTATATAAAAGAACCACAGAGGACCACAGTTATATAAAAGAACCACAGAGGACCACAGTTATATAAAAGAACCACAGAGGACCACAGTTATATAAAAGAACCACAGAGAACCACAGTTATATAAAAGAACCACAGAGGACCACAGTTATATAAAAGAACCACAGAGGACCACAGTTATATAAAAGAACCACAGAGGACCACAGTTATATAAAAGAACCACAGAGGACCACAGTTATATAAAAGAACCATGGAGGACCACAGTTATATAAAAGAACCACAGAGGACCACAGTTATATAAAAGAACCACAGAGGACCACAGTTATATAAAAGAACCACAGAGGACCACAGTTATATAAAAGAACCACAGAGGACCACAGTTATATAAAAGAACCACAGAGGACCACAGTTATATAAAAGAACCATGGAGGACCACAGTTATATAAAAGAACCACAGAGGACCACAGTTATATAAAAGAACCATGGAGGACCACAGTTATATAAAAGAACCACAGAGGACCACAGTTATATAAAAGAACCATGGAGGACCACAGTTATATAAAAGAACCACAGAGAACCACAGTTATATAAAAGAACCACAGAGGACCACAGTTATATAAAAGAACCACAGAGGACCACAGTTATATAAAAGAACCACAGAGGACCACAGTTATATAAAAGAACCATGGAGGACCACAGTTATATAAAAGAACCACAGAGGACCACAGTTATATAAAAGAACCATGGAGGACCACAGTTATATAAAAGAACCACAGAGGACCACAGTTATATAAAAGAACCATGGAGGACCACAGTTATATAAAAGAACCACAGAGAACCACAGTTATATAAAAGAACCACAGAGGACCACAGTTATATAAAAGAACCACAGAGGACCACAGTTATATAAAAGAACCACAGAGGACCACAGTTATATAAAAGAACCATGGAGGACCACAGTTATATAAAAGAACCACAGAGGACCACAGTTATATAAAAGAACCATGGAGGACCACAGTTATATAAAAGAACCACAGAGGACCACAGTTATATAAAAGAACCATGGAGGACCACAGTTATATAAAAGAACCACAGAGAACCACAGTTATATAAAAGAACCATGGAGGACCACAGTTATATAAAAGAACCACAGAGGACCACAGTTATATAAAAGAACCACAGAGGACCACAGTTATATAAAAGAACCACAGAGGACCACAGTTATATAAAAGAACCACAGAGGACCACAGTTATATAAAAGAACCATGGAGGACCACAGTTATATAAAAGAACCACAGAGGACCACAGTTATATAAAAGAACCATGGAGGACCACAGTTATATAAAAGAACCACAGAGGACCACAGTTATATAAAAGAACCATGGAGGACCACAGTTATATAAAAGAACCACAGAGAACCACAGTTATATAAAAGAACCACAGAGGACCACAGTTATATAAAAGAACCACAGAGGACCACAGTTATATAAAAGAACCACAGAGGACCACAGTTATATAAAAGAACCACAGAGGACCACAGTTATATAAAAGAACCACAGAGGACCACAGTTATATAAAAGAACCATGGAGGACCACAGTTATATAAAAGAACCACAGAGGACCACAGTTATATAAAAGAACCACAGAGGACCACAGTTATATAAAAGAACCACAGAGGACCACAGTTATATAAAAGAACCACAGAGGACCACAGTTATATAAAAGAACGATCGGAACAACAATCTTTTAGATAAATAATTATGTAGAAGTCCGTTGTCATAGCAGCAAAGTGTCAACACAAACCACACGCACAAAGACGGCGTTAACAACAGGAGGTACATCGTGTATTTTGTACACAACAGACTCACACGTGAACAATACGTAACTTTTTCACACTGACAATAAGTACGAGGCAGAATCTGCAACACAGTCTCAGGATGTTCTGACCCGATCCGAGCCCAGTCCAACTACTGTCACAAGCTTCAACTAAACTTATTCAGGGACAAGCATCAAATAAAACACACAGAATCCTCACAAAACGATCGCCAGAATAATGTATCAGCGGCGAGAGTGAATGTTCTGTTTTTCTTACCTGGTGATGCAGATAGGGCGCTGTGGCTAACGCTAATGCTAACATGATCTAATGCTAATGCTGTGGCTAACGCTAATGCTAACATGAGCTAATGCTAATGTTGTGGCTAACGCTAATGCTAACATGAGCTAATGCTAATGATGTGGCTAATGCTAATGCTAACATGAGCTAATGCTAATGCTGTGGCTAACGCTAATGCTAACATGAGCTAATGCTAATGCTGTGGCTAAGACTAATGCTAACATGAGCTTTGCCCATGGATCTATTATATTGGATAGGGTATTACTAGCTTGTAGCTGAATAACTCATGTGCTCGGGGGATTCTCGCGGTACTGCAGACTGAACCAGACTGAACCAGACTAAATTCACGTGGGCTACCCAGACATTTTCCCCATAGAACTCAATGCAAATTAAAACAGCTCAACCTCAGCTGACAGAGAACCTGACAGAGAACCTGACAGAGAACCTGACAGAGAAACTGACAGAGAACCTGACAGAGAACCTACAGCTTTAATAAAGATCGGATTTTGTGGGGATGTTAGTGTCCCTTGTCGTCCTGAACTTTTTTTCTTCTTAAATCCTTCGGTTTTGTTTAAATCCACACTTTAGTGCCACAAACTCTGCTCGTCTGGCTCTGGCTCTAACTCCCGCTCTGATGAACTGCTCTGATTGGTCAGAGCCGAGCCCCTCTGTGCACGTGCGTGAGCCCCTCTGTGCACGTGCATGTAAGTAAGTAAGTAAGCTTTATTTATATACCACCTTTCACAGACCAGAGTCTCAAAGCGGTTTACAATTGTTATTTTTGGGCACTTGTCTCTCACTCCACACAGAGATGGGAGCGGGGCCAGTACAGGAGGCACATGCCAGAACTATTGGACATATTTTTAGTGGTAGGGGAAACCGGAGTACCCGGAGGAAACCTACGCAGACACGGGGAGAACATGCAAACTCCACTCAGAAAGGCCCTGGTCCGGCCAGGATTCGAACCCAGGACCTTCTTGCTGAGAGGCAAGAGTGCTAACCACTCAGCCACCGTGCCGCCCAGAGGGCGTGAGACCCTCTGTGCACGTGCGTGAGACCCGGTGTGAGACCCACACACGTGTTTGACGCAATGCATTATGGGAGATCATCCACTGCACAGAACCGGGAGGACCAGACGATGCCCAAATACAGGAGAGTTTCTCATAGATCTTTGAGAGTTTCCCATAGACCTTTGAGAGTTTCCCATAGATCTTTGAGAGTTTCATAGATCTTTGAGAGTTTCCCATAGATCTTTGAGAGTTTCCCATAGATCTTTGAGAGTTTCCCATAGATCTTTGAGAGTTTCCCATAGATCTTTGAGAGTTTCCCATAGATCTTTGAAAGTTTCCCATAGATCTTTGAGAGTTTCCCATAGATCTTTGAGAGTTTCCCATAGATCTTTGAGAGTTTCCCATAGATCTTTGAGAGTTTCCCATAGATCTTTGAGAGTTTCCCATAGATCTTTGAGAGTTTCCCAAAGATCTTTGAGAGTTTCTTATAGATCTTTGAGAGTTTCCCATAGATCTTTGAGAGTTTCTTATAGATCTTTGAGAGTTTCCCATAGATCTTTGAGAGTTTCCCATAGATCTTTGAGAGTTTCCCATAGATCTTTGAGAGTTTCCCATAGATCTTTGAGAGTTTCCCATAGATCTTTGAGAGTTTCCCATAGATCTTTGAGAGTTTCCCATAGATCTTTGAGAGTTTCCCATAGATCTTTGAGAGTTTCCCATAGATCTTTGAGAGTTTCCCATAGATCTTTGAGAGTTTCCCATAGATCTTTGAGAGTTTCCCATAGATCTTTGAGAGTTTCTCATAGATCTTTGAGAGTTTCCCAAAGATCTTTGAGAGTTTCCCATAGATCTTTGAGAGTTTCCCATAGATCTTTGAGAGTTTCCCATAGATCTTTGAGAGTTTCCCATAGATCTTTGAGAGTTTCCCATAGATCTTTGAGAGTTCCAGGCGACTTCCGCTAATCTTCCAGCCCCCATGCCGTCACAAAGCGCCACTGAGCACAACCATTCATTTGAATAGGGCGCCATCTTGAATCGCCGGGGCTTGGCTTTGCCATGTCCTGCTGCTGCTGTGTAAATCTCCTGCTTCTTTGATCACCACAGTTTTAACCTCACACAGACTTTATTCCTCCATCTGTCTCTTCACTTCACACCGCGTTTGTAAAACTATATATTATAATAGATCCATGGTAAAACTCAGTAGAGCCTCAGCAGGTGCTGCGTCTGAACAGGTCTTGTTTACATGTCGGCTCCACGCGTCTGTCAAGTGCCCGAGACATTTGGAGAGATCCGGTCATTTATCAAACTAAAGTATTCTTTCCTTGGCAGTCTGGTGAAAGACTGAGAGTTGAGGAGCACTGTCAAACAGTATAGGCAAAAGTCTCCTTAACTCTACAGGCACCCGTATATTTCAATATATGAGACTGCAATATAAGATCTCAACGCTAGAGGCACTAGAAATTACACAGTGTACCTTTAAGGACTCACTTGTTTTGTGGTTTTAGATTCACAAATAATGATTTTTTTTTCTCCTGAGTGAAAGAGAATTACTCCAGTTATAGTGAACCAGAACAAGTGTGGTAAACTTTATGGATTTAAGTGAAGTCGAGTTTGATTCCTTCATGGTGTAAGTGAAATCCCTGGTTTGGCAGTGATGTTATTCAGATGCAATGAACGGTCAAACATAGCTTTAAATCCTTGCCTTGCACTTTACAATTAAACCTTCTCTCAGTCAATACTCGCCTGGCCTTATCCATCCATACACTTCACTCACTCATCATTTCTGTAACGTCTGGGTCTGGTCCCTGTGTTTGAGATTACAATCGGTTGAATTCCATCCGACCAATCAGAGAGCGCGGGAGGCGGGTGTTGTAGTTAGATGTGGGTGACGTCAAGAGTTTGCGTCAAACGGGAAGGTTGTAGTTTGGCAAAGAATGCGATAGTAAAGTATTCCGGTCTGGTTCTATCAAGAAATTGAAGCCGGAGCAAGAGGAATGTTTAGCAAATGTTTCCAGTCTTACTTTTCAGATAGAACGTTTTCCATTCAAATTGACCCTCACTAGTCTAAATCTGCGTCGCTCAGTTGTGGTGTACCACAGGGTTCTATTTTGGGCCCAAGTTTGTTTGCGATCTATGTATTTCCCCTGGGATCAATCTTTGAAAAATACAATATTGCTTTTCATTGTTTTGCGGACGATGTATAAGTATATTCTCTCTGAAATGACTGCAGGGAGTTCAGAACGCAGCTGCTCGCCTGCTGACGGGTACAAGGCGTTTTGAACATATAACCCCTGTGCTGGTGTCACTGCACTGGCTCCTGTCACATACCGGATTCAGTTCAAAATGCTTCTTTTTGTTTTTAAACGTCTTCATGGGCTGGCCCCGTTGTATTTGAACGATCTATTGTGTGTTCAGGATTCAGTAAGAACTACAAGGTCATCTTCCCTGTTGCTCCTTAAAGTTCCCAGATCCAATTTGAGGAGTAGAGGGGCCGAGCCTTCTCTGTGGACGGGCCCCGGCTTCTGAACAATCTACCACCGTGGGTCAGAGCCGCAGATTCACTGGTCCATTTTAAATCCCTTCTTAAGACCTATTTCTTTTCACTGGCTTTTTAACATGCGTTGAGCTGAATCTCTCTTTTTATATTTCTGTTATTGCCTGTTGTACATAATCATTTTTGTATTAGTTTTTAGCCAATTTGTAAAGCACTTTGGGCTTTTGGCATTTTAAATGTGCTATATAAATAAATTTGACATTGACAATTTAATAGATGTGATCACTGGCAAAGATTGTGGCGCTACTTCCCACGGGCTCCGTTAGCGGCAAAGGAGATGGCTAAAGCTAGGCTAAATGCTACATGCTAACGACCCCCTCGGGCGCATTACATATGTCACAGTGAACTCAGATCCAATGGTTTCAATCTGTATAAGGAGTTAACCCCTCCCACCTGTTAACGGAGATCCATGGAGCAAATCCAGACCTTAGTACGGAATGTAATTCGTACTATGGTGTGGTACGACCAGGCTAAATCAATACGTTTGTGTAACTAAAAGCAATAAAACATTATTTCAGTCTTCTTTAATTGAAATAATCCGATGAGAGTCAGAACAAGGGTCTCAAATAAACATCTGGATCCAGTCCAGGCTCCGAGTCAATAATGAGGAGAGAGGGCAAGAGAAGATGTGATTAAGGGCGCCACGTTTAATACAAAATCCAATGAGGTCCCTGTAAAAGTGGCAGAGCCGAGCGGAAAAACACTGCGGACGACACCGGGATTAGCATTGATAGAGCGGCTGCAGCAAGCGTCTCTGTGGGTGCAGAGCTGCAGTGGGTAACGTGAGAAGGGTGCGTACCTTGGATTGTGTTATTAAGTGGATGAGAAAGAACACTGCGTCCACGGTGCCCTGCTCACGGTCAGGGCGCAGCAGAGGACAGCCGTCAGTCTCTCTGTGGGGAGTGTGGGTTCAAACCAGGCCACTCAGACCCTTCCCAAAAGCCTCGTTTTGTTCTGTGGATAAAGCCAGTTCTGATCAATGTGGCCATCTGCTCACTCACATAGACACGCATCACCTTTTAATCCCAATTCAAAATCGATTATTGTTGTAGTCTGTATAAAGAAGAGTGCCACAGTGGGCCGGCCGCGGTGTTACGGTTTAGACAGATAGATAAATAGATTTACCGCAGGAGAAATTAAGATAAGATATTCCTTTATTTGTCCCACAGTGGAGACATTTCGGTGTCATGGTTGGGCACCTTACAGCAGAGAAAGAAGGAAATAAGAGTACTCAGATTACTTCAAACTGAGTCTATCATTAAAGATAACAGACAGTAGACTTAAAACGATAAGATAATAAGATGGTAAAAGAGAATAAAATAAACTCCTTGAAAAACAGGTTCTTAATCTCAATGGGACTTTCCTGGTTAAATAAAGGTGAAATAAAATAAACCCTGGAGCTGTAATTTGCACTTGGTTCAGAGGTATTTACAGATTCAGGTGTCCAGTAGCGGCAGAAACACATCCATCCATATAAAAAACAGAAATAGCTAACAAGAGTATTAAAATGAAACAGCACTTGGTCACAGCAGCAGAGGTGGAGTAATAATAATAGTAATAATAATAATAAATCAGTTTTATACAGCACTTTTTTGGACACTCAAAGACGCTTCACATCATTATTCTTTCACTCCAAACACAGTGGTGATAAACTACTGTAGCCACAGCTGCCCTGGGGCACACTGACAGAAGCCCCTCCCACCACCACCAACCATTCACACACACACCAGACTCATTCTAGGCAATGGGGATGAAGTGTCTTGCCTAAGGACACAACGACAGCAGACAGTGGGAGTCGGGGGAGAAAGTCTTGTGGTGGGCTCGAACCCACAACCTTCTGGCTCAAAGGCCAATGTTCTACCAACTGAGCCACTGTCGCCCCAAGTAGCCATTCGGACCATTTTCTCTGCTCTGGTCCAAAGTAAAATGCTAAAAGCTTCGTTTATCATTTTTAGTTAGCATTCCTTGGTTCGGACCATGAATCCTCTCTGCTCCAGTCTGGACATCTCAGATAGAAAAAAGCAACGAAAAAACTGTTTCAGAGCTACTTAGGACTTACTGCCCTTTCCGGTGTCTTCAGGTTAATTTGTTTTTTTGTAATTTGTTGACTCCTGTGACTTAGACCTTTACCAAGCTTCAAGTAGATATAGTGACTCAAAAAGTGACGGAAAAGGGCTGTTAAAGGGTGAAATATTAGGAAAGGATCTGGTTTGTGTAATCTCCTGTTACAGACTGTGGTTGAATTCATATTATTCAAGCTTTTACCCGGATCCACGGCTTTCGCAGTTATGTGCAGGTGTTTTAAAGGCCATGCTCATGAAATATGCATCTATCTTATTCATAAATGGTTTCTGGCATTCACCACTTTCACACCTTCCTCCATGAATCCAACACTAACTCTCCTATAGTGCTTATTATTTCATTGATAAACGACAATATGACATTTTTATCGCAGTCTAATGAAGCTGAGTGATGCCTCTGAAGGACATTCTAACCTTCCTAGACAGTTTTATCGTTCAAAACAAGTCACATTCACTCAACAAATGTATTTCTTAATGTCATTACTGACCTGGTCGAGTGTTAAAGTCACATATTTCAGAAATCTATAGGTATTGGTTATTGATAAAACTCAATTATGTGAGATCATCCAACGAAAGGACAGTGTGGAATGTGGATTTGGATGGAGTTGAGGGCACGGGGAAACTGTTTGCTATTTTAACCCACTGTGACTCGTAAAGATTCATTAAACTCTGTGGATATTGTCCCAAATTTGTTCAATGAGAGTCCAAAAAAACCAGGAGAAATATAATCCCAATCAATCCACTTTTATTCGTAGCGCGTCGACACAAGGCAACACAAAGCGCCACACAACCCAAACAGTCAAATCTATCCATCCATTTTCTTCCGCTTTATCCGTTGCCGGGTCGCGGGGGCAGCAGTCTAAGCAGAGACGCCCAGACTTCCCTATCCACACACACTTCCTCCAGCTCGTCCGGGGGGACCCCAAGGCGTTCCCAGGCCAGCTGAGAGACATAGTCCCTCCAGCGTGTCCTGGGTCTTCCGCGGGGCCTCCTCCCGGTGGGACGTGCCCGGAACACCTCCCCAGGGAGGCGTCCAGGAGGCATCCGGAACAGATGCCCGAGCCACCTCAACTGGTTCCTCTCGACGTGGAGAAGCAGCGGTTCTACTCCGAGCTCCTCCCGTGTGACTGAGCTCCTCACCCTATCTCTAAGGGAGCGCCCAGCCACTCTGCGGAGGAAGCTCATTTCGACCGCTTGTATCCGCGATCTCGTTCTTTCGGTCATTACCCAAAGCTCATGACCATAGGTGAGGGAGGGAACGAAGATTGACCGGTAAATCGAGAGCTTTGCCTTTCGGCTCAGCTCCCTCTTCACCACAACGGTCCGATACAGCGACCGCATAACTGCGCACGCTGCACCGATCCGCCTGTCAATCTCACGCTCCATTCTTCCCTCACTCGTGAACAAGACCCCGAGATACTTGAACTCCTCCACTTGAGGAAGGACCTCTCCACCCACCTGCAGAGGGCAAGGCACCTTTTTCCGGTCGAGCACCATGGCCTCGGATTTGGAGGTGCTGATTCTCATCCCAGCCGCTTCACACTCGGCTGCAAACCGTCCCAGTGCATGCTGCAGGTCCTGGTTCGTTGGAGCCAACAGGACAACATCGTCCGCAAACAGCAGAGATGAAATCCTGTGGTCTCCGAACCGGACCCCCTCCGACCCCTGGCTGCGCCTAGATATTCTGTCCATAAATACAGTGAACAGAACCGGTGACAAAGGGCAGCCCTGTCGGAGGCCAACATTCACCGGGAACAGGTCTGACTTACTGCCGGCAATGCGAACACAGCTCTGGCTCCGGTCATACAGGGATCGGATGGCCCTCAGCAGAGGACCCCCGACCCCGTACTCCCGGAGAACCCCCCAAAGGACACCCCGGGGAACACAGTCGAACGCCTTCTCCAAATCCACAAAGCACATGTGGACAGGTTGGGCGAACTCCCATGAACCCTCGAGTATCCGATGGAGAGTATAGAGCTGGTCCAGTGTTCCGCGACCGGGACGAAAACCACACTGCTCCTCCTGGATCCGAGATTCGACCATCGGCCGTAACCTCCTCTCCAGTACCTTGGAGTAGACCTTACCGGGGAGGCTGAGGAGTGTGATCCCACGATAATTGGAACACACCCTCCGGTCCCCCTTCTTGTAGAGAGGGACCACCACCCCGGTCTGCCACTCCATTGGCACTGCCCCCGATCGCCACGCGATGTTGCAGAGACGTGTCAGCCAAGACAGTCCTACAACATCCAGAGACTTTAGATAATCAGGGCGGATCTCATCCACACCCGGAGCCTTGCCACCATGGAGGCTACCAACCACCTTGGTGACCTCAGCCAGGGAGATGGATGTACCCGCCCCAACATCCTCAGCCTCTGCCTCTGTAACAGAGGACGTGACGGGGGGATTGAGGAGAACCTCAAAGTATTCCTTCCACCGCCCGACAATATCCCCAGTCGAGGTCAGCAGCTCTCCACCCGCACCGTACATGGTGTTGGCAAAGAACTGCTTCCCCCTCCTGAGGCGCCGGATGGTTTGCCAGAATCTCTTCGAGGCCGACCGATAGTCATGCTCCATGGACTCTCCGAACTCCTCCCAGTCCCGGGTTTTTGCCTCTGCAACAGCCCGGGCCGCGGCACGCTTGGCCTGCCGGTACTGGACAGCTGCCTCAGGAGTCCCCCGAACCATCATGGCTCGATAGGACTCCTTCTTCAGCCTGACAGCATCCCTTACTGCCGGTGTCCACCACCGGGTTCGGGGGTTGCCGCCGGGACCAGCACCAGAGACCTTGCGACCACAGCTACGAGCCGCCGCATCGGCGATTGAGGCAGAGAACATGGTCCACTCGGACTCCATGTCCCCCTCCTCCGCCGGGACCTGGGAGAAACTCTCCCGGAGGTGTGAGTTGAAAGTCCGTCTGACAGGGGGCTCAGCGAGACGTTCCCAGCAGACCCTCACTATACGCTTGGGTCTGCCAGGTCTGACCGGCTTCTTCCCCTGCCAGCGGATCCAACTCACGACCAGGTGATGATCGGTTGACAGCTCCGCCCCTCTCTTTACCCGAGTGTCCGAGACACGCGGTCGAAGGTCAGATGATACGACAACAAAGTCGATCATCGACCTCCGGCCTAGGGTGTCCTGGTGCCACGTGCACTGGTGGACACCCTTGTGCTCGAACATGGTGTTCGTGATGGACAAACCGTGACTGGCACAGAAGTCCAACAACTGAGCACCGCTCGGGTTCAGATCAGGGGGGCCGTTCTTCCCGATCACCCCTCTCCAAGTGTCACTGGCGTTTCCCACATGGGCGTTGAAGTCCCCCAGGAGAATAACGGAGTCCCCGGGCGGTGCACCGTCCAGTACCCCTCCCAAGGACTCCAAGAAGGCCGGGTACTCTGCACTGCTGTTAGGCCCGTAGGCCGTCACAACAATGAGAGACTTGTCCCCCACCCGGAGGCGGAGGGACGCGACCCTCTCATTCACCGGGGAGAACTCCAACACGTGGCGGCTGAGATGGGGGGCAATGAGAATGGCCACCCCAGCTCGCCGCCTCTCCCCGCGGGAAACTCCAGAAAAGTGGAGCGTCCAACCCCTCTCAAGGAGTTGGGTTCCAGAGCCCAAGCTGTGTGTGGAGGTGAGGCCGACTATCTCTAGTCGGTATCGCTCAACCTCCCCCACGAGCTCGGGCTCCTTCCCCCCCAGTGAGGTGACATTCCACGTCCCAAGAGCCAGATGTTGTGTGTGCGGACTGGGTCGCCGAGGTCTCCGCCTTCGACTGCCGCCCAGTCCTCTCTGCACCGCTTCACCACGGACCCCTCTGCAGGTGGTGGGCCCACAGGAGGGACTGCCCACGTCATCCCTTCGGGCTGAGCCCGGCCGGGCCCCGTGGGCTAAGGCCCGGCCACCAGGCGCTCGCATACGGGCCCCGACCCCAGGCCTGGCTCCAGGGTGGGGCCCCGGCTGCGCCATGCCGGGCGACGTCACTGTTTTCGTGTTAGTGCTGTCCATGGTGTCTTCTGGACTGCTCTTTGTCTGACTCGTCACCTGAGACCTGTCTGCCATGGGAGGCCCTACCAGGGGCATGAAGCCCCAGACAGCATAGCTCCCAGGATCATCTGAGTACTCAAACTCCCCCACCACGTTAAGGTGGCAGTCCAGGGGGGAGCAGTCAAATCTACATAAACATAAAACAATACAAAGTAAAATCCCACGCAGCGTTAAAAACACACAATAAGTTCACAAGAAAAATATATTAAAAACATCACAAATACAAGTAGCTCAAAACTTTAAAATGTTTAAATCACACATGGGATTAAATCATAAAGAGCCGCAGTGCTTTTAAAACAGTAAAGACTAAAAAGTTCAGCTGCAAATATCAGTCCAGGCACTTATTCATGAAGCACTAATACAAACAACACGGTTTGACCAAAGTGCTGTACTGTACATAAAAAGACATACAACATTTGACAATTAGAAAATAATAATAATAATAATGCATCGGTTTTAAATAACGCTTTTTCAGACGCTCAAAGTCGTCATTATTCTTTCTCTTCAAACACGGTGGTGATTAACTCATCAACTGCCATTGACGTATTTTGTCTGAGACCCTCTTTTCGAACGGAGATTACAGGACAACAAAAATAGCTAGAAACTAAATTATTTTTGCTGATGAAAGTAGACAATCCAGTCTTTCAGAATCTGGTTTCATATTTCACATAGTCTTAGCAGATAATATTCTGTGGGTCTTGAGAATCAGTGAGGGGTGGGCCGACAGGGGGGGAGAGGGGGGGTCTGCTGTTGATGCCCCTGCAGTGACCCGGAGGACAGCCCTGTGCTATATTTATAAACCAGACGTGTGAGACGAGCATCAGCGAGATCATGACGGTGACTCATGTTCGGGTCTGTTTTGGGAAAGAGAAAATGTTTCAAACTAATATTATTCGACAACACAGTGGTGTGGGTAAAGTCACAGTTCTCAGCTTTAAATTGAGCGTGGCGTCTGTAATGGTTATTTACCACAGAACTGCAGAGTCTCATTCAAAAGCTGCAGTCCTTTGTGTAAAGCAGGGGTGCCCAAAGTGGGGCCCGCGTGCCAAAGTTGGCCCGCCGGACCATTTCAGTTGGACCGCCAAACATTGCCCACCTCCGCAGTTAGTTTCTATCTGCGTCCCTCAATCTCGCTGAACAAACAGTAACATGTCTGAGATCGTGCAGGCGCACTAACGTCCTCTGAACCGCTACTGTCCTTTACTTTACTGTTGTATCAAGATACACTCCTCACTCATGGTTCACATCTACATCATACTTGCACTAAAATGTTTTTTAAAATCAAACACATCTTTCAAAACAATTGGGTGCAAGGCCCCTTTATGTTCTTTTTTTTCAGCCTACTATTATAATTTTTTTGAGCAATTTAATGTTTTATCAAATTGAGAGGATTGTGCTGGCGAACTGCCACTCCCCCTCCTCACCGGAGGGAAATGGCGAGTGGAACTATTCACCTGCGCAATCCGCACCCACCCGGTGTGTTAAAAAAGACGGACACACACACTTCAGAGTGAGTTCAAGCAGGACAAGCAGGGATCGCACATGGATCTATTATAATAACTGGAAAGAGTATTACAGCTTGTAGCTGAATAACTCATATGCTCAGGGGATTCTCGCGGTACTGCAGACTGAACCAGACTGAACCAGACTGAACCAGACTGAACCAGACTAAATTCACGTGGGCCACCCAGACATTTTTCCCATAGAACTCAATGCATATTAAAACAGCTCGACCTCAGCTGACAGAGAACCTGACAGAGAACCTGACAGAGAACCTGACAGAGAACCTGACAGAGAACCTGACAGAGAACCTGACAGAGAACCTACAGATTTCATAAAGGTCAGATTTTGTGGGGATGTTAGTGTCCCTTGTTGTCCTGAACTTTTTTTCTTCTTAAATCCTTCGGTTTTGTTTAAATCCACACTTTAGTAGCATTTAAAAAACAGTTTATTTACATAGAAAATGTATGTTTCTGTTCTTTTTGAGGTTTTTTATATGATTTTAACCTGTAAATAAGCCATGACAGATAATCTCCCTCTGGACCCTGATTACCCGCCGGAATCTTTCCGTACTGTAGTCTCCTCAAACCTGCATATTTCCCATGAGCCTCCACTTCACTAAGACTGTGTTGATTTCATTCATTCAGCTGTGATTTGCACTGATAGACAATAATTAATGCATTTAATTGAACTTGATCAAATCTACATTTATTTGTGTTTCATGCGTAATATCGGTGTATTTGGCCCGCGGCCGACTGGCAAAGTGTTACTTTGGCCCTTTTGGACCACTTTGGAAGCAAAAGGTTTGGGCACCCCTGGTGTAAAGTCTTTGACAAAGATCTCAGCACAAGACGAAGCAGGAGTTTCCCAGGTCCTGTTTTGAACCTTCTTTTTTAAATTTGGTTCAGAAAGAAAAACTTCAATAAGCTGTCAACAGGAATCTGATGGAGAAGTTAGCTACGTCTGTTGCAGAGAGGAATGTGGGAACCATCGTCAAAATGCTTGTCAAAAACCGGGATAAAGTTACAAAACAGGCGTAAATTTGCTCAATAAGTAAAAAAACAGGAGAAGTGTAATCTACAAATGTAATGTAGTCCTCTCTCAGATAAATGGTTTGACTTCCTCAATATAAATACTATGGATGGGTGTACATAGTGATTGTTGTGGAGAGTATGGTTTAGTTCAGGTGTCTCCAACCTTCACCCAGAGAGCTACTTTCCCGGGTCGATAAAGGCAGGAAGCGGCGCTGGGGGAAAAAAATGTGGTGATATCTTTGTGTGAAAGAGCCTAATATTGGGAACACTGATTTTTTATCATCACATAATTATTACTAGTGACAAAGTAAGTGCGTTTACAGTAATACACAATGAGAATGAATAACACAATCTTATATGTTAAGTATATTATTTGATTTGTTCATTTCTAAATCCTTTGGCGAGCTACTTTGAAGGGGGTGGAGAGCTACTGGTTGGAGACCCCTGGACTTCAGTTCCTTTAATACCTTCCAGACAATCAGAGGAAATGTTTGTCCTCTCTCCTCTCGCCTCCTGCACTGGCTCCGTGACACGTTCAGGGTTGGTTTTAAGATTCTGATGCTTGTTTTTAAAGGTTTAAATGGTTTGGCCCCTGTCTCTCTGTCAGAGCTGTTATCTCAGTCTGCAGTGAGGTCCGAAAACCGGCTCAGGTCCAGTCTCAAAACTGGAGGAGACGAAGCCTTTGCTGTGGAATAGTTTACCTCTGTCCATTTGAAAAGCTCCTTCAGTGGACAATTTTAAATCTGGTCTAAAGACACATTTTTTTTACGCCTTTTTACATGTATGTCTATGTTTTTTATGCTTTTTTATTTATTTATATATGTATATTTTTGTGTCTTTTGTGTCTGTGAAGCACTTTGGGCAGCTGCTGACAATGACAAGGACTCTTCCAACCACTCCCCTTTAGACAGGAGGCTACAGTCCAGTCACACAAGAACCCCAGAAGAAAAAGAAAATTAATCACATTTTATTTATAAAGCGCTTTTCATACAAAACTCAAGTCAAACAGGATCTATTCTGTCCGAGAATAGAATCATAAAATACTATGATATTAAAACTCTGGAGCTATAATTGCACTTGGTATTTACGGGTGGTCGGTGTCAATATAGTAGAAGAAGAAGTGGTTTATACACGGAGATATAGTAGAAGAAGAAGTGGTTTATACACAGAGATATAGTAGAAGAAGAAGCGGTTTATACACGGAGATATAGTAGAAGAAGAATCATCTTTTTGTGCGGTGAACGCTTGTAGCAACCGCACAAATAGAGAAAGACCAGAGTTTGTTCATGTTCCAACTGTGGTTCCTCACTGGAATGAGGCGGAGGTGGATCAAGGCTTTCCCAGATAAGCGCCCCCTGCAGGCCACCCCAATGAAACACAGCAATTTCTTCAGTTTTTCTTTCCAAAAATGCCCGAAATCAAGACTCTTTTGAGAAATATTTTTTACAACAACCGTACACCGCACAGGAGGAGAGCCTTTGACTCCAAAACAGACTTTACATGGTTTTCAATGGGAGCAAAACTGTGTTGTCCTTTAGCAGCAGTAACCGTAGTAACAGCAGCAGTAACCGTAGTAACAGCAGCAGTAACCGTCGTAACAGCAGCAGTAACCGTAGTAACAGCAGCAGTAACCGTAGTAACAGCAGCAGCAGGTAAAGTCACTAGTGCAGCCATTCCCAAACTCAGTAACACCGAGGCCCCCTTAAAAATCTGCGGGTCTGCGTGGCCCCCCAAAATAATAACCAAGAAGACAACATTAAGAATAGGCTCTTCTGGTTATTTTATTTTGGGGAAATAGCCTCTGCTACAAACATTGTAATACAAAAATGATTACAGTGGATTATTCAAATCAAATAATGAACACAAATATTTTAATATTACAAACAAAACATTATAAATTTAACATTAAATAATTATATTATTTTTTTTATTTTTTTTATGACCTCCCGCGGCCCCCCTGCAGTACCCTCGCGGCCCACCAGGGGGCCGCGGACCCCACTTTGGGAGACACTGCACTAGTGGATCCTCATCAGTGAGATTTCAGACGAGTTCTGGTCACACCGATAATCTGCACTGTTAAATGTCTATTGTGTGTTTTTAAGCATTCAAATTGGATAAACATTTCTGCATGCCTTTACATCTATTTTTTACCTTTTTAACATGTTTACACAATACCATTTTTTTTTTACAACATACACTAAAAAAAGTGATGAAAAAAGAATCAAAATATGTTTAAATGTGGCTAAATCTATCTAAGTATGAGCACATTCTGACTTGAGACAAGATTTGCCAATGGGAAAAAGCAAAATGATCTTGTTTTATAAAGATAAAAGAAAAGTCTCTCTTTGAATGAGAAAATAAAGCAACATTTTTAGAGACAAGACTAAATGGCTTTGTCCCGTTGGAGAATCTTGTTTAAGACTTCTATTGTAAATTAGAAGTCAGAAAAATTCTATTGTGGGCGGCACGGTGGCTGAGTGGATAGCACTCTGGCCTCTCAGCAAGAAGGTCCTGGGTTCGAATCCCGGTCGGACCAGGGCCTTTCTGAGTGGAGTTTGCATGTTCTCCCTGTGTCTGCGTAGGTTTCCTCCGGGTACTCCGGTTTCCCCTACCACTAAAAAATATGTCCAATAGTTCTAGCATGCGCCTCCTGTTCTGGCGACCCCGCCCCCATCTCTGTGTGGAGTGAGAGACAAATGCCCAAAATTAACAATTGTAAACCGCTTTGTGACTCAGATCTGCAGTGAAAAGGCGGTATATAAATAAAAACTTACTTACTTACTTACTAAAAAAATATATACAGCTTCAGGGATGAGAGAGAGCGGGCGTCAGGGTTCACTCGATACAGAGCAAACAAGTCCTGAACTCTGGCGTTTAAAAAAAGAAAATCCTCTCAAAGCAATGAAAGCGCCGTGTCACTGAGTTCTAGACCGACTCTGGTTTTAACCCGCTGACATTATCGACCTCTAATGCGTGTGAGATACTGCCAAAAGTAGCTGTTTTTTGTTGCTCTGTCGTAAAGGTGAGTCAAAAAATGGTGTTTCTTTAATATAATCCCATTTATTTATATAGAACATTTTATAAAGTATCAAAAGTGCTGCATGGAGATTAAAGTAACACATTTCTATATTATAAAACAGGTAAAAACAGGTTTGCCAGCTTCATGTTCTTGGGTTTCATCTGACGTCAGGGCAGTGGATAACAAACGTAGGACAGGACGTGACGTGTCCTGGAGGTGCAGTCTGCCGGGTTTATACACGGAGATATAGTAGAAGAAGAAGTGGTTTATACACGGAGATATAGTAGAAGAAGAAGTGGTTTATACACGGAGATATAGTAGAAGAAGAAGTGGTTTATACACGGAGATATAGTAGAAGAAGAAGTGGTTTATACACGGAGATATAGTAGAAGAAGAAGTGGTTTATACACGGAGATATAGTAGAAGAAGAAGTGGTTTATACACAGAGATATAGTAGAAGAAGAATCATCTTTTTGTGCGGTGAACGTTTGTAGCAACCGCACAAATAGAGAAAGACCAGAGTTTGTTCATGTTCCAACTGTGGTTCCTCACTGGAATGAGGCGGAGGTGGATCAAGGCTTTCCCAGATAAGCGCCCCCTGCAGGCCACCCCAATGAAACACAGCAATTTCTTCAGTTTTTCTTTCCAAAAATGCCCAAAATCAAGACTCTTTTTGAGAAATATTTTTTACAACAACCGTACACCGCACAGGAGGAGAGCCTTTGACTCCAAAACAGACTTTACATGGTTTTCAATGGGAGCAAAACTGTCCCACCTCTGCTCATGCGCCCCCTACTGGTCATTAATAAAAACAATAAAATACCAGTTATCCAATACAAAAAACAAAAAGCAACTGTCAGTAATAATAACGGCTTATTAACCGAGCGCGAGGTCTGTATGGGGAAATATCAGACCGAGCCTTAATGCACAGACCGAGGTTAATAAATGTTTTATTATATGACTATTTTTAATTTATGCAAATATCGATCTCCGACTTGGTTTTCCTAATCGTGTTTTTAGCTTTCTGGTCTGCAACAAAGATGTCAATCTCATCTTGTCTGTTAGTTATTTTTTCTTCGTTATTTTCTGTAATTTCTTCCTCTGGCTTGTCAAACTCGTCAAACTCGTCAAACTCGTCCGATAATAGAATTCACTGAGAATGCTCCCAGTTGTCGCCCATTATTTATTTTTTACCGAGGAAACTCAGGAAAGATATCAGTTGTGAAACGCGCTGCGGACTGATTGTCATGGTAACGGTCTGAGATGGGAAAAAATCAGACCGGTAATCAGCCAATCAGAGCATGCGTACGGTCCAAGTCATATAATAAATATATTTATTGTACACTGCAAAAAGTTACTGCAAAAATAAGTCAAAAATTGCTCCAATTTGGTTAAATGTAGTTTATTGCCATTATATTTTTATTTTTTATACGCACATTTTAAATTGTATTTTAACTTGTATGTTATATGTTTTTACCTGTTTTTACTGTGAAGCACTTTTGTGGCCTTGGTCTGTGAAAGGCGCTGTATAAATAAATTACTTACTCACTACTTAGTTACTTACTTTGAGCACATTCTGACTGCCTTAAAACGATTTGCCGATGGGACAAAGCAAAATGATCTGAAATATAGCTGCAGTTCTTGAAGTAAGACTAAATGGTTTTGTCCCTTTGGCCGATCTTGTCCGAATGTGCTCAAATTAAAATAAAAACCCCTCGATTTTAAGCCATTACTAACTCATACCGTATTATTATTTGCAGTGTACAGTCTTTAACAGACGTTCACAGAAACTGAACCCCAGGAGCTGTCTCTGAAGTTTTTGGTATATATCAGTTTCTTATTCATTATGCATGGATTTTACTGAATGTTCTTCATAATAAACACAACTTCTGAAGGTTCACGTTTAAGTTTTCTTCCCATATCCTGATGGGAATAATCCTGTACGTCGGCCGCTCACACGGACGTCTACATTTACTTCAGTTTGAGGTCATCCATCAACTCTCGCTCTGGTCGTTATGAATAATGCATTTAAGGAGCTTGGGTTGGAGATGGAGAAAATGCATTTGAATGGATTCTGATTTATTTTGATATAAATATATGTATTTGTTCTCTTGGTAGAGCAGTGGCCTTTGAGCCTGGAGGTCGTGAGTTCGATTCCCACCATGGGACCTACTCCAACTGCTCCCACTGATGTCTACTGTCGTTGTGTCCTTGGGCAAGACACTTAACCCCACGTTGCCTGAAGCCCCCGCTGAAAGACCAAGGTTGTTTCACTGCTGACGGAGCAGCCATCTTCCTGTGGACTCACCCCCTGCAGAGGATCAGAGGGACTGGTGCTATGAGACTTGGGGGCAGCTCTCATTGCCCCCCCCCCTGACCCAGAAATGGACAATAAAGGGCTTGAAAATGAAAACAAAAAAATGAATGAATATTTGTTCTCTTCAGTTTGAGTTTGAGTTTGCTCTGATGTGGTCCATTGTTGTTTTTTCCCTGACTCAGGTTGCCAGATATGCAGACGAATCCAGCTGGGACCATAACAGCTGAATAGACAAGAGTTTAGTCAACAACAAATCTATAACCAACACCTTTTTCACAAAGATAGAAATCCTGGTTTTATTCCTTGTTTTGTCGTTAATGATTTGAGAATCATAACGAGAACTTTTTTAGTTCTGCGCCACATGGTACTTTACCAGTGTGATTAGCTCCACATGGTACTTTACCAGTGAGATTAGCTCCACATGGTACTTTACCAGTGAGATTAGCTCCACATGGTACTTTACCAGTGAGAGTAGCTCCACATGGTACTTTACCAGTGAGATTAGCTCCACATGGTACTTTACCAGTGAGATTAGCTCCACATGGTACTTTACCAGTGAGATTAGCTCCACATGGTACTTTACCAGTGAGATTAGCTCCACATGGTACTTTACCAGTGAGATTAGCTCCACGCGGTGAGTTCTGGCGCCCGGATCACAGACTTTCTGATTGGTGAAACGGTGGAGGGCGGGACATCAAAATGAAAACAATAACAAGATTTAGAGGCTGGAAAAGTAATTTAGAAAATCTCTGAACTACTGTTATCAGTTAAAGAAGGATTGCAAAAGACCATGTTTTATAAATGCCCTTTAACAGATTAGGGCCCTTTAAATATGACATGGAAATCTTATATATTGCTACTTTAATCATATCTGTAAGTTTTGGACGTCAATTCGAAGTTAAGTCCAGGCGGACAAAGGGACTAGTCTGCTTTTGGTCATTAGTAAGTAAGTAATGTTTATTTATATAGCACATTTTAAAGACCAAGGTAAAACAAAGCGCTTTACAATGTTCAGAATCATCACAATATTATTTTGGAGTTCTGCTTTTGCGTCCTTCCCTGTTTATCCGCGACACCTTTTCCACCGTCATCTCTGTTTACTATCGACAAAAGGGCAAATCCACTGCACATCTGAGAAACCTAAACACCCAAAACCAAGTCTATATTCTGGGCACGCTGCGTGGCATCAGGGCGGACGGTTCGTCAGAGTGCCACGGTGGTGTTCCTGCCTTCCCACCGTGTGCCGGGCTACGACTCATTTGGGTTTATTGTGCTGAGATGTCAAATGCATCTTAATTATGGTCTGGACTGACAGGAATATGAATGTTTCAGGAGCTGCGGAGATGACGGATGAACGAATCAAGTTTCCTAGTCTCTTTTTAATCCTTGTTAGTTTTTTTGTTGCAGGTAACAAGACGATCCAAATATTCTGAGATGAAGTAGATTTATCTGTAACCTTTGAGAGCGGGACTCATTTATTGTAGATTTTATAAGCATGAAGCATTCCTAGATGATTGATTTTCTTTCTGAGTTCTGACCACTGAAGGATGGGTCAGAATTTTACTTTATTTACACTTTTCTGATTCGAACTGTCACCTGCTCGTCGCAATAGAGGCGTTGTTTCATTGCAGGAATCTACCTCACCTTAGTCTATGGTAAAAATGTTTCTAGAAAAGGTGTTTTACTCCACGTCCAAAAATATTGACCATTATTCAAATAGGAAAGTCCCACTGAGAGAGAGAGTCCTGCACCCAGTTTTAATTGTTAGGGGAAACCGGAGCACCCAGAGAAAAGTCATGTCTGGAGGAGGAATTGAACCCAGAACCTTTTTGTGGTAAAGTACAAGCGCAAGTATCCACCGCGCCAAAACAATACAACACAGACTTCCATCTCTCTCCGCAGGTTTGGCGTTTTAACTTTTGCAGATAAAGGAGGAGATGATCCAAGTCACTGCCCCTTACGGACCAATGGCTCGATGTGTTTTTAATTTGATTCTCTGATCTGCGTTGGCAAATTGACAGTTTTGTAAAGACCTCTGCGATAACTACTGTTGTGATTTATGGCTATACAAATTTACATTGAACTGAATTGTCTAAACTGTAGCTGGATATGGAGCATTCAAGGCACAACATTTTCAGAGCAGACCTGACAATTTTTAACTAAACACCGGATCAATATAGATTCCCAGAGATGTTAGCGGTTTCACCTACCACTGCAGCACATGTCGTCCATCCACCTCTCCCTCATTTCTCACATATTTCCCACGTCTCTGCCCTCCCCCACCTGCCCCCCTCCTTAACCTCTCATAACTCCTCAAACTAATGGAGCACATTACGGCTTCAGGCTAAAAATAGCCTCGGTCGCAAAAAAGTCAATTCATTTCTCTCTCTTCGTTCTGTCTTTCTCCGATTGTAACGCTGCTATTTTTTCCACCTCCCGCAGGACGGGGATGAGGGGTGGTGTGAGGGCTTGTCAGCTCATTTATCAGCGGGCGGAATTCGGAGCTATCACACTGAGGCTGGGGTCTGTCTGTGGCCGCGGAGCTGAAGGGACCGGGGGATGAATGAGGGCGGACAGGCTTTACGAGGGAACAGGAAGCCCCCACGGAGAAGCTGCAGGTCTCGATGGCAGAAGGCAGACACGGTGTAACGAGGATATTACTCTGTTTGATCAGCTCTTTTGGAAAGCTGTCTGGACATGAACAGACAAAAGGGCATAATGTATACAGTTTTTAATCTATACTTGTACAGATATAAACTGGGAAGTTTATACATGTAGCCAAAGATGTCATTGTTTTGGACATATGCTGGAGATCAGAATCAGAATCAGAATCATTTTTATTGCCACGTAAGTAACAGAAGTCACAGACTAGGAAATTGCTTTGGCTCAGTGCAACAGTCAAAAAGAGATAATAAAAATAAGAATAAAAAACACTTCTAAAGAATAAATTTAAATTTAAAATAGAGTTACAGTTACTATTTACAATATACAAGTGCACATGGTGCACACAATGTAAGGTGACAGCAGTACAGTGAAGTAAAGTGACGTATGATGGGCAGTAAAGTGACTTTATAAAGGGCGGGGGGACAGGTTAAGAAGTGTTCAAGAGTCCAACAGCAGAGGGGAAGAAACTGTTCTTGTGGCGGGAGGTTCTAGTGATGGCCGTGTAGAACTGCAGCTTGGCTTTCCTGAGCTGCCGCAGGAAGTACATCCTCTGCTGGGCCTTCTTGATGAGGAGCTGATGGTCGGCTCCCACTTGAGGTCCTGGGTGATGGTGGTGCCCAGGAAACGGAAGGACTCCACAGAGGTGATGGGGGAGTCCATCACGGAGGGTGGGGGCGGGGGGACAGTGCTCTTCCTGAAGTCCACAATCATCTCCACTGTCTTCTGGGCGTTCAGCTCCAGGTTGTTACCACTGCACCAGGACACCAGCCGGTCCACCTCCTCCACCTGCTTCCTGTCCGTCAGGAAGTCAGTGATCCACCTGCAGGTGGAATCAGGCACGTTGAGCTGGGAGAGCTTGTCCTGGAGCAGGGATGGCAGGATTGTGTTGAAGGCAGAGCTGAAGTCCACGAACAGGACCCTGGCGTAGGTCCCCGGGGAGTCCAGGTGCTGTAGGATGTGGTGGAGGGCCAGGTTAATGGCGTCGTCTACAGATCTGTTGGCTCTGTAGGCGAACTGCAGGGGGTCCAGGAGGGGGGAGGTGAGGGACTTGAGATGGGAGAGAACCAGGCGTTCAAATGACTTCATGACGACAGACGTAAGTGCTACAGGTCTGTAGTCATTGAGTCCTGTGATCCTGGGCTTCTTCGGGACGGGGACAATGATGGAGGATTTGAAGCAGGCCGGGACATGGCAGGACTGCAGAGAGGTGTTGAAAATGTCCGTGAACACAGGAGTAAGCTCAGATGATAAATTATGACATGATTGTTTTTTTCTACACTCATTGTTGGAGGTTGTGTGAAGCCAAATAAACATGTTTTCTATTGAGCTGCTGTGGGATATCTCAAATGTGTAGTTCAGGAAAGGCGAGGCAGAACTTTTGCCAAGAAGAATGGACTTTACATTAGGGAGGATGTATCAACACATCCATGACTGCCACAATAGACTCCGAGCTGCCACAGATGTTAAAGGGGAAATACATGTGAATGAGAACCAGGGGATTGAGAGAAATTAGAGTAGCTTCTGTTGTAGTTATAATTTCAGAATTTATTTGAGAATAAAATGGTTGACAACTTCTGACAAATGAGTGATGAAAGTGTAAGCGAGAGTAAGCGAGCAAGAAGGGCCTGCTTTTGACTCCCGGTGTTGTAACGACTGGTGAATCAAATAAGCAGATAGAAAAATAAACTGGACAATAAACTGGACTGGGCTTGGATGGAGGCTGAGGCTGGAGGGTGGCGGCTGGATCCTGGAGGCTGGAGGCTGAGGCTGGAGGCTGGATCCTGGAGGCTGGAGGCTGGAGGCTGAGGCTGAGGCTGGATCCTGGAGGCTGAGG
Source organism: Knipowitschia caucasica (assembly GCA_964034765.1). Lineage (NCBI taxonomy): Eukaryota > Metazoa > Chordata > Actinopteri > Gobiiformes > Gobiidae > Knipowitschia > Knipowitschia caucasica. The sequence goes on from OZ035842.1 coordinate 31,657,826, forward strand.
CTGGAGGCTGGAGGCTGGATGCAGGAGGCTGGAGGCTGGATGCAGGAGGCTGGAGGCTGGATGCAGGAGGCTGGAGGCTGGAGGCTGGAGGCTGGAGGCTGGAGGCTGGATGCAGGAGGCTGGAGGCTGGATGCAGGAGGCTGGAGGCTGGAGGCTGGAGGCTGGATGCAGGAGGCTGGAGGCTGGATGCTGAGGCTGGAGGCTGGAGGCTGAGGCTGGAGGCTGGAGGCTGGATACAGGAGGCTGGAGGCTGGATGCTGAGGCTGGATCCTGGAGGCTGAGGCTGGAGGCTGGAGGCTGGAGGCTGGATGCAGGAGGCTGGAGGCTGGATGCTGGAGGCTGGATCCTGGAGGCTGAGGCTGGAGGCTGGAGGCTGGATGCTGAGGCTGGATCCTGGAGGCTGAGGCTGGAGGCTGGAGGCTGGAGGCTGGATGCTGAGGCTGGATCCTGGAGGCTGCGGAGGCTGGAGGCTGGAGGCTGGAGGCTGGATGCTGAGGCTGGATCCTGGAGGCTGAGGCTGGAGGCTGGAGGCTGGAGGCTGGATGCTGAGGCTGGATCCTGGAGGCTGCGGAGGCTGGAGGGTGAGGCTGGAGGCTGGAGGCTGGAGGCTGAGGCTGGAGGTTGGAGGCAAAACTGGCAGTTAGCAAAGTCTGGGACAACAAAAATCAATCACCATGACATACTGAGGATCTGGCTCATGGTGAAGGGTGAATCTGGTCTTTATGCTGCAGAGGAGAAGAAGAAGAGGATGATGAACTGCAGGTGTTCGACCAGGACTCCAGACTCCCCCCAGCTCCAGGCAGACACAGAAGAGAGAGGGGGAGAACACACAGAAACTAGAACTCTGAAACCGGGTCAGAACAGGGCCTGTCCGCTTTCTCACTCTGAAACAACTCTGATATTCTTAAACAATCTCTGAGATAGATATGGAACCAAAATATGTTGCTCATTCATCCGTTGGCCTCTGTCTGTGCAGTACAACAGATAATTAGTTCTGCCTTTCGGTCAAAAATGCATAATCCATGTTTGATTCACTCTTACGTTAACACAGATTTCTAAAACAGGGTCCTCTGTTGTTGAAGTTAAAGATGGATTCTGTATTCCTTGGTAACAACAAAGTGGTTTGCTATCGCCTCAAACCAGACTGCCCATCCTCCTCTGCCCTGTCACATCCACACAGCGGCCGCTCACTGGTTATTTTCTCTTTTTCAAACCGTTCTCTGTGAACCCCAAAGGATGGTTCTGTGGAAGTCCCAGGATCAGTGGAATCTGAAATAGTCAGACCAATACTCAGCCCTATCAAACCTCCACAACATCATGTTCAAAGTCACACCTGTTGGTCCGGTTCACTTTAATTAGATAGATCAGTGGTTCCCAAAGTGGGGGTCCTGGCCCCTGGGGGATCGCGGGAACCCCTGGGGGGTTAAAAAAAAATTAAAAAATTGAACAAACATATAGCCCTTAAATATTTATTTTGCATTTGATTTGATTCAAAATTACTACTTGTTAAATTGTGTTTGGAGAAGAGTCTGAAAAATATATATATTTTACTTTGTAATTTTGTCCCAGACATTACCAGCGTCAATCAAAATCAAGGTGCGCAGCTCACATCAGGCAGCGACAAAGCGTGTCCTGCTGTTGTTTGATAAAGCTCAAAGTGTTTGGAGGCTACAGACAAATAATACCTGCTTTAAAATGAAACGTGGTTAATATCCACGACAGAAAAGGTCAGTCCGAGGTCAGGCTGATGGTGTGAAGACTGCGGAGGGAGCGAGGGCAGCGGAGAACACTGCGGTAAAGAGGCCCGGCTTTTCAGAGTCAGCGGTAAAGAGGTCCGCACATTAAAGCGGGCGGCCGCTTTAGGCTGCTACGTACAATAACGTTAAGAGAAGCCGTGAGGATGAACCGCCACAATGCACTTTTTACCATAAGTAGCAGCATAAGTTATCAGAGCACATTTTTACAATTGGGACCTGTCGAGTCCCGTGTGGGTTCCTTGAGTATCTCCTTCTCCATGTATTTATGTATATTCATAAACATAGAAACATGAGGTATATGTATTTTCTATTGTTATGTATGAAGCTAGAACATGGAACCCTCTGATTATCTATGATTCTTATGTTTCTTTTCTTGTTTTGATTATCGCTTTACCTTGTGCCTGAGCTGTGCCATACAAATAAACATGCCCTATTGGTAATGCTTTTTGTGCTATCAATGCAATTATTGTAAGTAATGGAATGTATTTACTCAATGCAAGGACATGTGTCTTTGTGTGTTCCGCTCTTGTGAATGATTGTGTGTCTCAGCACTTGGCACAGATTGTAGTGAAGTCATTTAAAGCGAAAGTTGAATTTTATGATTTATGTTATAGTTTAAAAAGGGAGAAGTTCTGTCAAAGAAAGAAGTAGGTACATCCATGAAGTCCCTCAAAAATACACCTTTTTCCAATTTCACAAAACTGTATTTACATCATCAGAAAACGATCCATAATTTGCAAACAAAGTAAAAGTCCAATGACATGGTTCCAATGTGTTTCCATCTGCTGTGTTTTCCATGTGTTTATGTTTGTGAGCGGCTTTATTTGACAGACATAATAACAATGTAAATACAGGTACCATATTGCACGATAAAACAGACAAGCATCGGACTCTCTTTGTGTAAAAACGTTTTCCCCGGAGCCGGAGCAGCTGAAAGGTTAATGCAGCTAATTGTGGAGTGATGGCTGACTCATTACAACTGTCTTCTGTGTGTAATGAAGCTGCAACAATCCGCGATCCCCAAAACGCTGCTTAGTAAACAGATCTGCACACCCTGAGTCGGAGTGTGCAAGAGGAGAAGTGTGTGAGAGAGTTTTAAAGGGTCAGCAAGTCCATTTTAAAATACTTTAAACTAGGTCGACATGGACAACTCATATTTGGCCTTAGTTTAAAGTTTAACCCTTTGGAGACTGCCGTATTATATATTTAGGGTCACTGTTCCAGCCACACGCCCTCACCGGGTCCAAATATGCGGCTTTTCTGTACAATATATAACTCAGCACTACTACATAGCTGTATATATATATTTTCGACTGGTATTGAAGAATTTACAGCATTTACAACTAGTTAAGAAACATATACTACTTATTTTGTATTTATTGTGTGCTCCCTGCGTGCTCTTACTACTGTCCTGTCTGTGCGCTGCAACATCGACATTTCCCCGCTGTGGGACGAATAAAGGAACTCTTATCTTTTTGGTAATTTTGTGTATTTCTTTTGTATACAGAGCCTCATATTCGAAAGCAGTAGAGATAGGGTGAGTAGCTCAGTCATCCAGGAGGAGCTCGGAGTAAAGCCGCTGCTCCTCCACGTGGAGAGGAACCAGTTGAGGTGGCTCAGGCATTTGTTCCATATCCCAACGAGAGGAGACCAGGGGAAGACCTAGGACACAGAGGGACTATGTCTCTCAGCTGGCCTGGGAACGCCTTGAGCCCCCCCCCAGATGAGCAGGAAGAAGAAGTAGAAAAGTCTGGGCGTCTCTGCTTCGACTGCTGCCCCCGTGACCCGGCAATGGATGAAGCGGAGGAAAATGGATGGATGCAAGTTCACAAGGCAGTCCAAGCCACAGTCATCATACGCCCTGTTTTGGTCGCTGTAGAGGAGTTGGTTGGATGATAAATCAATGATAAAAAGCCGTGATGATTTAGTGTTTTGTTTAATTAATTCAACCAGACCTGTTTTGTGACTGTCCTTCAGTGATAAGCGGTGCCCAAGAACGCAATGCTCTGGGACATTTGTTAATCTCTTTTTACCAAACACTGTTTTGTTTCTGCTATTGGCAAATCAACTATTTTGTTCGGTCCTTCAAAGGCGACTACTGTTGTGATTTTGGGCTGAGGACAAATTAATTGATTTGAATTGAAGGCTGTAGTTTCCGAGGCTTGTCTTCCATCCATACTGTGGGACTGAATATTATGTGGGAAGAATATTCTGCAAAAACACAGCATGGCAACAAATGAGCAGCTGCCGGTTCCCCCAGTGCTGTGTCTGATGGATGTGTTTGTCTCTGCACGAGTGGATAGAGGCGGGATGGAGACAGAAGCATGTATTCTCTCTGTGCTTTCATATAAAGTAAGAGCAGTACTACTACTACTACTACTACTACTACTTTTACTACTACAGTAATCTGACATGCATGAAAGTCCGAACAGGCCCCGCACCCTAATTCTGAAGCCAAGTCCTGGGTCTTCTTATTGAGAGACGACTGGTGAAACTGGTCAAATTGGATCATACTTCAAAAGTCCATTAACTTCTGTATCTAAACTTACAATGTAAAACTAACACCATGCTAGCAGGGCGGCACGGTGGCAGAGTGGTTAGCGCTTGCGTCCTTGTTCATTTCCTTTTTTACACATATTTCATATTTATACAGCTAAAATCTGCAGCAGTCTTCCTGAGAATGTGAGACAGGCTTCTTCTCTGACAATGTTCTAATCCTTTTAAGCTGTGCTACAACCGAGGGAGTTTGTCTTGACTCTTTTTAAGGTTCTGTGATTATTCATGATTTTAATGCTTTGTGTGATGGACATGGACAACATGACGGTTCTCCACTGATGAGATGGTGACGGGGAGGAGGCAGGTTGCGGCACAAGCGGCACACACAGCAGCTTGATTGGCTTTTTGTTGCATGTTATAGATCTGGAGTTATACCAACACACATACAATTAAATCTGCAGTGCCTGATTCTTAAACAGCATAACCATAGAAAATGTTTCACATCAAACTGGATCACCCTGTGTGACTCTCATGGCTCAACAAATACAGAACTAATGAACGTGTTTACTTTGTGTAATCTCAGCTAAAAGCTAAAATTTGTATTTTTAAACATATGTATAGATATAGTGAGAGTTTGAATAAATAGAGAATATTGTAAACAAACGGGGAGAAAAACCACCTTAACCCTGGCGTAAATTGAGAAACATGATTAACTATAGATCAATCTCCAATCTTTTTCAATCAGAGAGCTACTTTTACACAACAGAAGGGGCAGAGAGCTACTTCTTTTTGCAGTCATAATAAAGATTTATACGAGAAGAGAGAACACACATGGAGAAAACATGTCAAATATACTAAAGCACTGTATAATCATATATTTATACTTATAATAGTAACGACTCATTATGTATTCATTCAAGATCATGTGTTAAATTCAAAATCCTTTGGGGAGCTACCTGAAAGTGGCTTGGTCAGCTGCTGGTAGCTCCCTCTCCACAGGTTGGAGACCCCTGCTGTAGATTATCACACATTGGGGAAATAAAGCTGGGCAAATAAAACAACAACTTCGGCCTTAACGCAGCCGACTTCGGATCCTCAGCGTTTGTGGATGTGTGGTGATGTCACAGCGTTTCCAATCGCTAATGTCTCTCTGCTGCTGCTGCACCTGCGAAACATTACAAGTCTCCTCCATACGTTAAACATTCAGACTCCCCACATCCTTTAATCACGTTACAAACACAGTGCTCGGCTCTGTCCTGCAGGTACGAAGGCAGCGAAGTGGAAAAACTCTCTTTGAGCCGTTTGGAGAATAATGTGCGCTCCACTCTCCATCACAGACAAACCCAATTAGAGAAGATTGGTGGGAATGGTTCTGGATCCACTGATGGAGAAACTTCCTCTTCTACTCGTCAGCGGCACTTTCTAATGAGCTCACAGGAAGCTGGAAGGGACCGGCACGGTGGGCTCCGGGCCTGATTTGAGCCTGATTATTCCAAGGGAAAGGAAAGACGCTACGTATTATTTTCTGCTCCATTTGTTGGTTTCTATAAGAATAGTTACATATAAATTACATATTTTTATTCAATCTTATCTTAAAGCAAAACTGTTTGGAGAATTTAAATCAATTTCAACCGGTTTAATTGAGAAGAGAGAGGAGGAAAACCATTCACAAAAACCATTCACGAAAACCTTTTGGAGTCTGAATTTGACGAGTGCCAAACATGAAGAGAGTGAAGGCTACAGACTTTAAATCACTGAAGTCGGAGTTCTTAGAGACCAGTGGGGGAGGGTCCCGGCTCAAAAAGGTCCATGAGCACGTGCGCGGACATGCAATATCACTCCAGGCGGGTGGGGGTGTACCCGGAAACAGAATTACCCAATGCTTTTGAATGGCGTTTTCTTTCCTCTCTAAAACAGCTTTACAGGATGGTCCAAAAGTCGCTCTTGGCCCAACGCTACGTTTGTTTTTTTTTTTTTGTGGATCAGTCTAGTTTAGCCGCTGTAGACTTTTGAAGACACTTGTGAAATGAATGGGGCTCGTGCCGGCTGACACGTGAACATATGCATGTTTTTTTCACATTTTCCTGTCAAAAGTGATGGCAGATTAGTTTCAACGGGGGAGATCGGCGTGGCTACATCTGTTAATATTTAAAGTCTGCTTTAGAGAACCATAGTCTTTTTGTTCAGAATATTAACTAATAACATCAAGCAAAAAAATGTATTGTTTTGCACCCTAGATTTTTGGGAAACCTCAAAGTGCTACAGTTTAATGCCACAAACAAACAAAAACATCAGAAGTACATAAAATATCAACAACAAAAATCTACTTATTGGGATCCGCCCCATTTGGTCGGGACTAACTCTTGTCAATCAAGACACAACTAAGCTTGGGACTTGGTTGAATCAGACTTTTTTTGTTTTCTCCATCAGATGAAAGCATCTACTATAGCAGGGGTGTCAAACTCATTTTGGTTGAGGGCCGAAAAAAATGAAAGGGCTGATCAGGGGCCGAAAGAAGTGGGTTTCATTTATTATGCTTTTTGATAATATGAAGGTATCTAAATAAATGACTTGTTTCACATTAGTTAAATTGGAGATGCTTTTCTGATCGACTGAGTTCAGTTTCTGTGACTGAACAAAAACTGCACCAAAACTGGACCAAAACTGCACCAAAACCGGACCAAATATTGAAGGTAAATAGGAAGATTTTTGGGTGGATCATCAAGACTATTGGTCCTCCCAACTGTCAATCATTCTGGTGATTTGTGCTTGACAAATAAGCCCAGAGAGATTTGTTCAAAAAGTGGAGAGGGCGGTTCTTTCATCAGAAAATCGGGGAAATCCTCCTTTATATCTTTAAGAAATGTAATTGGAGACTTGTAAAAAAAACCATAAGATAAGAGTTCCTTATACTAACAATAATAACTTCTAATGACATGTTGAGTTAACATTTCTTAAGGAATTAAATTGTATGGTTGTTTTTGTGGGAAAATTAGTAATGGAGAACATGCAATTGTCGCTACCATCAAGGCTGCTATTTAATTTAATAATTAAAATTCATCTCAGGGGCCACTGGAAATGGTCTCGTGGACCGGATTGGCCCCCGGGCCTTGACTTTGACACCTGTGTATTATAGTATATACAAATGTTTCTTTATTAACGTTATAGTAGTCTAGTGTTTACCAGGTCAGTCTGTTAGTGCAGAAGCTTTAGTGAAACCTGAAATGAAAATATAAAGGGTATAAAAGTATAAAGGCTGATTTATCTGAACATGAAATTGCTTTAGATCCAGCCGTGTTTTCAAAAATATCCAAAGTGTAGCCACAGAACACGTGTCGACGCCTCCTGCCGACTGCTGAATAATAAAACATAGTGAGTGTGGGTGGAGAAGAGGAATGGCCTGGACTTAAAATAGACATGAGAAAAAAGTCAGGTCTAGGGAGACATTTTTGCTTTACTCACACAAGAATTTATGGAACTGTAGTCTCAAAAAGTCTACGGTGAGTGTTTCAAGAGCTCAAATCTGCAGCTGCAAGGAATAAAAGTAACTGCAGTATTTGTTGTATTTTTAGTCTGGCAGTAAACTCAAATATTGTTTTTAAATTAGTTAATGAAACTCTTTATGGTTTTAGTTCAAATTAAACAAGATATTTATTCAGAACATTGAACCTGGGGTAAGTTTGACCTGTTCCCTCCGACGGGCCCTTTGTCGCTGGTTCTGGTTCTGTTTCTTGGACAGTTACTTGGTGCCACCAGGGCCAGAGGGGGTCTGGTTTGGGGACCACAGGATCTGTTTGCAGCTGATGTTGTGCTGTTGGCTGAAGCCGCTGGGATGAAGGTCAGACCTCCAAACCCGAGGTCATGGTGCTCGGCCATAAAAAGTGCCCTCTCCAGGTGGAAAGGTGGAAAGGTCCTTCCTGGAGTGGAGGAGTTTGAGTATTTCTGGGTCTTGTTCATGACTGAGGGAAGGAGTGAGAGGGAGGTCGACAGATGGATCTGTGCAGCGCTGCAGTGATGCGGCACACGTTAAAGTGACTAAAGTCTCAGACCTGGGAATGAGCCTGATGAGCGAGAGGAGGTCTGCAGCAGAGGAGTCTGCTGCCCCTGTGCAGACTGCTGCCCTGTGACTGCAGCCTCTGTAACTGCTGCCCTGTGACTGCTTCAGCACTGGCTTCAGCACTTTGCTCAGCTGGACTATAGACTTGAGGCAGCGGTGCCATGATTCAGTGTTCATGTCTAAAGAGGAGGCTGCGGAGAGAGTCCGTGGCTCTGAGCGGCTCTGCGCGGCTCTGCGCGGCTGTGCGCGGCTCTGAGCGGCTCTGCGCGGCTGTGCGCGGCTCTGAGCGGCTCTGCGCTGTGGCGGTGGAGGGTTATTTTTAGCTGATGTTGCAGAAGAATCACAGCGGTTTGAACTAAGTACTGAGTGAATGGTGCGTTGTTCCGGAGCAGATGCCTTCGCAGCTGCAGGTGTCTGTCGGCGCCTGGACGCGCGCACGTAAGCGCGTGTTCGTGACGTGATGTCTGTCTCGCGCTCGCGGACGAAGCGCGCCGGTGGAAGAGAAACTTTTGCAGCATGGACTCCATGAGTGTTTCTGTCTCTGATCCTCGGACCGGACACTTCTGTGTTTCTCTGACGCCGCAGTTCGTCCAATGATCCGCGTCTGAACTTTGAGCACATTCTGCTCTTATGGGAATTAAGCACTCGTCCCGCTGCATGCTCCTCAGGAGGAAGATGGCGGAGTCTGAAAGCATTGAGGTGAGTGAGGCTTTGACTGTTTGACTGTTCAGTGGAATGTGTTATCGATGATGAAGTTTACTGCTGTGACTGACGCAGGCTGCAGTGTCACACTCTCCCATCATGAACATGACATGTTCTGTCTGTGGTCCACCAGAACCTTTGGCATTGATGCCAAAGAATAGTTCCTTTATGGTCTCAAAAAGACCCCATGCCCTCCTCTATATTCACATCTAGGATTTTCATGCTCACACAAAAGGCTACAAACCTCTGAAACGTTGATGAACTAACTATTAGCATCAGGCTTTGTGGCTGGTATCGATCAATGTTTTATTATCCTGCATCGTCTGTGGAACAGTTGAGAGGAGAGTCGCTGTCCAAGGTACTGCAGCTTCTTCCTGGAGGGATTAAACTAAAACTACACACACTTTTACCTCCTGCTTCTCCCTCCTCCCAGTGCTTTGACTTGTGTGAAAGTTTATCTAAAAAACATTCAAAGAACAGCGTTGGAGTCAAGCTTGTGTGCTTATTGCATTATTCATCTTAAAAACTTTCTTCACAGTGAGCTGATTCATGGAAAAGGGCTTTCTCAGCAGACTGTGTGGAAGGCATACACTACATTATGATAAGAGTATATGGATAATATAATGGATAGCTCTCTTCTGCTCCTCTGTCTGCTGCTCTTATCACTGATCCCTTGGTCTAAGTGCGCTAATGGCACCACACCAAATCAGTTCTTCTCGCCTGTCTGTGCAACAGCCCTCTCTTTTTGACCTTGTCCGGTGTGAATGTCAAGTGAAACGCACGTAACAACACCAAGTCTACCAAGTCACCCCCATGTTTCGACAAATACTGCGGAGATACTGAGACTTCTTCTCTGCACATCCAATGACTGAGCAAGCCTTTCATTCCCTTTCATTGGCTCGGTCTGCTCAGTGGCCACAGAGTTCATCGCAGGGGTGACATAAAGAGAGAAACCCTTTGCCCATTCCCCTTTTATTGTCTGCTTTTCATGGTCCAGCAGATCGTACAGTTCACGGTGGGTGGTGCATGTGCCAGTTGCATTGATAACTTGGATCTATTTATAGCCCTTGGTTAAATGTTGAAAATCTGAGCCATTTTGTACTACATTCAGTTTGACATTTGTGTTGCCGTTACACATTTAAACACATTTTCTATACCTACATTGGCATTGGCTGAAGATGATGCAATAAGAATTTCACCAAGGTGTGCTTTTGATGTTCCAACAAAACCTTTAGCGGGGTAACCTCAAGTCTAGACCTTGGAAGCACGTTCGACCTTCTGGATAAGTGAGAGTTTGGTTGTGTAGCCTACAGGTGAAGCAGTACCTGGGCAGTGCAGTGGCTCAATAGTTAGCAATACCCCTGTAGTTAGCGAGAAAGAGCAAACTGCAAAAAATGATTAAATACTGTATGAGGTAAGAATTGCTTGAATCGAGTGGTTTTGGTCTGAGTTTAAACAAGATTTGCCAATGGGTCAAAGCCATTTTGTAATTTTTAAAGAACTTGCTTTTATTTCCTCATTCTAAGGGAGACATTTCTTGTATATTTTTAAAACAACATAAAATTTGCTTTGTCTCATTGGTAAATCGTGTTTTAAGGCAGTCAGAATGGGCTGACACTAATATACATTTATCAGAATTTGAGCTATATTTGACTTTCCAGTTTTTTCAGTGCAGGGTTCCAACCACAGTCAGAACAGTCTTTCTGAGTAGAGTTTGCATGTTCTCCTCGTGTCTGCATAGCTTTCATATTCCTAAGTATTGCAGCAACAAATCATCAGTCGAGTACAGCCAACCTGTCTGTCTCACAACGATCTAACCCCAGTTCTTTATAAGTGGGAGAAATCTGCTTCACAGTGGTGCAAAGAGCATCGAAGGATCAAAAAGCTACGTCGCTATGAACGCTTGAAGCTATAGGCATCTGTAGTAAGTAAGTAATCTTTATTTATATACCGCCTGTTCACTGCAGATCTGAGTCTCAAAGCGGTTTACAATTGTTATTTTTGTGAGTGGGGGGGCCAGTACAGGAGGCACATGCCAGACCTATTGTACATATTTTTAGTGGTAGGGGAAACCGGAGTACCCGGAGGAAACCTACGCAGGCACGGGGAGAACATGCAAACTCCACTCAGAAAGGCCCTGGTCCGACCGGGATTCGAACCCAGGACCTTCTTGCTGAGAGACGAGAGTGCTATCCACTCAGCCACCGTGCCGCCCTTAAACGTTCGTACACAGAGATTCTCGGCTCAGTCCGGAAATGGATCCTTGGGCATCGCACTGACCACTGCTCCTCCTAAATGCATTGCAGGACGGGTCAAAGGCAGAGGACGAATTTCCCTATGAGGACAATGAAGTAAGACTGAGTTGTTGCATACGTAGTGTTAAGGCACATGTTCTGGATCAGAAAATATCTCCATGAGCAGAGACCAGACTTTAACACAATATAATCATAATGCATCAGTTTTAAATAGACACGCAAAAACACCCTCCCACCACCAACAACCATTCACACACACACCAGACTCATTCTAATGTAGGGGAAGTGTCTTGCCAAAGGACACAACCACATATGGAGCACTTAACAGCCGCATGTCACGTGGCAAAAGAAAACAAAAACTAAATCCAGAGTAAACACAATAAGTAACCAAACAGAGACTGACAACAGGAACTAAAGCAGACGTTTAATGAGAATGACTGAACAATACAAAGCTGAAGACAGAGGCTGAAGACAGAGGCTGAAGACAGAGGCTGAAGACAGAGGCTGAGGCTGAGGCTGAGGCTGAGACTGATGCTGTGAGGCTGAAGACAGAGGCTGAGACTGAGACTGAGACTGAGACTGAGACAGAGGCTGAGACTGAGACTGAGAGGGAGACTGAGGCAGAGACTGTAAATTAGAGCACCAGATAATCTGAGATAGTGCCTACTTCACGACTCCCACTGATGACTGCTGTCGTTGTGTCCTTGGGCAAGACACTTAACCCCACTTTGCCCAAAGCCCCAACTGAAAGATCTCAGCTCCTGTGGACTCACCACTTGCAGGAGGATCAGTGAGGGGCTGGTGCTCTGTGGACTGGGTGCAGCTCTGACTGCCGCCCCCCCGACCCAGAAATGGATTAAGGGGAAGAAAATGGATGGATGGATGGATAATCTGAGAAAGTAAAACACAAAGAAAAGATAAAGAAAATCTCCAAATTGAGCTCAGGAGACAGAGCAGGTGCTATGAGGCTGTAATTATAGACCTGGGGGTGGAGCCAGGTGCCGCCCAGAGGCGGGCCCATGTCTGCATTTAAATCAGGCACAGATATTGTAGAGTTTAGCAAGTTTTTGTCTTTTGTGGATTACTCTTCTCCCAGTTTGCCATTTCACAGCGGGTCGGCAAGGAGAGGATAATGAAATGTGATCATGAGACAAAAAGGAGATTACTATTAATGTAATGATTGCTCAAATCCTATAAACCACAGGTGTTAAATTACATAATACTAGGGCTGTCAAACAATTAAAACATTTTATTTAGTTAATTACAGCTTAAAAATTAATGATTCGCAATTAATTGCATTTCGAACTATCAGCAAAATGATGCCATATTTTTGTGTAAATGTGTATTTGAATGGAAAGATAAATGACAGTGTATGTACTGTATTTGATTATTATAACAACAATTAATCCATATAAAAGGGCATTAACATTATGAACATTCTGTGTTGCTCAGACTCAGACCAAAACTATAGTCTGTTACAGATGAGGGACATTTCAAAAAAGTCTGAAATGCAGAATGTCATTAAATCGGTTTGATTTGCTCACACCATTTTACTTTTAGGCACAACCGACATGAACTGGTAGTGCAAGGGAAATTAGGAATCCCTGCTTTTATTTAGCGATAATGCGCTTCGGGAGAAGACCAGAGGGTCCCGGCTCAAAAGTGGCCAAAATGTCGATGCCAATGGGCGTTCCAAGGGTCCCCCGGGGCCCCGGGCAACAGAGTCCTTGGGGGCCCCGATACCGACAACAAAAAAAGGCTTATATTACAGTAGGTATAAATATATCAGAATCAGTGCCACACGCTATCAGTCTGAACTGTGGCGTCACTGGTACAGTAGTCTGCTGTAATCATGTATGCTTATTTTTATGATTATTGTTTTTGTTTTTGTGTAATGTCTTTCTTATCTGGACTTCGTGTCTGTAATAAAGTTTAATAATAATATATTTATAAATAAGGTAAAATGCAATATCTCTTACTTGTTTACATTAATACAAATTAAATGTGGATAATTTCTTATTTTTAACAATAAAACGATAGGCCTGGGGCCTGCCTGGGGCCTGCCTGGCAGATTGTACAGCCTACCATAGAAAATTGTGAGTACTTCAGTCTTTAACGTGACACAAAGCAATGAGAAATAATTTATAATAAATATCAGAGCTGATCATCAGAGCAGAGTCAGAGCGGGAAGGAAAGGAGCAGAGTTTGTGGCAGTAAAGTGTGGATTTAAAGAAGGATTTAAGAAGAAAAAAAGTTCAGGACGACAAGGGACACTAATATCCGACCACACAAAATCCGATCTGTATGAAAGCTGTAGGTTCTCTGTCAGGTTCTCTGTCAGGTTCTCTGTCAGGTTCTCTGTCAGGTTCTCTGTCAGCGTCTCTGTCAGGTTCTCTGTCAGGTTCTCCGTCAGGTTCTCTGTCAGGTTCTCTGTCAGCTGAGTTCGAGCTGTTTTAGTTTACATTGAGTTCTATGGGACTTTTTTTCTGGGTAGCCCACGTGAATTTAGTCTGCAGTACCACAGCGCCCCCTGTGGTCATGGTTGGGACAGCTATAAGCCCCCCGTCGCGCTGTGGTCTCTGGAGAAGTGAGTCCCAAGTGTGAGGCAAGGTGAAGGCCCCCTCAACTCTGTTGATGGTCCGCGCACCCCACTTCAATTCAATTCAAATAACTTTATTCATCCGTGAGGAAACACAGAAACACAAGATCTGAAATATAAATACAGTAAAAGAGCAGAAATGCAATATATAATACATAAAAACAGGCCTCCAGATCAGCTGTTTAAAAGGCAATTTGAGGTTGGGATTATCGTGGCTTCCGGATTTCAGTCGCTTCTCGTATCCATCTTTTGTATTTATTTTCTTCCGTTCCAACTATTTTGGCCTGGTCCCAGTCCATCATGTGATTTTCTCTTCTGTAGTGGTCAGATATTGCTGATTTGAGGTTTTCCTGACGGTTCTAGATGGTATTTCGACATTGTACTTTTTCTCTGGTTGCATCCAAAATGTATACGTCATTTGCTTGGTTGCAGGCTGCCAAAGAAAATATGAATACAAACTCATTTCATACTGAAATAAATAGTGGTTTGAAGAGAAGAAAGTGAAAAGAAACACCTGACGTCAGTGATAGAGTATTTAATATGAATTTAATCTCAGTTGAAGGGAGGAAAAATCAATAATGCACAAATACTTGAGAACATAACAGTCTCTCCGTCTGCAAAGGAACAAATAAAAGGTTTTGTGTTGGAGTTTAAATCCATCAATCGAGAAACAATCAGAGTTGGTTTTCAGACCGTGAACTTACTGGGATTTTGAGAAACTAGAACCAGCTTTATTTGAGAAACAAAATGGTGGCTGTGTTTTTGTATAAGACCATTGACCGAGTTACTCTGAGACCCATGTTCCAGGGTCTCAGAGTACTCTCACTTCTACCCGGTTTTATTTTGATCTACTGGTTCTTTTGAATTTCCCGTCATGCCTGTGCAGTCGATCGCCTGCTCCACTTTCATGTGTTTGTTCTTGTTCTTGGCTTGTATTTTGTTCTGCATTTCTCTAGTTTTATTGTTTCCCCGGGTTTGGTTTTCATTCATATCAAATTTCACTTTATTTCCAGTTCTGCATTTTGGCTTTCTTCCTTCGTTTCACCTCGTGACAAATCAAAGGTTGGAGCTTAAATCATACTAGTTTTCCGTGAGGTAGTTGGGGAACATGGGGTTTGGCCCAGAAAAGGAGGGTGTGTTTTGTTGGTTAGCTAGTTAGTTAGCCTGCTCTGTTGTCTGTGACAGTTGTTAATAATAAAGTTACCACATTTGGAGTAAGAATTCTCATCTGCAGTGCTTCCTTCACACGGTTTGCTGCAATATATTGAGGAGCTGCTAGGTTTTCTTCTCCTTTGCCTTGCTTTGCTGTGTCAGGAACCCAAAGTTACACAGTGTTCTGGCTCAGAGTTTAGCATGACCATGAAATATCACACTACATTTTCAGATATTATAATACCATGTCTGTAGTGCAATGGTTAAAGTAGCAGATTTTCATGTCAAGTCATCCTTAAATGTCCCCAATCTGTCAAAAGGCGTTATTAAAAAAGCTCTTTTCAAATACGTCTTTAACTAATAACAGTAGTTCAGCTGGGATTGTTTTCATTTCGATGTCCCGCCCTCCACCGTTTTACCAATCAGAAAGTCTGTGATCCGGGCGCCAGAACTTACTGTGTCAAGCTAATCTCACTGGTAAAGTAACTGGTAAAACTAAAAAAGGTCTCTAAAAGGAAATAAAATGAGGATTTCGATCAGGGATGCCTTTGTGAAAAAGGTGTTGGTTATAGATGCGTTGTTGCCAGCTGGTTTCATCTGCATATCTGGCAACCTGAGTCAGGGCAGTACCACTTTTGGCCAGATTTTTACATACTGCTCCTTTAAATTATGTTTGTTCTCTTTAAAAAATGACACAGACCTTCAGCACATGTTCAATAATGGGGTTTATGTTGTATGTATGGGCGGCACGGTGGCTGAGTGGTTAGCACTCTCGCCTCTCAGCAAGAAGGTCCTGGGTTCGAATCCCGGTTGGACCAGGGCCTTTCTGAGTGGAGTTTGCATGTTCTCCCTGTGTCTGCGTAGGTTTCCTCCGGGTGCTCCGGTTTCCCCTACCACTAAAAATATGTACAATAGTTCTGGCATGTGCCTCCTGTGCTGGCCCCGCTCCCAAAAAAAACAATTGTAAACCGCTTTGAGACTCCGATGTGCAGTGAAAAGGCGGTATATAAATAAAGATTACTTACTTACAAATGTTCACTGCAGAATGTAATCTTTGCTCCTGGCCCAATAAAGACAAGGATCATGTTTCTCGGGGTCTGATGGAGAGGTTACTGTCTGACCGACGACGCTCCGAGCTACAGCCACAAACCCAGATGTTTCTCCCACAAAAACACAAAAGTCCCTCCTCTTCACACTTCTCACAGCGTCAAACTGCACTGCTCCGGGGCAGATGCACTTTGACGCTGTGGAGATCTTTATAGGATGTGATTTTCAGGAATGGTTTTGCCTGGAAATCCACATTAGCATTATATTGTGCAAAGAAAGAAAAGAGAAAAAAAGGCGGCCAAACATCTGTCGTGTCTCAAGAATGATTGAGTCTGTTTCTAGTTACATAAGCCACTGGTGTTGATTCAACGCTGACATTATCAAGAAAGTGAAGACAAATAACAAAAGGGCGAGACATTATTTTGGCTGCAGCGCGTTTATGTCGATAAATCATGATAATAATAGTAATCTTTATTTATATACCGCCTTTTTCACTGCACATCGGAGTCTCAAAGCGGTTTACGGGAGTGGGGGGGCCAGTACAGGAGGCGCATGCCAGACCTATTGTACATATTTTTAGTGGTAGGGGAAACCGGAGCACCCGGAGAAAACCTACGCAGACACAGGGAGAACATGCAAACTCCACTCAGAAAGGCCCTGGTCCAACCGGGATTTGAACCCAGGACCTTCTTGCTGAGAGGCGAGAGTGCTATCCACTCAGCCACCGTGCCGTAATGCAAATTCAGAACATTATATAGACTGCAATTGTTTTTAAGGTCAACTCTATACAACTCCTTAGGTTCAGAAATGCATTTGTTTAGTTGTGTTAAAATGAAAGTCCAATTTATATTAAATGTCTGTTTGCAAATTTGTATATAATAATAAATTGAAGAAATAGTATTTTTATTGCATGCCTTTTGTTCTTCTCTACGTGTTTGCACCGAGAACCAAAGCCATTTCCTCGTCTGTGATTACTTGTTACTCAGATGGCAATAAAACAATTCTGAAACCTTCTTCTATAGCTACACTGCAAAAAGTGATGAAACATATGTAAAAATATGTTAATTGCTCAAATCGGGAAAAATGTATCTTAATTTGAGCAACAGATCTTGAAATAAGACTAAATGGCTTTGTCCCATTGGAGATTCTTGTTTTACGACACTCAGAATGTGCTCAAATTAAGAAAAAAAACACTCAATTCAAGCAATAACGACCTCATATTTTAGAAATAACAAAGACTGGGAGGTAGGTTGATCACAGCTGAAAACAGTAGATAATATAAAATGTAGACCCATTTACAATGTTTTGGATTACAGATATGTTTTCCATTCACTCCTCACACGGAGATGACAGAAGCAAGACTCCGTTCAGATTCATGACTGAACAAACTGAATATCTGTCATAAGCAAACATGCAAATACATTCTCCAGAAACTTCCCCCGAGGTTTTGAGAAAAGAGGCCCAAACGATATTGAATGAAGCTCTGCAATGAATTTTATTACTATTTGTTATCATGGAAATGTTATTGTTTCTGTACACACTAGGCCCAAACCCATAGATATAAAAGACACTGAATAATTGCAAGATACATACAGAAATAACAGTAAATACCATACCACAAGGAAAGATGTCTGAGACAGAGAGAACCCTGGAATTGACCAGATGCATCAACGTCATCCAGTCACGTGATTGTGAATGAGCTTACGACGGAAGTATTGGAAACTAGCATTAGCATTAGCATTAGCATTGCTGCGAGAGCAAAACGGACACAACTCTTAAAAACGGAGCTTCCTCTCCTAAATCGAGAAGTGGCTGCTTCAAGCACATGTTTGATAACTTTATAGGTGGAAGTAGGACATCAGGTCAGGGCTCACAAAGACTGGTATTTGGAGAAGTTAAGGATTGCCAAACTGGATGTTGACCCGTACCTTCTCCCCACAGTCAATTTTATCGATTAAATGAAATGTCTATTTTTGCCCGAGTTCACCCTACATGATGTTTATCATTATCGTTAACAATGCATCCCCTCACACTGGAGCAGATTTATATGTACATTTTGCTGGTAGCATTAGCAATAGTCCACTTTTCTGTCTTCGGCCAAACATGACACGTACTGACGGAAAATAGTGAAACACGCAATTGACTTAAAAGATAAAAATGTCCAATGTTGCAGCGCACAGGACAGTAGTAGGTCCCAGTCCTTTTGGTTGATTGCCGCCATCGTAGTCTTCTGTCGTCATGACGAGCAGGTATCAGATAAAAAAGCTTATGTCCGTGCCTGTTAGTATAATCAACCGCACTGCAAAATGTCACAGTTGTGGCTGGAATGTGCTGAAACAGGTTGTTTTGGTCAGGTTTCCGGAGGCTCCAGTTAGACTTCTGCGTCTGTCATGGAGAGTGGGCGTGTATGGCGCCAGATTTACGCCAAAAATCCACACGCTCAAATAACACATACACGCGCAGCTTCATTTAATTCACACGCGCGCAAACTACTCTCCACGCGCACATTTCACACCACACGCGCGCAGACTCAGTACCACGAGCAACAATACGCGCGTGTGTGCGCTCGTGACCTGCCCTCTCCCTTCGCGTGGTCTGTGTTTTGCGTTGAACACTTTTGCCATCTCTTCTACGCGCGCGTGAAATACTTTTGTCGCTTGGGGGCGGGGCCAGTGAAAGGCAAACAGCCCACTGGGTTTCTGGGCGACGTTACAGGCAAGTTGTATGTGCATAGCTGAGTGGCTAAAGAAGGAAGAACACTGGAGCAGACTTTGTGTTTGTGTCCTACTGCCGTACTTTCTGTCAGAATTCCCCTGCCCCAGAAGCAGCAGAGAGGCTGCAAACACAGCAGCCCGTTTCGTTCTGCAGGTCCTTTTAGTTCAACAAGAGACAAAACCAATGTTAAAACAGTACTAGAAATGACAGATACCAAACCTGATTTCAAAGGTTTATATTGAAGGTTTGCAAGCAATATTACAAGATAACGGTCCGCGAACACAAGTCTCGCTTCGCGTTCAGAAAAGGAGTGGCCCCCGGGGACGTCTCACTGCTCCTTGTCAGAAGAAAAAGCAAAAAGTCCCCGTGACCGCTCCTGCACATCTCTTATACTTTACATCCAAGGTCACTTGACATCACAACTGTATGGACCCTATGACTCCTTCTGGCCCACTGCCAACGTTTGCACCTGCTCTGATAACCACTTGTCTCCCTCTTGTCCCCCTCCCATTCTCACACAGACTAACCTTGAACTCACTGCTCTTTGAGATTTACACAAACAAGTGCTAATTTGGCAACAGAAACAATACTAAACTGATTTTAGTTTTAACTGGTGCAGGAGTTAATATTCCAACACTACATTATCTAATAATCAAAAACTCCAATCCATAAGTAATCACTAGGTTACATGATGTCGCTAGATGTAGTTATCATGATCAGTCAAGTTAAAGCAAGCTCAAACAGCTAAAATGCTAACCGGCAGTTAGCATTTTAGCTGTTTTGCTAAGTTAGCTAAGGAGGCTCCTTCGTTTTAGTCTGAGGAGAAACAGCTGTTCATGATTTAGCCTGTGTAGCCTTCTAGTCACAACAAAAGCACATAAATACTTTAGTGCTAAAGTATTCAGCTCTAAAACCACAAAGTGTGTGGTGTTTTTCCTTGATTACAACAACTGGAGAACAAAAGTGATCAACCTGTATACCACTAAAAAGGCAATAATAACTTGAGCTAATGTTGCTTTTTTCCTTTATCAGGAGAACCATAGTCTGTGCCTTGCATCTGTGGAGAGGACTGCTGAGCTGAATGCATGGAGAGACGTGATGTGGATTTATGTTTTCTTTTATTTTGTGCATAACTACTAGTAAAAGTCATCCAGTGGTCCTCCTTGTGTCGTGGTCCTTCTTCAGACAGCGCAGAACATGGAACACAACGCAGATTACACTAATAAAGGGGTTAACAGGTGTGCACCAGGTCAAGACTGTAATTGAACAATAAAAACAAGTTACAACGGTGCCCACACCCGTTACAAGTCCATTTCCTGCCATACAAGAACAGTTTGGGGTAAGGATGTACCCCAAGTCTTTGTGGCCATAGTTACTCCCAGGCATCATAAGGCTTTGACTTAATGCCCACTCTCTGACTGGGGAGCACATCTGCCTCAAAACACGGAACTCAGTACCAGAGTCAAAGTATTTCACATTCTTTACATAACACATAATTGTCTGCATCGATAGATTTATATGATTTAGGTTCTCTTTTGTATAGACACTGGGGGCCTGAGTGAGGTAATTATAGATATTAGGCCAGGTAACTGATGGCCATTTTCTCCTATCTACAACCCACTGTTCTGTGAGAATAGTATTATTATTACATGTTTATTTGACAGGCACAGAACAAAAAGTATTGTTACAGGTAACCAATGCCATGTTCATAGGCCGTATAGCAAACAGCTAATTGGCAGTCGCTAAGGCATAAAAATATTAGAGATTTCAGTTCAGTAGGTAAAATGTTCCAGAGCTGTGGCTCTTTGACTGCAAACGAAGTCTGACCAAATGATGTTTTACATCTTGCCGGTCTGCAGTGTGTGTGGATCAGGAACTGGTGCCCATCGCAGAGGACCAATTTATGAAGATAACCTGCACGATCAGAACTATTCAGGGGTTCTGTGTAGTGTGTAGAGATGATAGCCATCCTAAACTAGCAAACACAATACAGGTACAGAAGCCAATTATGACAGGTTGAAACAGCTTAGCCCCAATTTTAAGTTCATATTAATAAAAATACATGAAATCAAATGAAGTTTACTACTATTTAGCAATGTTAACAATTCAGATATTTAGCTCATTTGTTTCAAAACTTTGTATACACATTTTTGATGTTTGGGTTTATGGACTGACAGATTTATTGCTAGTTAGCATAGACTCATTAGGTCAACCCCCTATAATTATGCAAATAAAAAGCAAACAAATAACTCAGACAATTTTATTAAACTTTGATAACGGTCCTGACATGCTTCTGACAAAGCATTCAGTGTAAACAACGTACAGCGATGACAAAGGTCCCGGGATGTACCTGGCTAGCCTTGCGGCAACATAGGCTGATGACGTTATTAGGAGAGAATATTAAACATTTACGAACTAAACACGTCCTGGTGTAAGCCTATAGGGTGTCCACAACAGTGTACATACCACGTTAAAGACTACAATAGCCAGCCCAGTTAGGGTTATAAAAAAGATATACAGTCTATGGATTAATCATATGCTTTCCATGCATAAGCATTCCATCTCCAAGCTGCAGTGGACTGTATACCTTTCACTAGCCCCGCCCCCAAGCGACAAAAGTATTCACGCGCGTAGAAGACATGGCAAAAGTGTTCAACACGCGCAGAACACAGACCACGAGAAGGGAGAGGGCAGGTCACGAGCGCACACACGCGCGTATTGTGGCTTGTAGTACTGAGTCTGCGCGCGGGTGTAGTGTGAAATATGCTTGTGGAGAGTAGTTTACGCGTGTGAATTACATAAAGCTGTGCGTGTATGTTTTAATTGCGCGTGTGGACTTTTGGCGTAAATCTGGCGCCATAGGCGTGGCCGTGATGTCACATGCAAGGGGTCAATACTCTGGGCCTTAGCAATAGCCCTGCCTGCTACATGGTGCATAGAGAGTTTACACACGGACCAAGAGCCCAAACTAGTCCATCCCAGCTCTGTCTATACTGACTGTGAGGTCACTCTCAGCTTCCACTGGATTGGTCAGGGGGGTCAGCCAGGACCAAGCCAGCCCCCATGGAGGTGGGCATGGACATCAGATGAGGCGGAAAATCCATCTCAAGGCCACCAACAACACCATGAACGACACTGAGGTTAAAATTGTGGCTCGAGACAAAAAGGGGTGAGAAGGGGTGGTTTGAGAAAGGGGTGAAAGACATCCTAAAAACAACGCCCTCACAATAGATAAGGTCGGTGACATGCTAATGAGTTAGAATGGTTAGCAGTCCTTATATGTGTTAATGAGTTAGCCTCAGGATCAGCAGGTGTCTAACCACTCCCACAGGTTATAAATCTCCAACTCGCACCTGAGCTTTCATTCCCTTGAGAAAGTTCTGTGGATTAAGAACGAAGCATCTGGAAAACCTGGTAACTGAAGGACAGATGATGGGTGACCAACCTTCCTTCGTTTTGTATAATCCCTTTACGACTTAGAGCTGTACCACTCGGAGCTTACACAAACTCATACCAACAATATTGTCAGCTACTTTTAGAAATACGTATTTATTTGTTTTGTTTGTATGAATGGATGTGATTCTGCTGCTGCTGGACACCTGGATTTCTCCTATGGGTATCAATAAACTATCTATCTTTTGAATATTACCCATGTTAATACCAATTACCAATACCCTTCATCGGACATGAAGCAAAGCAGGCTACACACCTGTATATATACACAGTAATGACAGGTTGCTTCATGTCTGATGAAGGGAATTGACCCGAAACGTCACATTGTGTGGTGAGAATTAAAATCTCTTGGGAGCAAAAGCTGTGCAGAGTCATCTCCATTTTTACAATGATCTTTTTTCGACTTTTTTGCACCCTACTTAGAATTGGATGTTCGCGTCAATCTGACTCTTGCTCTGCTTTGAGTCTCTTCCAGCTCCCAGCTCTGTCTCGTGTTCAGACAGAGGCAGGAGCAGCAGAGCCTCGTAAACGACTGGTGTGTGATCAAAGAGTGGAGGTGCTTTACAGACTTCTTACACACATGGCCTTTGAAGAGCCTGGAGGTTCCTATTGGAGGCCGGGTTTGGAACCACACATCAGAATCAGAATCAGAATCAGAATCATTTTTATTGCCACGTGAGTAACAAAGTTATCACTTGGAAATTGTCTTGGCAGAGAGCGTGCCACTTTGCCATTTGCGGCGCTGTGTGCAGCAAGAAACAGCAGAGAGCAATAACATACAGTTCACAGACAATTGGATAGACACATTGTGCTTTTTATAAACCACGGATTTTTTTCTCGGGATGAGCACCTCCGGCGGCCGGCCCAATGTAGCTGTCAGAGGGGGGCGGGATCAGGGAGGGGGTGAGTAGGAAAACAATAAGGAATGGAGGGGAGGGAGGGAGCAAGATGGATAGGTAGAGGAAGGCGGGGGTGAGGGATCCTTGCTGGAGACTGAAATAGTGTGAGTTGTTGTAGATTGTGGGACCTTGTTTATGGCCTTGGTCGAGGAATGTGAGATAAGAGTGGAGAGAAGACACAGCAGGAGAAACACACATCGCCTCAGGGGGACAATATTATATGCAATGTAGCATCAAAAGCAGGCAGATATTCTATTAATTCCAATTAAACCGAATTACGGCGCCCTCAGACCTCCGTACACAGGGGCAAATCCAAGCCGGGTCAGAGAGTTCAAGCCTGACAAACAATGTCATTCAATCTCAAATGCCTTGGAATAGCCTGGAGGTTCCTATTGGAGGCCGGGTTTGGAACCACACATGGCCTTTGAAGAGCCTGGAGGTTCCTATTGGAGGCCGGGTTTGGAACCACACATGGCCTTTGAAGAGCCTGGAGGTTCCTATTGGAGGCCGGGTTTGGAACCACACATGGCCTTGGAAGAGCCTGGAGGTTCCTATTGGAGGCCGGGTTTGGAACCACACATGGCCTTTGAAAAGCCTGGAGGTTCCTATTGGAGGCCGGGTTTGGAACCACACATGGCCTTTGAAAAGCCTGGAGGTTCCTATTGGAGGCCGGGTTTGGAACCACACATGGCCTTTGAAGAGCCTGGAGGTTCCTATTGGAGGCCGGGTTTGGAACCACACATGGCCTTTGAAGAGCCTGGAGGTTCCTATTGGAGGCCGGGTTTGGAACCACGCAGTGAACCTGGTTTTGATGGACCACCAGTCTTCGTTTTACAATGAGCCCAGTTCGCTTTGTGGCAGAAACAGCGTGTTTGTTCTTGGCTACTGAACTTAACTGTGTATCACCTGCACTAGATACACACAGTCTTATACTTGCTCCTTATTCTGCTAAAGTCAGGGGTTTTTGTGCTTTAGTCTTGCTTCTTCATCATGTTAAAGTTGGAGTTTTTAAGAATTCTTTCCTTATGTTCAAGATTTTATCCTGCTTTTTCTATGCTAAAGTGAGATATTTTATTTTATTTTGGTAGAGTTATTATTAATGTATCTTGTGCTGTGTGCTCCTCATGCCTGCTTTTCTGTAACCTATGATGCAACACTGACATTTCTCCATTGCGGGACAAATAAAAATGTGCTCGGTTTTGTAAAATTCTCTGTTGTTTTCAGCGAATATCTGCCAGAGGAAAAGCTTTTACGTTTAACCAAGAGAGTCAACAAGAGAATGGTTTGGCCCATGTGGAATCTTCTGAATATTTCATGTGTTTTTGTCGTCTAATAAAAGCCTGAGGCAAAGGAGGAGCTGCAGAGATTTTGCACAGCTGTAGGGCCACTCTGCTCCGGGCCGCTCTGCTCCGGGCCGCTCTGCTCCGGGCCGCTCTGCTCCGGGCCGCTCTGCTCCGGAGCCGCTCTGCTCCGGGCCGCTCTGCTCCGGGCCGCTCTGCTCCGGGCCGCTCTGCTCCGGGCCGCTCTGCTCCGGGCCGCTCTGCTCCGGGCCGCTCTGCTCCGGGCCACTCTGCTCCGGGCCACTCTGCTCTGGGCCACTCTGCTCCGGGCCACTCTGCTCCGGGCCACTCTGCTCTGAGCCGCTCTGCTCCGAGCCGCTCTGCTCCGGGCCACTCTGCTCTGAGCCGCTCTGCTCTGGGCCGCTCTGCTCTGGGCCACTCTGCTCCGAGCCGCTCTGCTCTGGGCCACTCTGCTCCGAGCCGCTCTGCTCTGGGCCACTCTGCTCCGGGCCACTCTGCTCTGGGCCACTCTGCTCCGAGCCGCTCTGCTCTGGGCCACTCTGCTCCGGGCCACTCTGCTCCGGGCCACTCTGCCTCTGAGCCGCTCTGCTCTGGGCTGCTCTGCTCTGGGCCACTCTGCTCCGAGCCGCTCTGCTCTGGGCCACTCTGCTCCGGGCCGCTCTGCTCCGGGCCACTCTGCTCCGGGCCACTCTGCTCCGGGCCACTCTGCTCTGAGCCGCTCTGCTCCGAGCCGCTCTGCTCCGGGCCACTCTGCTCTGAGCCGCTCTGCTCTGCGCCACTCTGCTCCGAGCCGCTCTGCTCTGGGCCACTCTGCTCCGAGCCGCTCTGCTCTGGGCCACTCTGCTCCGGGCCACTCTGCTCTGGGCCACTCTGCTCCGAGCCGCTCTGCTCTGGGCCACTCTGCTCCGGGCCACTCTGCTCTGGGCCACTCTGCTCCGAGCCGCTCTGCTCTGGGCCACTCTGCTCCGTAGCTTTGCAGGCTAAAGTATCAAACTAATCTCTGTCTGATTGTGTGGTTTTGTTCAGCGGTAAAACTGTGGAACCAGCGTTAACAATTCTCCAAAGGGACAAAGCCTTTTAGTCTTATTTCAAAAACTTCATTCCAAGGAAGACATTTATTGCATCGTTTAACAACAAGATCATTTTGCTTTTGTCCCATTGGTCAATCTTGTTTTAAGGCCCAGTCAAAATGTGGTCAAAATAAGCATTCATCACTTTTTACAGTGCACTGCATTGAACCAGAAAACAATTAAGATTATTATAGATTATTATAGATTATTATAGTGTGTATTTAAGAGCGTGTCAAGGTTACTGTCCATATCTGCTGTAGGCAAGGCAAGTTTATTAGTATAGCACAGTACATACACATTAGTACATCTTTTAAAAACCCCTTGGCAAATCTTGTTTTAAGACAGTCAAAAACATGCTCTAGTTAAGACATATTTTGCCAAATTTGAGCAATTTCTGACTTTTTGCAGTGTACAATAGGGCTGACAGGAGGTTGACTCTTTCAGCGCCACAGGTTTAGTCCTAAAGCGCCCGATCTTCATTTCAAAAGGCTATAACTTAAAAACAAAAAGAGAGAGAGGCTTTCTGTAAATCAGAGAAACGTTAAGGATGGCCCAAAGTTTATGCACAGAATAAACTTGCCCGTCTATTTAGCATGTTATGGCGCGATACAGCAGCGGCAATCATGAATTTTGGATGTTTTAACAGACCGTAACCCTTTGATGTTCACTCCATGAAGAAAGCATGTTTCTTTGGTTTGATTAGTATTTTATGTTTTACCCCCAGTTTTTTCATATTCTAGACCTTTACCAAGCTTCAAGTAGATATAGTGACTCAAAAAGTGACGGAAAAGGGCTGTTAAAGGGTGAAATATTAGGAAAGGATCTGGTTTGTGTAATCTCCTGTTACAGACTGTGGTTGAATTCATATTATTCAAGCTTTTACCCGGATCCACGGCTTTCGCAGTTATGTGCAGGTGTTTTAAAGGCCATGCTCATGAAATATGCCCTGCATGTGTTGCATTTCTCCGTTCTGCAGTTTCTTGCATTTCGTCAGTACAGTCCACACCTGTAAACAACTTTCATGTTTGATAAATCTCTGTCCTGTCTAACATTGTCCACACATCTACCGCATGCTTTTCCTGGGGAATGCGTGTAACCTCTGTCCTTGATTTCCATAGGTTGTATCTTTCATATGCCTTTTATTCTCTGGTTGCTGCTGTAGCTGTCAGTCTGTTATAATCTGCTGTGGTATGCATCACTGTGTCTGCGTCTGTAAGGCTGCAGTGGCTTGGATTACCCACTAAAACAACATTTCTGCTTGATCACTTTTATTGGCTTTTGGTTCAGTTTTTTTAATATCTTTAACTAATTTCCTTAATCGTGAACAAAACTATCATCAGTTTTGCGGGCTGTTTTTCTTCCTAAGCTAGCTTTCTTAATAGTACAATATGACCTAACAAAAGCTGGCGCAGTCAGTATCAAATTCAGAATGTGTTTTTTCCCTTCTCAGCCTGTCGGTAGTTCCCTGTGCATTCGGGATTGAAAATTTTTTTGATAAATTCATAGGTGGGGTGGACTCTCTTGGATTTACAATGCATCTAAATCTCTTATTTTTTCTATGCTTCATGGCCTCGGCTGTCTCTCCAGCTGCACTTCTTGATTTTGGTTTCCATAGCATTCATGGGCACAGGAAATACACGTTTCACATGTTTTCCATCACTGCTGAATCACATGCTTCCACTGAACAGCTGTTTTGTGGCTCGTAACTGCAACATTTTTCAAATCCTGTGGACATGATTGTAGATGGAAACCGAGTAACGGTAGTGAGGTTTCATTTTAGGGTTAAATTTTTGAGCAGGATAGTGGTTCCAGGCATTGACAACAAACATGCTATGCCCCATTTGCCTTGGGTATTTCATTCTCATTTTTTAGAGGTTTTTCCCAACATTTTTTCAAGTTTTAGTGAGCGGTTTACATGGCATGATCTCTCTGACGGCATAGTCGTCGATACTCACAATTGGGGACACATCGACACATATTCTCATTGTCTGCCGCCTAGCTTTCATCTTGTTCTGTGCCTTTCTGGTTGATATTTAATTTTCCCCACTCGTACGTCGTCTTCTGAGTGTTTCAGTGTTACAAAACGACAATTCTGAGCCGGTCATCAATAATCTTCGTCTGCGAGCTTGATTCCTGCATCTATAGTCTGATTAGATCGGTAAAATAACGATGGAGTCTGTCTTTTATAACTGTTAGCGGCGGTCTGAAAGCTGATTCTTAAATCTCTACTTCTTCCTAGCCCCTTGAGTGCTGGTACACTCCTTTCTGGGCCCTCTCTGACTGCCGCACCCCCTCTTTTGTTCTCTGGGCTGTCACTCCTCCCCGTCCCCTCTGCTCTCTTCAGCTCTGCTCCTGTCTCTGCCCTGGGAAGTAATCTCGTTCCAATTTTGGGACTGAAGGACTAATAAAGTTGTTTCATTAATAACCATTGGCTACATGATTTTCCCCTTAGTCCATGGGGTTTGCATGCAAGTGAGCATGGGCACTCCCTGAATCGTGTGGTTTTTCTTAGATCACCTTTCGTCTTGTCAATGTGTCTATTAAATGTCTTTTCAGCCTCTTGTGCACATTTCTCCAAACCTGATCAATGTGTTTCTGAAGCAGGGGTGTAAAGTCTGAGCTGTACCTCACGTACCTGCATGAGCGCCTCTTGGGAGTATTTTTGACCATTACTCCTATCCTGTGCTAGTCACGGTACATTTGATTGGCTCTTCAAATGTATTCAATGAGCTTTGTTGAGAATCTTTAACTTTTCACTATTTATGTTAAATCTGGATTACAAATGGAGCATACGGTGGAGGGGAAAGAATCAGGAACGCGTACTTTGCAATTTGGCCACGCAAGTCATCCATTTCTTCATTTAGTTTGATCATCATTTGAAACAGGGTAACCTCTTCTGTCCATTCTTTTGAATTTGTCTTATTTTCTAAAGGCTTCTTCTTTGCATGGAGAACGTTTCTCCATAAATATATTCTCTTTGTTGTTTCCATTAACCCTGTCACTTGGAGGGTGTATTATGACTTAGCTAAAATAACATCTTTCTTTTTTGAATTTTTAACCATGTTTTAAGCTTCCTTGTTGTTGTATTGATTTTAAATCTCTGTGTCCCTCTAAATACTGTATAATCCCCTTTATCACACTCATCTAATGTTACAGATGCCATGCTTTTCTTCCGTCTAGATTAACATGCCTTGTGTTATCAATATCAATGTAATCAATCAGCAATTGGCGTGCGTAATACTTAGAGCCGTCTGTTCGTGGGTAGTATCTCCCCGTTCGACCACAAAATGTGGTGGGGGAATGTACGGCACGATATCGTTGACACCGTCCACGCGACCCAAATTACTGCGTTCACTGTGGTCGTGTGTGCAAATGGTCACTTCAGCAGACGACATCAATCACTCATTAACACCAAAGAAGAAAATTTAAAAAGTGAGAAAAGTTAGGGACACATGTCCCTGTCCTTTCCTTTTTTCAATTAATTAATACACACAGTTTTCTCTTCAAACTATGTAAATCACTGAGATTACACACAGTTCACTCCTTTTAAACTCATAAATCACTGTAGATCCTCACACAGTCCTTTTAGCGTTGGACTATATTCACGAAGTTTAATAACGTTTTTTTTTTTTTTTTTTTTAGTTCCCTTCTTCTTAAGTCTACTTAGACTATAGAATACTTTTATCACAATAAATAATAAAATACTTGCAGCAAATCCTTTCAATATTTACCCTACTTTTGTTTGTTTGTTTTTTTATTTTTTAGGTCTACTGGTCGGTGAAAGGAAAGAATTAATTTGTTGGTAACATTCTTACCGTTTCTATCTTTGGCGCCATATTAATCTTTTCTCTGAAGGTCCTTGTGTCTCTGTCGAAATCCTGTTCGTGACGCCAAGAATTCTGCAGTAATTTGTCAGAATTCCCCCGCCCAGAAGCAGCACGAGAGGCTGCAAACACTGCCCTTCGTTCTGCAGGTCCTTTGTGTTCAAAAAGGTAGACAAAATCCATTTGTGTAAAAACAGTAATTAGAAATGAAGATACCAAACCCTGATTTCAAAGGTTATATTGAAGATTTTGCAAGCAATAATTACTAAGATAAGGTCTGCGAACACACGTATCGCTTCGCGTTCAGATAAGGAGTGGCCCGGGGCGTCTTTCACCTCCTGGTCAGAAGAAATAGAAAAAAAAGCCACGTGCCTCCTCTGTACTCATCTTTTATACTGTACATCCAAGGTCACTGACTTCACAGATTAGTGGACTCTATGACTCCTTATGGCCAGTGCCAAAGCCAGCACTGCTCTGATAACAAAACAGTTGTTTTTCTCACTTTTCATAAGGACTAACCTTGAAACTACACTGTCTTTGGATATAAACAAACAAGTGCCTATTTGGCAACTGAAACCAATACTAAACTGATTTTAATTTTAACTGGTCCAGGAGTTCAATTATTCCTTCACCAACCGGCCCTAACCATACATAAAACCCCTCCACCCCCTCGTTCAACACCCAAAAGCCACCCGCCTCTCCATCCTCCTCCCCCGCCTTCCCCTACCCCTCTTTTCTCTAAACACTAGGATGCACAGGGTCTCTGCTTCGCAGCCACTGGCAGTCTAGTTAGAGGAGAGACCCGGCTGGGGCCCTGTCATGAAGCCACCTGTGCCATTCCCTTAGTGATAACACAAAGAATACATTACAGAAAAACATCTGGAGTTAATCAGTCTAATCTGGAAAATCTAATTCTTGTTCCGTGTAAGAATCAGCCGACCGCAACCGCTGATACTGAAACTTTGAAACTTGCTACGCTTAATGTCAGATCTCTTTGTAACAAGTCTTTTTTAATCAATAATTTTATTTCTTCTCATAATCTTGATGTTAGTGTTCATGGCTGAAACTTGGCTTGACCAAAATTCAGAAAATGCAGTTTTAATAGAAGCATCACCACCAAATTTCAAGTTTGAATCTGAAATACGGGAAAACAAAAAAGGAGGAGGCTTAGCTGCCATTTTTAGAGACCACTTTGTCTCCCATAGAATGTCTCTTGGGAAGTTTTCGTCATTTGAATATGTGTCTTTTAAAATACAACAAAAACAATCTCCTCCAATACTCTTCGTTGTCCTATACAAGCCACCGCAGTCATGTCACAGTTTTATTGATCATTTTACCGAGTTGCTTTCAGTTGTATGCACAGATTTTGATAGTTTGGTTATTACAGGTGATTTTAATATTCATGTGGATAATGTTGATGACAGAAATGCAAATGAGCTGAGTTCTGTACTTGAATCCTTTGATCTCACTCAGCACGTAAGTGGCCCCACCCACAGCAGAGGGCACACTCTAGATCTGTTAGTTACAAGGGGGTGATTATTTCAAATGTAAACGTGGTCGATGTTGCTCTTTCGGATCATTTCTGTGTTTTTTTTGACATGTGTTTCACTAACAAACCACCAGTGGACTCTGCAACTGTTCGAAGAAGGCGCATAAATGAAAATACGAGTGAACTATTTATGGAAATGATAAACTTTGAGAATGCATCGTATTCTACTGTAGATGAACTGTTTAACTCTGTCACCTCTAGTGTTTTGAATGTTCTGGATACCGTTGCCCCTGTGAAGGTTAAAATAGTGAAAAATAAGCAGAAGGCGCCGTGGGCTAAAGCAGACTCGGTCAGGGCACAAAAGAGAAAGTGCCGGAGGGCCGAGCGGAAGTGGCGCAAGTCCAACCTCCAGGTAGATTACGAGATCTTCAAAGATAAGTTGTGCGAGTTTAACCGGGTGCTACGTAGTAAGAGAAAGGTATTTTTCTGAAATGATTGAAGGCTGCAGCAACAATCTGCGTGTTCTGTTCTCAACAGTTAATAGATTAACAAACCCCCCTGTTCAAATGCCATTAGAGCTTACTTCCAAACGTAAATGCAATGAGTTTGCTAATTTTTTCAATGACAAGGTTCAAGGCATCAAAAGCGCCATTGTCTCCAATCCACAGATAACCATCCAACAGCCAGAAAGGCTCTCTGAGCTAACTCACTTTGCACCTGTAAATGATAAAACTGTCCAAGAGATAATCTCCAGTTTGAGCTCCTCCACATGCAGCCTGGATGTACTACCCACTAGATTTCTGAAGTCTGTTCTGAGCAGTCTGTTACCTTCACTCACACAGATAGTAAACATGTCCCTTCATTCTGGAATATTCCCAAAGGCCCTGAAAACTGCAGTCATCAGGCCCCTGCTAAAAAAGAGCAGTCTGGATGCCACTGTACTTAACAACTATCGTCCCATCTCAAATCTGCCATTTATGGGGAAAGTCCTTGAGAAAGTTGTCTACCTACAGCTTACTAGATTTCTTATAATCAACAACTCATTTGATATGTTTCAGTCCGGCTTTAGACCCCACCACAGCACTGAGACTGCTCTCGTTAAGGTTACAAACGATATCCGGCTGAACACTGACGCAGGCAAAGTCTCAATCTTAATCTTGTTAGATCTAAGTGCTGCCTTTGACACCGTCGACCATGAGATCCTCTTACAGAGACTAGAGGACTGGGTTGGCGTCACTGGCACCGCCCTAAGTTGGTTTAGGTCTTACCTTGAAGACAGGAAGTACTTTGTGGAGATTGGAAACTGTGTCTCAGATCATATGGCCCTGACCTGTGGAGTCCCACAGGGGTCGATCCTGGGACCTCTTCTGTTCAATCTCTACATGCTGCCGTTAGGTCAGTTAATACGCAGAAACAAAGTTTCCTATCATAACTATGCAGACGACACTCAGATCTATGTCTCACTGACTGCAGGAGAACATGGACCAGTGGACTCACTCCTTCACTGTATCCAACAGATCAGTGAGTGGATGCAAAACAACTTCCTTCAGCTAAACGCAGACAAAACTGAAATGATTGTCTTTGGTCCCCAGAAACAAAGAGAGAGCGTCATCTGTCACCTACAGTCTCTCTCCCTAAAACCTTCAAACAAGGTCAGAAATCTAGGGGTAATACTGGACTCAGACTTAAATTTTAATAGCCACATCAAATCAGTAACATCAGCAGCTTTTTACCATCTAAAAAACATTGCCAGGATCAAAAACATAGTGTCTAAAGCAGACTTGGAGATTCTTATCCATGCATTTGTCTCCAGTAGGTTAGACTACTGCAATGGCCTGCTCACAGGTCTGTCCAAACAGGCTGTAAAACAGCTGCAGTACATTCAAAATGCAGCAGCTCGAGTCCTGACAAGAACCAGGAAGTACGACCATATTAGTCCAGTCCTCAGGTCTCTGCACTGGCTTCCTGTGGCTCAGAGAATAGACTTTAAAACAGCTCTGCTTGTGTACAAGTCTCTCCATAGCCTCGCACCAAAATATATTAGTGACATGTTAGTCCCATATGAACCAGCCCGGACTCTGAGGAGCACAGGGACTGGACTCCTGCTGGGACTCTGAGGAGCACAGGGACTGGACTCCTGTTAGTGCCCAGAGTCAGAACTAAACATGGGGAGGCTGCTTTTCAGATTAATGCTGCTAAAATCTGGAACAGTCTTCCTGAAGATGTGAGACAGGCCTCCTCTCTGACAATGTTTAAAACCAGGTTAAAGACGGTTCTGTTTAACTGTGCATACAACTGAGGGATTTTATATTTTTATCTTTCTTTTTAATGTTCTGTGATAATTTATGATTTTAATGCTTTCTTGTTTTGTTCAGCACTTTGAATTGCCTTGTGTATGAATTGTGCTATATAAATAAACTTGCCTTGCCTTGCCTTGCCTAGAGTAGGGTAGAGTAGAGTAGAGTAGAGTAGAGTAGGGTAGAGTAGAGTAGAGTAGAGTAGGGTAGGGTATGGTAGAGTAGAGTAGAGTAGGGTAGAGTAAAGTAGAGTAGAGTAGGGTAGGGTAGAGTAGAGTAGGGTAGAGTAGGGTATGGTAGAGTAGAGTAGAGTAGGGTAGAGTAGAGTAGGGTAGAGTAGGGTAGGGTAGGGTAGGGTAGGGTAGGGTAGAGTAGAGTAGGGTAGAGTACAGTAGAGCAGAGCAGAGCAGAGTAGGGTAGAGTAGAGTAGGGTAGGGTAGGGTAGGGTAGAGTAGAGTAGAGTAGAGTAGAGTAGAGTAGAGTAGAGTACAGTCTTTAGAACTGAAACAGTGTTGGACAAAACTCTGCTGAACATTTTGGGAAAGTAAAGAAAAAACAAGACAAACTTGAGTTCTAAACATATTCCCGGCGGATGAGTTTGACCTGCCGTGAAACCAAATGAGGTTGGTGGGAGGCCGCATGTAACAAATGGCCTCCACATTATAGTTGCCATGGGAACTGGGAGCGTGTGGTTATTCTAGAAACGTAATTAGGTTAAAAGAAAGTGACGGGGAACAGAAGCCATGACAGTTTTTGCATGTGGGGTCAAATGTTAGCACAATTACAGGAGCTGGGTCATGTCGAACGGCCGTGAAGGCTTTTCTCCCACTGCCGCAGCCAATTATGATAATATCCTCCCTCCGTACATGACGATACGCCGCAACTGACTAAAACCCCAGAGTTTGTCGCCTTAAGACTCGTAAAAGAAACTCGTATTTTGGGCACGGAGCGGCTGTGAAAACACACTCTGAGATGTTGCAGAGACCGCAACTGTCAAAACCAAAACGACCGGCTGTTATTGTTGCCACACGGAAAACCTGGCAACCGCGGCTCTGAAGCTTTGGTCAGGAAATTATTTATTCAGTTTTTCTTCATTGTAAATCGATAATGTGCACGGTCGAGGCGTGTAATGTGCGTGTCTTGATGGTCACTGCAGGGTTGTAAAAACACATGTGTATGAGGCAGTTTAAGGTGGACTTTATGTGTGTGTGGAGAATTGATTTTGATGGAAGGCTTTTCAGAAACTTAAACAAGTCAAGATTTCACACTTGTTGGACTGTATCGTCCTGCAAAAAACGTGTAAAAAAAAAACATATGACTAGGAATCTTGTCTAATCTCTTGATGCGAAAATGTTTTGTCACAATGTGCTTGCTGGCAAACTAAGCATAGAAGAAAGAATATCTAATCCAATCCACTTTATGGACTGTATATACCACATTTATACAGCCAGAGAATAAAAAGTGGGTCTTAACCCTTTAGGCGCCGGCATTTATTGGAGAAGTGTCTTGGGAAATAGACGATACATAAGAACAACATACAGTAAGGGACAGTGGATTTATCAAATACAGACATACATAGAAGACAAGATGCGTTTGTGGGAAGCCAAGTCACTGTATAGAAAGTGTCCTGGATTTAGGAGCAATGGCTAAATCGTGGTAGACTAAAGATTATAAACACTGAGTCAAAGGCAAAGAACTTGTTGAAATCCATTTCAATTTGGAGAGACGAGAAACAAGAATGCTTTTGAGTATTTTTAATGAGAGGTGGTTTGGCGCCCTAGGCCCCGGTGCGGCCTTCAGTTCGGGGAGGCTCCTGCGCTGAAGCGCGTAGAATCCCCCCGGGGCCTAGGCACTGGTGGCGGCATTTGGCAGCGTGAAGCGGATTTGGAGGCAGATTGGAGGCAGGGTGAAGAGGAGGAGGAGGGGAGGCGGTGGATGCGAGGCTTCGGAAGGCCGTAAGTGGGAGTTTCTCCGCTTTTAAGCGGCTGGCCTGTCCGGCACGGTGTGATTGGAAGGGGGCGTTTGCTGTGCGATAGGCTGGGGATGTGAGTCGGCCCGGAGGGGGTAGCTTTTGGCTGACGTCTTCTAAATTGAATTTCCGCGGGCTGCATTTGTATGTTTTGAAAAGGAAAAGAGTTCAATAATGTGCAGTGAAAAAAACATTTACAGTATTACAACTATTTGGTGATAAAATCCAAATCTTGTTCCCACGGTCCACATGTGCTAACCACCTTTGAGTGAATGAATAATGGTTCAGAAGCACTTTGCTGGTGCTGGTGCTGGTGCTGGTGCTGTTGCTAGTGCTGGTGCTGGTGCTGTTGCTGGTGCTGGTGCTGGTGCTGGTGCTGGTGCTGGTGCTGTTGCTGGTGCTGTTGCTGGTGCTGGTGCTGTTGCTGGTGCTGGTGCTGTTGCTGGTGCTGTTGCTGGTGCTGTTGCTGTTGCTGGTGCTGGTGCTGGTGCTGGTGCTGGTGCTGGTGCTGGTGCTGTTGCTGGTGCTGTTGCTGGTGCTGGTGCTGTTGCTGGTGCTGGTGCTGTTGCTGGTGCTGTTGCTGTTGCTGGTGCTGGTGCTGGTGCTGGTGCTGGTGCTGTTGCTGGTGCTGGTGCTGTTGCTGGTGCTGTTGCTGGTGCTGGTGCTGGTGCTGTTGCTGGTGCTGGTGCTGGTCCAGAGGTCAGGAATCTACATCAGTCTAAGAGCTGGATTGGTCTGTTTCAAACCAAAAGAAAATATATATTCTCTTTGGGTCTAAATACACAAAATAATTAAACAAAATGGATTAGTGTTTGTGGTTCACAGTAAGAAGGTCCAGTTCTGGTCAATTTACTTTTGAATGGAAAACGGCGGCACGTCCTATATAGCTCTGAAACAGTTGGTGCAGTTCAGTGTTCATGGTTTTACACTGGTCCAGACCAGAGCAGAGAGGATTCATGGTTTTACACTGGTCCAGAGCAGAGAAGAGAGGATTCATGGTTTTACACTGGTCCAGACCAGAGCAGAGAGGATTCATGGTTTTACACTGGTCCAGACCAGAGCACAGAGGATTCATGGTTTTACACTGGTCCAGACCAGAGCAGAGAGGATTCATGGTTTTACACTGGTCCAGAGCAGAGAAGAGAGGATTCATGGTTTTACACTGGTCCAGACCAGAGCAGAGAGGATTCATGGTTTTACACTGGTCCAGACCAGAGCAGAGAGGATTCATGGTTTTACACTGGTCCAGACCAGAGCAGAGAGGATTCATGGTTTTACACTGGTCCAGACCAGAGCAGAGAGGATTCATGGTTTTACACTGGTCCAGAGCAGAGAGGATTCATGGTTTTACACTGGTCCAGAGCAGAGAGGATTCATGGTTTTACACTGGTCCAGAGCAGAGAGGATTCATGGTTTTACACTGGTCCAGAGCAGAGAGGATTTATGGTCCGAACCAAGTGGATCAGATTAAAACCCACTGGAGGAATGCTAACTTTTTGAACAATGCTAATGAAGCTTTCAGCATTTTACTTTGGACCAGAGCAGAGAAAATGATCCGAACCAAGAGGCTACTCCACCTCTGCTGCTGTGACCCGTCCTGCTCCACCCAGAGGCTACTCCACCTCTGCTGCTGTGACCCGTCCTGCTCCACCCAGAGGCTACTCCACCTCTGCTGCTGTGACCCGTCCTGCTCCACCCAGAGGCTACTCCACCTCTGCTGCTGTGACCCGTCCTGCTCCACCCAGAGGCTACTCCACCTCTGCTGCTGTGACCCGTCCTGCTCCACCCAGAGGCTACTCCACCTCTGCTGGTGTGACCTGTCCTGCTCCACCCAGAGGCTACTCCACCTCTGCTGCTGTGACCTGTCCTGCTCCACCCAGAGGCTACTCCACCTCTGCTGGTGTGACCTGTCCTGCTCCACCCAGAGGCTACTCCACCTCTGCTGCTGTGACCTGTCCTGCTCCACCCAGAGGCTACTCCACCTCTGCTGCTGTGACCTGTCCTGCTCCACCCAGAGGCTACTCCACCTCTGCTGCTGTGACCTGAGGCTGTTGCTGATTATTACTATTTTTAGAATCATCAATTTTATTGTTTATTTTTGCTGCTACTGGACACATGCATTTCTCCGATGGGGATCAATAAAGTCTCTCTCTCTCTCTCTCTCTCTCTCTCTCGCTCTCTCTCTCTCTCTCGCTCTCGCTCTCGCTCTCGCTCTCTCTCTCTCTCTCCCAGGACCCTCTTGCTGAGAAGTAAGAGTGCTATCCAATTAGCCGCCACTGTCGCCTGTGTAGAGTTATATAAATCCATTGCATTACTTTGAGCCCATGTCTGCACTTAAAGTTCAGAAAGATTAAAGTTTTCTGCTGGTTACCTCAAAAAGTTAAAATAACGCTTAAAATCCTCGCTGGGACTTCTGCAACAAAAGCACATGACACACAGGTATTGGACGCATACAACATGCAAGCACAGTCGGAACAGGGCCTTTCTGAGTGGTGTTTGCATGTTCTCCCCGTGTCTGTGTAGGTTTCCTCCGGGTGCTCCAGTTTCCGTCCATCCATCCATCCATTTTCTACCCTTTAATCCATTTCTGGGTGAGGGGGGTGGCAGTCAGAGATGCACCAGCCCCTCACTGACCCTCTGCAGGTGGTGAGTCCACAGGAGGACGGCTGCTCTTTGAGCGTGAGTATAGCCTTGATCTTTCAGTGGGGGCTTTGGGCAAAGTGGGGTTAAGTGTCTTGCCCAAGGACACAACGACAGCAGTCATCAGTGGGAGTCGGTGGAGAAGGTGCAGAGGTGGGAATTGAACCCACAACCTTCTGGCCTGAAGGCCAATGCTCTACCAACTGAGCTACTGTCGCCCCAGTTTCCGCTACCACTAAAACCATAGACACAATAGGTCTGAATGTGATGAGTGAGTGAATGGATGGTGTTGGGTGGGGCTTTGATGCGCCGGTGTGTTCGGCGACTCGCTTCTGTCATTCTCTGACCATTGTAAAGCGTTTTGGTGACCGTGGTCTGTAAAATGCGCTATATAAATAAACATTACAACTACTGCTACTTACACAGATTGCCTGCGTCGTCCAACCTGATGTCTGTATCCATGTGTTCGACATAAAGACTTCTTGCTACTATAACTATCTTGTCTCGTATTCATAGTTTCATTGATTCTTTGACTATGCTACTTTCCATCTTACATCTTACAGGTCAACCACCTATGAGCCGTTTGGAGAAGGGTCTTGACCATGGTCGGCACTAGATCATGTCCCGATCAGATCAATCAGGACGGAAGCAGAAGTAACAATCCTACTTGCGAATTAGTTTTAGACTAATAAGTCCTTAAGTGGTGACTGGTTAAGTGTTAGGTGTCTGAGTGGAGCGGCCTGGTGTCTGGATCCTGTGATGAAGAACAGTATTTGATCCGCACCAATGACCACTGCCTTAAAACATATTGATCGTGAGTATGAGACTCCACACAACCGGACAACCCTCTCTGAGAAGACGCCAGAGCAAGACAGTCCAAGACGGAGTGAATGAGATTAAGCAGAAGCAATGAAGATGTTTTCTATCAAAGCCTTTTATAAATTATTAAATTGAAAATGATGATCTGCATCTGTTTATGAAATCCATCAGTGACTTTGACAAAGATATTTCAAGTTTTAGTGAAAATAATGTTACATAAAAACAAGTCCAATGGAGATACTCTATTCCTTTACATTTAGAGACTTCAGTTTAAGAATATGTTTAGAGAATATTTAGGTTAGTTCTCTATACATACATATCTATACATAGAGTGTGTTTTTTATCCAATCCAGTCGGTAGTTATGTAGTTAAATCTCTATGGGTCAGAGCGCCAAATTATTCTGAAGTCTCCCATCTCAGTACTGACCAGGTCTTGCCCTATTTAGCAGCTGAGGTCTGACAGGATCAGGCTTTTACTGAGGTTTTATTGATTTAATTTACCTGTGTGATAAATGTGTGTTAATTGTGTTTTTAATGATGACTTTGCATATCGTGATGTGGTGACTGTGAAAGAAAGGCTGGAGTTATTTGTTCCTGATAGAGAAGCACGACCTCTGAGGCAGGAAGCACTAATCATCCTGTTAATCCTCATCCTGTTAATCCTCATCCTGTTAATCCTCATCTCGCCGTCATCAGAAAAGTCAACACCCACTGATTCCTGATTACACACATAATTAACAATTAGCTCCATTTGCCAAACATCATCTACACCTGTAAAGATCAAGTGAGCAGCAGTGAGGAGCAGTGAGGAGCAGTGAGGAGCAGTGAGCAGCAGTGAGGAGCAGTGAGGAGCAGTGAGCAGCAGTGAGGAGCAGTGAGCAGCAGTGAGGAGCAGTGAGCAGCAGTGAGGAGCAGTGAGGAGCAGTGAGAGCAGTGAGGAGCAGTGAGCAGCAGTGAGGAGCAGTGAGGAGCAGTGAGGAGCAGTGAGGAGCAGTGAGCAGCAGTGAGGAGCAGTGAGGAGCAGTGAGGAGCAGTGAGGAGCAGTGAGGAGCAGTGAGGAGCAGTGAGCAGCAGTGAGGAGCAGTGAGCAGCAGTGAGGAGCAGTGAGCAGCAGTGAGCAGCAGTGAGCAGCAGTGAGGAGCAGTGAGGAGCAGTGAGGAGCAGTGAGCAGCAGTGAGAGCAGTGAGCAGCAGTGAGGAGCAGTGAGGAGCAGTGAGGAGCAGTGAGCAGCAGTGAGGAGCAGTGAGGAGCAGTGAGGAGCAGTGAGGAGCAGTGAGGAGCAGTGAGCAGCAGTGAGGAGCAGTGAGGAGCAGTGAGGAGCAGTGAGCAGCAGTGAGGAGCAGTGAGGAGCAGTGAGCAGCAGTGAGGAGCAGTGAGGAGCAGTGAGGAGCAGTGAGCAGCAGTGAGGAGCAGTGAGCAGCAGTGAGGAGCAGTGAGGAGCAGTGAGGAGCAGTGAGCAGCAGTGAGGAGCAGTGAGCAGCAGTGAGGAGCAGTGAGCAGCAGTGAGCAGCAGTGAGGAGCAGTGAGGAGCAGTGAGCAGCAGTGAGGAGCAGTGAGGAGCAGTGAGCAGCAGTGAGGAGCAGTGAGCAGCAGTGAGGAGCAGTGAGCAGCAGTGAGCAGCAGTGAGCAGCAGTGAGGAGCAGTGAGGAGCAGTGAGCAGCAGTGAGGAGCAGTGAGCAGCAGTGAGGAGCAGTGAGGAGCAGTGAGCAGCAGTGAGGAGCAGTGAGGAGCAGTGAGGAGCAGTGAGGAGCAGTGAGCAGCAGTGAGGAGCAGTGAGGAGCAGTGAGGAGCAGTGAGCAGCAGTGAGGAGCAGTGAGGAGCAGTGAGCAGCAGTGAGGAGCAGTGAGGAGCAGTGAGGAGCAGTGAGGAGCAGTGAGCAGCAGTGAGGAGCAGTGAGCAGCAGTGAGGAGCAGTGAGGAGCAGTGAGGAGCAGTGAGGAGCAGTGAGCAGCAGTGAGGAGCAGTGAGGAGCAGTGAGCAGCAGTGAGGAGCAGTGAGGAGCAGTGAGGAGCAGTGAGGAGCAGTGAGGAGAGTGAGCAGCAGTGAGGAGCAGTGAGGAGCAGTGAGCAGCAGTGAGGAGCAGTGAGCAGCAGTGAGGAGCAGTGAGCAGCAGTGAGGAGCAGTGAGGAGCAGTGAGGAGCAGTGAGCAGCAGTGAGCAGCAGTGAGCAGCAGTGAGGAGCAGTGAGGAGCAGTGAGGAGCAGTGAGCAGCAGTGAGGAGCAGTGAGGAGCAGTGAGGAGCAGTGAGCAGCAGTGAGGAGCAGTGAGGAGCAGTGAGGAGCAGTGAGCAGCAGTGAGGAGCAGTGAGGAGCAGTGAGGAGCAGTGAGCAGCAGTGAGGAGCAGTGAGCAGCAGTGAGCAGCAGTGAGCAGCAGTGAGCAGCAGTGAGCAGCAGTGAGGAGCAGTGAGGAGCAGTGAGCAGCAGTGAGCAGCAGTGAGCAGCAGTGAGCAGCAGTGAGGAGCAGTGAGCAGCAGTGAGGAGCAGTGAGGAGCAGTGAGGAGCAGTGAGGAGCAGTGAGGAGCAGTGATAATTGCTTCATTCATCAGTTAAATATCGTTGACGACCTGGACTTTCTCCAGAGTGTGGTTTAGGCAGCTCTCAAGAAGATACAGTTTATTTTCAATGTAGTCTTGTAAAGCCCTGAATCACAACAGTCGTTATCTCAGAGGTGAGTGAAGGACTCCGGAACGTCAAAATAAAATAAATAATTTAGGTAAAAACTAAATTCAAAATCCAAAATACAGAACCAGGAACAAAGACAGAACTTGACGTTAATAATAATGCATCAGTTTTATACAACAATCTAGGCAATGGGGGTGAAGTGTCTTGCCCAAGGACATGATGACAGTAGACATCGGTGGGAGTCGGTGGTGAAAGTCTTGAGGTGGGCTCGAACCCACAACCTTCTGGCTCAAAGTCCAATGCTCTACAAACTGAGCTACTGTCGCCCTACATGACAATACAACGAACCAGCCACAAGGAAAGAGAAGCACAGGTACATACAGACACAGAGACACAGGTACATATAGACACAGGTACATATAGACACAGAGACACATAGACACAGGTACATATAGACACAGATACACAGGTACATATAGACACAGGTACATATAGACACAGAGACACATAGACACAGGTACATATAGACACAGATACACAGGTACATACAGACACAGAGACACAGGTACATATAGACACAGGTACATATAGACACAGAGACACATAGACACAGGTACATATAGACACAGATACACAGGTACATACAGACACAGAGACACAGGTACACACAGACACAGGTACACATAGACACAGGTACATATAGACACAGGTACACATAGACACAGGTACATATAGACACAGAGACACAGGTACATATAGACACAGGTACATATAGACACAGAGACACAGGTACATATAGACACAGGTACATATAGACACAGAGACACAGGTACATATAGACACAGGTACATATAGACACAGAGACACAGGTACATATAGACACAGGTACATATAGACACAGAGACACAGGTACATATAGACACAGGTACATATAGACACAGAGACACAGGTACATATAGACACAGGTACATATAGACACAGAGACACAGGTACATATAGACACAGAGACACAGGTACATATAGACACAGAGACACAGGTACATATAGACACAGGTACATACAGACACAGAGACACAGGTACATACAGACACAGAGACACAAGTACATATAGACACAGAGACACAGGTACATATAGACACAGGTACATATAGACACAGAGACACAAGTACATATAGACACAGAGACACAGGTACATATAGACACAGGTACATACAGACACAGAGACACAAGTACATATAGACACAGAGACACAGGTACATACAGACACAGAGACACAGGTACATATAGACACAGGTACATACAGACACAGAGACACATAGACACAGGTACATATAGACACAGATACACAGGTACACACAGACACAGGTACACATAGACACAGGTACATACAGACACAGAGACACAAG
Source organism: Knipowitschia caucasica (assembly GCA_964034765.1). Classification (NCBI taxonomy): domain Eukaryota; kingdom Metazoa; phylum Chordata; class Actinopteri; order Gobiiformes; family Gobiidae; genus Knipowitschia; species Knipowitschia caucasica. Next base: position 31,700,393 of record OZ035842.1, read on the forward strand.
TACATATAGACACAGAGACACAGGTACATATAGACACAGGTACATATAGACACAGGTACATATAGACACAGGTACATACAGACACAGAGACACATAGACACAGGTACATATAGACACAGAGACACAGGTACACACAGACACAGGTACACATAGACACAGGTACATATAGACACAGGTACATATAGACACAGGTACACATAGACACAGGTACATATAGACACAGGTACACAGGTACACATAGACACAGGTACACATAGACACAGAGACACAGGTACATATAGACACAGGTACATATAGACACAGAGACACAGGTACATATAGACACAGGTACATATAGACACAGGTACATATAGACACAGAGACACAGGTACATATAGACACAGGTACATATAGACACAGAGACACAGGTACATATAGACACAGGTACATATAGACACAGAGACACAGGTACATATAGACACAGGTACATACAGACACAGAGACACAAGTACATATAGACACAGAGACACAGGTACATACAGACACAGAGACACAGGTACATATAGACACAGGTACATACAGACACAGAGACACATAGACACAGGTACATATAGACACAGAGACACAGGTACATATAGACACAGAGACACAGGTACATATAGACACAGAGACACAGGTACATATAGACACAGAGACACAGGTGAAAAACATCAGGGCCGGGCAGACAGATGTCAAATTAAAACTAAAGTACAAAATAACAAAATCCACACCATGACATTAACAAAACCTTTAAAATCACCACAGATCAGAGAATCAACTGTTAAAACACATAAAGAATACAGAACACATGTTGATAAATGTCAGACATGCGATAAATGTCATACATGTTGTAGAATGTTAAAGTCCTGCATCAGAGGAAAAACTCATAAGAAAACCAGTGGGAAAAAAGTGAGAAACCTCGGGGAGACCCATGGTTTGAGAAAGGGATCCGCTCCCACGGACGGACGGGCTATAGATCCAGGAGTCAGACTGTAGAACGAGGACTGAGGCTGTAGATCCAGGAGTCAGACTGTAGAACGAGGACTGAGGCTATAGATCCAGGACTCAGACTGTAGAACGAGGACTGAGGCTATAGATCCAGGAGTCAGACTGTAGAACGAGGACTGAGGCTATAGATCCAGGAGTCAGACTGTAGAACGAGGACTGAGGCTGTAGATCCAGGAGTCAGACTGTAGAACGAGGACTGAGGCTATAGATCCAGGAGTCAGACTGTAGAACGAGGACTGAGGCTGTAGATCCAGGAGTCAGACTGTAGAACGAGGACTGAGGCTATAGATCCAGGACTCAGACTGTAGAACGAGGACTGAGGCTATAGATCCAGGAGTCAGACTGTAGAACGAGGACTGAGGCTGTAGATCCAGGAGTCAGACTGTAGAACGAGGACTGAGGCTGTAGATCCAGGAGTCAGACTGTAGAACGAGGACTGAGGCTATAGATCCAGGAGTCAGACTGTAGAACGAGGACTGAGGCTATAGATCCAGGAGTCAGACTGTAGAACGAGGACTGAGGCTGTAGATCCAGGAGTCAGACTGTAGAACGAGGACTGAGGCTGTAGATCCAGGAGTCAGACTGTAGAACGAGGACTGAGGCTATAGATCCAGGAGTCAGACTGTAGAACGAGGACTGAGGCTATAGATCCAGGAGTCAGACTGTAGAACGAGGACTGAGGCTGTAGATCCAGGAGTCAGACTGTAGAACGAGGACTGAGGCTGTAGATCCAGGAGTCAGACTGTAGAACGAGGACTGAGGCTGTAGATCCAGGAGTCAGACTGTAGAACGAGGACTGAGGCTGTAGATCCAGGAGTCAGACTGTAGAACGAGGACTGAGGCTGTAGATCCAGGAGTCAGACTGTAGAACGAGGACTGAGGCTGTAGATCCAGGAGTCAGACTGTAGAACGAGGACTGAGGCTATAGATCCAGGAGTCAGACTGTAGAACGAGGACTGAGGCTGTAGATCCAGGAGTCAGACTGTAGAACGAGGACTGAGGCTATAGATCCAGTTCAATTTGGAGAGACGAGAAACAGGAAGTTGAGTATTTTATGAAAGGAGGTTTGGCGCCCTAGGTCCCGGTGCGGCCTTCGGATCGTAAAGGCTCCTGCGATGAGCGCGCACAATCCCCCGGGACCTAGGCACTGGTGGCGGCCCTCCTGGTTTGGAGGGGACAGACGTCGTGACTACTCTATTCTGTGACCGCTATCGCTAAGCTGTGACCGCTATCGCTATGCTGTGACCGCTATCGCTATATGCTGTGACCGCTATCGCTATATGCTGTGACCGCCAGCGCAATGCTGCTAACCATTTTTTGCTATATGCTGTGACCGCTATCGCTATATGCTGTGACCGCTATCGCTATATGCTGTGACCGCTATCTACTGTGATCAATACTTGCGGATACTCGGCTGCTGGCGGCGCCTATCCGGAAGGAGTGAGCTGCGTAGAGATGGGGAGACAGGTTACAAAGCGGCAGTACGGACTTTAGTTGGGCTCTGAACCCGTTGGATGACATTGGGAGGTGATCGGGCGTGAGAAATAACGGTCCGTTGAGATCTCCTTTCCGAGAGCGGAGGCGAGTGTAATGCATCATGGGTTATCTTTGCGCGCTGGGAACATGAGCGTACGCATCACGTTCCGTCAGACGCTGCGGCAGCGGAGAGTGTTTGAGAAGTACCAGAATCTTATTGCTTCACTTACTTTGCTTCGTATTGCTTTGCTGGGAGCTTGCGAGGAAGCCAGTAGGCGTTGTGCAGCCAGGATGGCGGACGCGTCTGGGCTGATGTAGGCGGAGAAAGCCGAAGAGGACCAGCGCCCCAGCTGTTGGAGAGGTGTGGGGGAGCCCCAGCGAGGCCGCGCGCGTGGCAGCGCCTATCCTGAAGGAGTGGGCTGTATGGAGCTGGGGAGACAAATTGCAGAGGAGCAGTAGGGATCTTAGCTGAGCTCTGAACCAGGTTGCTGTCATGGGAAGGTTGTCTGGAGAGAGATGTGTCGGAGCGAGCTATTATTATGTTGCAGGCGCCTTGGTCTTTGAATGTTTGAGATGAAGGTTGAAAGGGTCAGGGGACATTATGTTGGGTGAAAGGAGCGACCTTTGTGTGATGCTTCCACTACGTCGAGATTATCGCGCATGACAGAGATCCTCTTTCTCTGCCACGTGTGATTCCACGGCGCGCAGCCACGACCACTGGGAATATCACGTGTAGGGCAGAGGAGATGCTCCGGTGGAAGTAGCGGCCACGGCCCGGCAACCCAATGGTCCTGGAAGAATCCCCCAAAACCCACGGAAGGGGCACGTCCGTGTAGAAGCGGAGACCTGTAGGGGCAGAGACATGTCGGAGAGGGCCATTGATGTTGCAGGCGCCCTTACGCTTAGAATCTTGGGTCGGAGAGTAGATAATCAGGACAGTAGGATAGGTCGGGAAGCCGCGTCTCGGACCGCATGAAGGTTGAGCGAGCAGTAGTGAACGCTTATGCAGAGAAGTCATAGAAGGCGAGCAGGAAGATGCTGCGAGGAGGGCAGACATGTACTTGGAAGATGAGCCGGAGTTCAGTGCCGCTCAGAGCCGCTGCAGGATGGGCAGCATGATGGGGAGCCTGCGATCAGAAGAGTGAAGAATACAGGTATGGATGCCTTTGATTAGGAGTCCGATTGACGGCTCAGCGCAGCTACTCGGCCGGCTGCATCTGATAGAATCAGAAGATGAGGTAGAGAGATGAAGCATGACCGCCGAAGCGACCCTGGGAGCATAGGTACGAGGCCAGCGCGGCGCGGCATACTCAGCCGGGCTGCATCCATTAGAAGCAGGATAAGCTTCTGAGAGAGTGGGTTGCAGCAGTAGCGGTAGCAGCAGCAGCAGCAGCAGTACCTCAGATAACGCGATAACCTGTATCAAGCCGCGGCAGCAGCAGCAGCAGCAGTAGCAGCATCCTTAGAGATTACAGTAATAATCCTGTATCAAGCCACGGCAGTAGAATGTTGTTGTAGCTGTTCAGTGTGAGGGATTTCAACAGGTTTTTTACGGTCCAAGTGATTTAACAGTTTTACGTTCCAAGTGAGGGATTAACTGAGCCCGCAGTCCAAGTGAGGAGTTTAAACTATTTTTTAATTTTATTCATTTATTTATTTATATTTATTTATATTTATTTATATTTATTTATGTTTATTTATATTTATTTATATTTATTTATAATTATTTATATATGTTTATTTATATGTATTTATTCATTTATTTATTTTTAAAATATAGCGTTCCAGATATAGGCAGTACCATATATGCAGTTCCATGTACTGCATAACAGTTCCAGGTATAACCGTACCATATGAGCAGTTCCAATATAGCGGTTCCATATATAAGTAGTTCCATATGAAGCAGTTCCAGATACGGTACAACAGTTCCAGATATAAGTAGTTCCGATATAAGCATTTCCAGCTATAAGCATTTCCAGATATAAGCATTTCCAGATATAGGCATTTCCAGATATAACAGTTCCGTGAGGGATTAACCTGAGAGCTCACAGACCAATGTATGGGATTCATTTTGGGAGCCGCAGTCCGAGAGAGATTTAAACAGCGCTTGCAGTCCAAAGAGAGGGATTTAAACAGAGCTCGTAGTCCAGGGAGGGATTTAAACAGAGCCTGCAGGCCAAAGTGAGGGATTAAAACTGAGAGCATGCGGTCCAATGTGAGGGATTTAAACAGCGCTTGCAGTCCAGAGAGGGATTTAAACAGAGCCTGCAGGCCAAAGTGAGGGATTAAAACTGAGAGCATGCGGTCCAATGAGAGGGATTAAAACTGAGGTCTTGCAGTCCAATGTGAGGGATTAAACGGAGCTTGCAGTCAGAGTGAAGATTTAACGGAGCTTGGTTAAAGAGAGCCTGCAGACCAATGCGAGGGCTTTAAACTGAAGCCTGCCCACCAAAGCACGGGGCCAACTGAGCCTGCAGTACAAAGCGAGGGGAATAAACCGTCCGCGAATCTCATACTTACCCACGGCGCCAGAAGACAAGGGACAACACGACGGGACCACACCGTACCGGCACAAGGAGGCAGGGATGCGCACGGCTCCCACCGCACCGGGCTAGACCGGCCGTATGCAGCAGCAGGCCGCGATGAGACAACAGCGGCAAACCCGCGGAAAGAGCCCGCAAAGGAGGAGAGCGGCAAAGACCCACGGACCACAGCACGAGACCCGCAGCAGGTGCAGCCACAGGAGGAGCAGACCACACGCAGCAAGACAGAGGACAGCAGGGACACGCACGAGTAAGCGTGAGTAGACAAAAGCGATTCCTCCAGAACGATTCTTTGCGAGGCTGCAGGAGCTTGCGAGGCTTCAGAGGCCGGTAGTGGGCGTTGCTCCGTTTTTATGCGGCTGCGAGTCGGTACAGATGATTGGAAGGGGGCGTCTGCTGAGTGATAGGCTGGGGATGCGAGCCGGCCTGGAGGGGTAAATTTGGTTAACGTCTACCAAATTGAACTTTCGCTGGCTGCATGAGTCAGACTGTAGAACGAGGACTGAGGCTGTAGATCCAGGAGTCAGACTGTAGAACGAGGACTGAGGCTGTAGATCCAGGACTCAGACTGTAGAACGAGGACTGAGGCTGTAGATCCAGGAGTCAGACTGTAGAACGAGGACTGAGGCTGTAGATCCAGGAGTCAGACTGTAGAACGAGGACTGAGGCTGTAGATCCAAGACCTAATCTACAGAACGTGGACCAGTGGCCGCTGAACGTGGACAGGTGCAGGACTGAAGCACTCCCAGGCGGGTCGGGCGGGGCAGTCCGCAGGTGTAGATGGAGGAGGCCAGGTCCAGAGATCCCGTCATCGTACCATGGAACGGGTGAATAGCAATGAACAAACTACAGTCCTAATCCTAATAATGCAGACAGATAGAGGAGGAAGGAGGAGAGGACAGTTCCACACTTCTCCCAGCTTGACTGATAGTCTAAGATGTTTGGCCTTCCCTGAGACTGTTTCTGTTGCATTGGACTGTTGCTGTTTGACAAAACAATAGACCCAACCTATTTGTAGAGAAAAGCCTGAAACAATTAGTCACCTCTTGTCACACAAAAGACAAGGAGCAGAAAGAAGAAGAAATGTTGCATACACAAGTACAAATGATGTACAGAAAACAATATTAAGATGGACTTGAGCCCTCGTCGATCAAACTGTTTTTATTTTATTTTATGTATTTGTTAATGACGAGTCAGGCTATGGAGAATTCAAAGGGAATATCCTCGTTAAATATTGATTCTAAACCTTTGTGACTATATTCTGGCATTTTTAACTGAAGCATTTGTCCACTTGCCTTAGTTTATTCCTCCTGAGAGACACATATATTTGGTGATGTCCTGAGGGAGCGGGGGACACTGAAGCAAGGCCACAAACCCAGACATGAATCAACTTTCAGCTTCTTTCAGACAAATCCTGCACACGGAACAGACTGAAACTCTCTTTTAAAGGTGTTTTATAATGAGATGGTCTCCTCCGCCGCTGCGCTCTTCAAACTGTTCATTAGAATTTTTAAACCGCAAAATGATGAAAAGGTGTGCAACAGAAAAACTTCAATCTTCAGTTCATTTAGAGTCGCTCGATTCTGGGAAGGATCAGAAAAGAGAAGTGGTCTCCAAACGCCGTCTGCAGAGGCTGGATCTCTGGAATATACTTCAGGGTTTAGGTTAATTTCCTGATTTATGAATTTATTTAATTTATCTATGTATTTATTTATGCATCTATGTATTTATTTAAATTAATTTATTCCATGTCATGTCATTTCCAACCATTTCCGGGTCGGGGGGGTGACAATCAGCGCTGCCCAAGTCTCAATGCACCAGTCCTTCTCTGATCCTCTGCAGGGGGTGGGTCCACAGGAAGATGGCTTCTCTGTCATGGACGAGGTGGTCTTGGTCTTTCAGTGGGGGCTTCAGGCAATGTGGGGTTAAGTGTCTTGCCCAGGGACACAACGACAGCAGACATCAGTGGGATCATGTGGCATGGGTCGTGGCTTGAACCCACAACCATTAGGTCCAAAGACTAGTGCTCTACCAACTGAGCTCCTGTCGCCCTAATTAATTTATGGATTTTATGTATTTATTTATTAATATTGATTCTAAACTTCTGTGAATATATTCCGTCATTTTTAACTGAAATGTGTCCACTTGCTTTAGTTTATTTCTAATGAACAATACTTATATTTGTTGATGTCGGGAAGTCCACGGAAGCAAAAGCACGAATAAACATTGAGTAAAGGTAAAACAAATGATAAACTGCTTATTTTAAACCTGGAAAACTAACTTTATGATCAAAGTACTTCTGTGGGAGTTCTGGTAGTTTCATAATTCTGGGAGTCCGACATGTGCTTTGGGACATGTCCATGGAACACCTTTGAACATCCATTCCAGTATTTATAACATTAGATCTCAAATAAAACCAGGCATTTTAAAACAAAAGGGAGCAATATAAAAATCCCATTAGCGGCGTTGGACGGAGAAAGTTGTGGTCTGCGTCGCTCTTACTCCGACACAGAAAGGGCAACAGTAACTGGTGCAGACGTGCGAGGCGGAGTCTGCAGAAAAGAGAACATTTAATGAGGTTTTTGTGCTTTCCGAGCCTCAATTTATTTTATGGTCATTGTGTTTAAGCTCTCGTGGCTCTCCGTGGATTTCCATTTGAACCGAATCAACACAGAAAAGTCGATCAGCACAAAATTGCATTCAGGATTTAAATTACATCAGGAAGTGTTTGCATTCACTCAATGATCCCAGCTCCAAAAGCAGGAGTCGGACATAATAACAATAATATATGTAAATGTTGGCTTTGTTATGTATTTCTTCTGCACAAATTAGTTCTTTGTGTTGAAGACGGTCCCATGTGTCATTTCAACATAATACAACTCTTATTTCTTACAGATGTTTTGGGAGTTTAAAGTAAAAGGCTGGGTGTTCTTACAATGTTGTGGCTGCAATACTAGCATGTGCCCTACACTGCAAAAAGTGATCAAAAATATGTCAAAATTGTCAAAATGTGTCTTATTTGAGTGCATTCTGACTGTCTTGGTACAAGCAAGTTATGAACAAGAAATGTCTCCCTTGGAATGAGATAAGAAATCTCATGATAATCTAAATAAATCATGTCAGAATTAACTCAAATTCGATAGTAAAAAAATATACCCTTGATTCAATAAATTATCACCTTTTATATTTTAATTTTTTGCAGTGAAGGAGTCATGAAAACACACTAATATACTTTTTTGTTGGTTTGTTATATATTTATTTCTTCGGCGCGAATGAGAATCAAGACCATCCCATGTGGATATCAAAACACAATAATTTCAACGACATAAAACTGATTTCTTACAGATGTGTTGGGAGTGAAAAGGCGCAGGGTGATATTACTACAATATTAGTGTGTGCCTTCATCTATATCTCCACATTGCTCTCCATCTGACTTCAGTTTTTTAATATCCTTTTTGGCTTCTCCTTCACATCCAGAGCAGCTGCGGTTTGACTCTGCATAGGCTGCTGCTGCGGCTGTTACCCGGCAATGGATAAAGCGGAAGAAAATGGAAAAAATTGAAGGCGACTGTGACACTAGAACTCCCAAAGCAGTCAATTTGACGGCTTATAGTTTGAGGTTTAAATACTCAGTGTATGCGTATTTGTGGTCTTTCTGAATCTCCATTTTGTTTATTGTATGTGATATTATCGTTACCGTAGCAACTAACTGTTTGTCAAGCCGTTAGCATTTAGTAGCTGTTTTTGCTGTCTATTTCATGCTATTTTCATCAGCTTTAGTGCTAATTGAAAGTGAGTTAAAAGCCCTATTTGGACGGGATTAGTTTTACATGGGGACCCCTGGTAATTTGTGATAATCGTCTGAGATTTTAGTACCGTGCGAATGCGCCATGTCTGTAATTTGTAAAGTAATAATTCCGCCGCAAATGACCTCCTGCATAAAACCGTAACATATTCGTAGGATATTTCTCAGAATTCCATTGGTTTGAAAGGAGCAGTCACAACAGCGGCTCTGGGAGTTTTAGTAGTTTCAGAATACTGGGAGTCCTGGTGTTAAATAAAACTAGTGAAATTTGGACAATTGAGGGGGAAAAAACATAAGACATTCTTTGTTTCAGTTTTTACAGTTCAATTTAAAAAAAAAAAACTATGTACTGCAAAAAATGATAAAATATGAGGAATTTTTATCCTAATTTAAGTACATTCCGACTGATCTGTTGCTATATTTTCTTATTCCAAGGGAGACATTTCAGACCATTCTCCTTGTCCCGTTGGCAAATCTTGTTTTGGCAGTCAAATTTTGTCAAATCCGAGCAATTTTTGTCTTATTTTTTATCACTTTTTGCAGTGCAATGGTTCAAACATGATTCTACAAAATCTTATTAAATTCACTATTTAAAGTGACGACCCAGTTGAGCCTCATTGGTTTGAGGTAAACACTGTCTTCACCGGAGCTGGCTCTAAACGCATCCATGTGACTTCTGATGACACAAACCAAGAAGTAGTATAAAATGGATTAATCAGAGTTGGTTGGAAACATGTGGGAGTAATCCGGACACACTTCTAGCCGAAAGGTCGGGCCGCTCACCTTGCCCTGGCTCGCTGTAAAAGTCACATAATGAAAACAATGCTCTGTCTGTAATCTGAGAGACTATATGTCAACGGTTACAACAAACCCCCCGGTGTTTTGTGGACCGGAGGATGTATTCTGATCATGATTGCAACATTTGTTTACGTTTTTCTTTCTCAAATGACAGTGCTATTGCCTCCTTACTTGTAACATTGTCAACTAAAAAAACTGTGCGAACTCATTACACCTAGATTTAGAGACAATTATCTAGGGGGCAACTTTACCGGGGTTCCGTTAAGCTACAACTGTTGAAAACATAACACAAAATTGTTACCTGCAACATCCAATAATGTCAGAAAAATATACATATCTCTTGTTCTAGAACTAAAACCCCCGGTTAAATTTCACCCAACCCTCCATCTTAAAGATTTCATAATCTGCCCCGGAAACTAGGACTTTCGCCACTTTCCGTTCGGCCCTCCGGCACTCTTGCTTACAGTGCCCTGACCGAGTCTGCTTAGTCCAAGGGGCCCTTTTTTCCTACTGGTAACAGGTTTTAACCGTCAAAGGAGCAATGGCGTCCAGAACAGTCAAACACTGGTGGTGACAGATATACCAATATCAACAACAGTAGATCATGGAGTTTTCTCAAAATTAGCATTCCCATGAACAGTTCACTTGTGTTTTCATGTATGTGTCTTCATCGAACAATTGTAAATTCAGACTGGTGGTTTGCTACAAAACACATGTCAAAAATTACACAGAAATGATCTGACAAAGCAACATCAACTAACATTAACAAATTTGATACATTAACACCCCATTGTAATTAGCATGTATCAAGAGTGTGCCCCCTGCTGAGGGTGGGGCCCACTTACGTGCAGAATGAAACCAAAAGGTCTCAATACAGAAGACCATCTCCATTGCATTTCAGTCATCAACAATTATCCCACATGGACAGTTAAAATCAACTGTAAAACTAAACTATCAAAATCAGTGCACACTGCACTAACACACGAATAAATTAGTTCAGGTAAAATGGTCAAATAAAAATCGCAACATGACTGTGGTGGCCTGTACAGGACAAAGAAAAGATTAAAGATTGGCTTTTGTTCCATTTTAAAAGAAATAGACTCCAACGATGAAAAAAATTCCAAGGGGCATTCATGGGAGACAACGTGCTCTCTAAAAACGGCAGCTATGCCTCCCCCCCTTTTGTTTTTCCTCGATTTCGGATCGAATTTAAAATTGGGTGTGTTGCTTCTATTAGAACTGCATATTACCTGTATTTTTGTCCAGGCATTCCTGTAATTTTGAGTCCAGCCCTGTTTCAGCACATATTTTATAGCATATGGCTGTAACATGGCTGGACCCAAAATACAGGAAATGCTGGACAAAATACAGAAATGCAGTTCTAATAAAGCAACACCACCCAATTTTAAATTCAATCCGAAATACGAGAAAACAAAAGGGGGAGCATAGCAGCAGTTTTTAGAGAGCACTTTGTCCTCCCATAGAATGCCCCCTTGGAAATTTTTCATCGATTTGAGTATATTCATATTTAAAATGGAACAAAAGCAATCTTCTACTCGTATTCATTGTCCGACCAGGCCACCACAGTCATGTTGCGATTTTTAATTGACCATTTTACTAACAACATTCCATACGTTGCCACAGATTTGGATAGTTTAGTATTACAGTTGATTTTAATGTACCTGTTAAAATGTTAGATGACAAGAAATGCAAAGGAGCGGCTTCGTATTAGACTTTGGGTTTCATTCAGGCACGAAGAGGCCACCTCCCAGCAGGGGCACACTACATTGATCAGCTAATTACAACGGGGGTTAGTATCAAATGTTAAGAAGTTATGTTGCTTTGTCAGATTACATATTCCTGTGTATTTTTGACATGTGTTTAGCTAGCAACCACCAGCTGAATTAACAATTGGTGCGAAGAAGGAACACATACAAGGAAACACAAGTGAACTGTTCATGGGAATGCTAAATTTTTGAGAAAACGCCAAGCTCTACTGTTGAGAATTGTATAACTCAGTCACCACCAGTGTTCTGACTGTTCTGGACTGCCATTGCTCCTGTACGGTTAAAACATTACAGTAGAAAAAGGCCCCATGGACTAAGGCGACTCGGTGCAGGGCACAGAAGCAAGAGTGCCGGAGGGCCGAACGAATGGCTAAAGTCAATTTCCAGTGCGATATGAAATCTTTAAAGATGAGTTTGGTGAATTTAACCGGAGTTCTACTTAGAACAAGAGAATTATTTTTCTAGACATTATTGTAGGTTGCAGTAACAAATTTCGTTTTATGTATTTCAACAGTTGGTAGATTAACTAACCCCCCTGTAAAGTTGCCTCCTAGAAATTTTTCCTCTAAAATCTAGTGTAATGAGTTCGCACAGTTTTTCGATGACAAAGTACAAGGGAATCAAAAACACATAGCACCTCCATCGCACGTATAACCATGCAACAGCCAGAGAAGCCTTTTGAGCTAACTCACTTTGCCCCATGTGGATACTGAAACTGTCAAAAAGAATAATCATGAGTCTGACTCCTCCACATGTAGCCTGATATCATTGCCACCTAAATTTCTGAATCCCGTCCTGAGCAGTTTTTACCTTCACTGACACAAAATTAAACAAGTCTCTGTCGTCAGAACATTTCCTATGGGCCCTAAAAACACAGTCATAAGACCATCTCCTAAAAAAGAGCAGATCTGATCCTGCGGACTTCAAAATTATCGCCACCATATCGAATCTGCCATTCATTGGAAAAATTCTGAAAAGTGGCCCTCCCAACAACTACTGAATTTTTAACCAATGAATAATTCTTTTGATAAGTTCCAGTCCTGGCTTTTAGACCTCACCACAGCACTGAGACCCCGCTCTAGTGAAGTTAACAAACGACATTCGACTTCACACTGATGCAGGTAAAGGCACAGTGTTTGGTCCTGGGTAGATCTTAGAGCCGCGTTCGACACTGTCGACCATGAGATCCTCATGCAGATACTGGAGTACTGTTGGTATCACTGCACAGCCCTAGACGGGTTTAGGTCTGTACCTGAGGATAGAAGTACTTTGTGGAGATTGGAGACTTGGCGTCTCGGATCAAGGTTGCCCAGACCTGTGGAGTACCACAGGGTCCGAATCCGGGACCTACTCCTAGTTAATCTCTCCATGCCTGCCGATAGTCAGTTAATACAAAGAAAACAAAGTGTCCTACCCACAATATACGCCGACGACACGAGACTATGTCTCACTGACTGCAGGAGAACATGGGACCACTGGATTTTGCTCCTTCACTGTATCCAACAGATCATGACGGATGCAAAATAATTTCTTCAGCTAAATGCAGACAAGACCGAAATCATTTGTCTTTGGTCCCCAGAAACAAAGAGGAGGGCGTCATTTGTCCAACACAGTCTCTCCTCCCTACTTCCTTCAGACAAGGTCAGAAATTTGGGGGTATTACTGGACTCAGACCTAAATTTCAATAGCCACATAAAAATCAATAACAACAACGGCTTTTTACCATCTGAAAGAAACATTGCCAAGTTAGAAAATAATAGTGTCTCAAAGCAACTTGAGATTCTTGTACATGACGCCTTTTGTCTCCGGTGGGAGCAGGCTAGACGACTGCAAATGGCCGCTTACAGGTCTGTCCAAACAGACCTGTAAGCAGCTGCAGGTTCGATCACCCAAAATGGCAGCACTAGAGTCCCTGACAGGAACCACGAAGTATGAACCATATTAGTCCGGTCCACAGGTCTCTGCACAGGCTTCCTGTGGCTCAGAGAATAGATTTTAAAACAGCTCTGCTTTGTTACACGTCTCTCCATGGCTTGCCACCAAATACTTTAGTCAAGGCAAGGCAAGGCACAGGCAAAGCAGTTTATTTATATAGCCCAATTCATACACAAGGCAATTCAAAGTGCTGACAAAACAAAACGCATTAAAATACATAAATAATCACAAACATTAAAAAGAAAGATACAAATATAAAATCCCTCAGTTTGTATGCACAGCTTAAACAGAACCTGTCTTTAACCTGTTTTAAACATTGTCATAGAGGAGGCCTTTCTCACATCTCCAGGAAGACAGTTCCAGATTTAGCAGCATGAATCTGAAGCAGCCTCCCATTGTTTAGTTTCTGACTCCTGGGCACTAACAGGAGTCTCAGTCCCTGTGCACTCAGAGTCCGGCTGGTTCAAAGGGACTAACTGTCACTAATAATTTTGTGCGAGGCCATGGAGGAGACTTGTACACAAGCAGAGCTGTTTTAAAGTCTATTCTCTGAGCCACAGAAGCAGTGCAGAGACCTGAGGACCGACTAAGATGGTCGTACTTCCATGGTCTATCAGGACTCGAAATAAAAAAAGCTGCTGCTGCATTTTGAATGTACTGCAGCTGATTTACAGCCTGTTGGTACAGACCTGTGAGCAGGCCATTGCAGTAAGTCCTAACTACTGGGAGACAAATCATGGATACGACTCTCCAAGTCTGCTTTAGACACTATGTTGTTGGGAATCCTGGATGTGTTTTTTAGATGAAAAAAATCTGCTGCTGTTACGATATTGGAAGTGGCTATAAAATTTTAAGTCTGAGTCCCAGAATTACCCCTAATTTATGACCTTGTTTGAAGTGTTTTAGGGAGATAGACTGTAGGAGACAGATGACTCTCTCGCTCTTAGTTTTCTGGGGACCAAAGACAATCATTTCAGTTTTTCCGTCTGCGTTTAGCTGAAGGAAGTGTTTGTGCTTCCACTCACTGATCTTGTTGTATACAGTGAAGGAGTGATTCACTGGTCCATGTTCTCCTGCAGTCAGTGAGACATAGAAAACTGAGTGTCGACTGCATAGTTATGATAGGAAACTTAGTTTCTCGCGCTATTAACTGACCCTAACTCAGCATGTAGAAGTTGAACAGAAAGGGTCCCAGGAACGACCCCCTGTGGGATCCACAGGTCAGGGCATATGATCTGAGACACAGTTTCCAATCTCCACAAAGAACTTCCTTGTCCTCAGGTAAGACCTAACCCAACTAGGGCGGTGCCAGCGACTCCAACCCCAGTTCCTCTCATCTTGTAAAGGAATCTACATGTCGACGTGTCAAAGGCAGCACAGATCTAACAAGATTAAGCATGAGCCTTTGCCTGCGTCAGTGTTCAGCCGGAATCGTTTGTAACCTTGACGAGAGCAGTCTAACAGTGCAGTGGTGGGGTCTAAAGCCGGACTGAACATATCAATTAGTTGTTGAATAATAAGAAAATCTGTAAGCTTGTAGGTAGACAACTTTTTCAGGACTTTCCCCATAAATGGCAGATTTGAAGATTGGACAAGATCGTTGATAATACCGTAGCATCGAGACTGCTCTTTTTTTAGCTGGGGCCTGATGACTGCAGTTTTTCAGGGCCTTTTGAAAATCCAGAATGAAGGGACATGTTTACTATCTGTGTGAGTGAATGTAACAGACTGATCAGAACAGACTTCATAAAACTATTGGGTAGTACATCCAAGCATGCATGTGGAGAGCTCAAAACTGGAGATTATCTCTTGGACATTTTTATCATTTACAGGTGCAAAGTGAGTATAGCTCAGAGAGCCATTCTGGCTGTTGATGGTTATCTGTGGATTGGAGACAATGCGTTTTTGATGTCTTGACCTGTCATGATAAAATTAGCAAACTCATTGCATTTACGTTGGAATAAGCCCTCAAATGGCATTTAGAACAGGGGTTTGTTAATCAAATTAACTGTTGAAAACAAACACGCAGATTGTTGCTGCAGCCTTCAATCATTTTCCGAAAAAACCTTCTCTCGTCCTAACGTAGCACCCGTTAAACTCGCACAACTTAACTTGAAGGATCTCGGACTCAACCTGGAGTTGGACTTGCGCCACTTCCGCTCGGCCCCTCCGCACTATTCCCTCTTTTTGTGCCCTGACCGAGTCTGCTTTTAGCCCACGTCGCCTTCAGCTTATTTTACTCACTATTTTAACCTCACAGGGCAACGGTATCCAAACATTCAAAACCACTCAAGCGTGAACAGAGTTAAACAGTTCCGCTACAGTAAAATACGATGCATTCTCAAAGTTTATCATTCCCATAAAATAGTTTCACTTCGTATTTCATTTATTGTGTCTTCTTCGTACAGATGCAGAGTCCACTGGTGGTTTTTGTATTATATTTGGTGACACACAGTGTCAAAAAAAACACAGAATGATCCGAAAGAGCAACATGACCACTTTACATTTGGAATATTCACGCCCTAAGTAACTAACAGATCTAGATGTGCCCTCTGCTGTGGGTTGGGCCACTTACGTGCAGGAGTAGATTCAAGATTCAAGTACAGAACTCAGCTCATTTGCATTTCTGTCATCAACATTATCCACATGAATATTAAAATCACCTGTATAACCAAACTATCAAAATCTGTGCATACAACTGAAAGCAACTTCGTAAAATATATCAATAAAACAGTACATGGACTGCGGTGGCTGTTTAGGACAACGAAAAGTATTAGGAGGAGATTGTTTTTGTGTATTTTAAAAGACAACATAGTCAAAGACGACAACTTCCCAGGGACAATGCTATGGAGACAAAGTGGTACTCTGAAAAAAGGCAGCTAATCCTCCTCCTTTTTTGTATGTCCGATTTCAGATTCAAACTTGAAATTGGTGTGATGCTTCTATTAAAACTGCATATTCCGAATTTTGGTCAAGCCAAGTTTTCAGCCATGAACATAAGATCAAGATAATTAGAACAAATAAAATTATTGATTAAAAAAGACTTGTTACAAAGAGATCCTGACATTAATCGTAGCAAGTTTCAAATTTCAGTATCATCGTTGTGGTCGCTGATTCTTACACGGGAACACAGAAATAGATTTTCAGATAGACTTATTACTCCAGATGTCTTACTTTAATGTATTCATTGTGATTTATCACTAAGGGCATGGGTACAGGTGGCTTTCCTGACAGGGCCCCAGCCTGGTCTCTCCTCTAACTAACTGCCATGGCTGCGAAGCCAGAGACCCTGTGCATCCTATTTTAGAGAAAGAGGGGAAGGGAAGGCGGGGGATGAGGATGGAGAGGTGGTGCCGCCATGCGACCCCCCCCCTCTTTTTGGGATTTGACACGAGGGGGGCAGGGAGGTGAGGGGTTTTTGGTGATGGGTTAGGGCCGGGGTGGCTAGGCAGAGGTTTTGGGTGTTTGAACGAGGGGAAGTGGGGGTGGAATGGACATGAGGTTAGGGGAGGGACTGCTGAGGTGGGATTTTGTAGGTGAATTGGAAACCTTAGTGGTTTTGGAGGACATCTTGGGAGTGGTCTAGCATGTTGAGCAGGAACACTAATCTAGCTAATATGGGTGTGAGAGGATAGTCTTCATCCCGATTTAAATTAGCCCTGCAGAAGTGTTCAGGTAGGTCTAACAGATGAAGGCGGGTGATGAAAAACAAGGACGTAGTCCCCATATCTCTCTGATAGTGAGTGGACGTGCGGGGGACCCAAGACAGGTCCATGGGAGGTGCAAGGGAGTCTTTGATGGAGGGCGTGGTTGAGGAAACCCCAGCACAGGCCTGTCTGCGTAACCTGGGTGTGATGGGGGCTTCAGAGCGCTGTAGAAGAAGAAAGGCGTGGCTGCATTGGAGCAGCTGGGTGAGAAGATGTGGTGTGGTGTTGGTCGTGCCCTAGCAGTTTCTGCTACTGGATCGAAGATCAGCTGCTTCTGATGACAGTGGAGGAGTTGAATCTTGTGAGGCGGTGATGGTGTTGAATCCTTCCCGAGGTGGTGTTGGTGTTGAGAACCTTCGTGTGTTGTTGTGTTGAGAACCTTCGAGTGGTGGTGGTGTTGAGATCCTTTGAGGTGGTGTGGTGTTGAGATCCTTCGAAGTGTGGATGTTTTGAGTTCCTTCCGAGGAGGTGGAGGTGCTGAGACTTTTACTTCGGCCTTGCCTCCCTTTCGATTGGCTGCACGCGCTGCGCAGGCTGAGGTCTCAGTCTAAAAGAAAGGTTAACCATCAATCACTTTTACTCCGTAAGTGTTTCAATGGTGCCCTATCCCTTCAAAAAGCTCATGCCCTATTCCAGTAACAATTTAAAATTCTCAATATGAAGGCAAGTCCTCTGCGGAACATTCGTTGAGTAAAAGTATTAGCTGATACAGACGACTGAATTCATTTAGCTTACCGTCCACCATTGGTAGTGGGCCACTGATACCGAAAGTTATGCGTCCATATTAGCCAGGTCAGTCCATAAGAGAGAGTAAATCCCGTTTCAACTTTCACTAGTGTTGCCATAAGACGTCAACTGCCCCCACGTGGATCAACAATCTTTTACCCCGCCGCCTCAGACAGAAGCCATCGAGCCAGCCGCCTTATCCATCCCTTTGGCAGAGTGGGTACTGATGAACCTTGAGATTACGCATGTTTACGTGCTTATCGCCGAATCGCCGTTAAAGACGACTCAGCTGCATTGACCTTGACTGAACTGAGACTGGACTGAGAGATACTGCGCTGATTTCATCTTACCCAAAGTGGAAAAAGCGTTTCTGTAATTAAAGATTTTTGCATGTTGGCATTATACACTCTTGTTATCATTAGCTGTGCCTTGTTTGGGCATGGCACCATAATTGTTCCCAACATATGTCTCTTTGATTTTGGGAATGAAATAAGCGTCATCAAAACTTACGTTTTGTCCACTTAGGTCCATTCCCTTCACTGTATTGTTGTGTACAGCCCCAATTCCTGATTCAAGCACAAACATTCGTTCTTGAAGAAGTTTTAGCTCCGTAAGAGTGAAAAACAGCCGTCCCAAATGTTTTTTCTGTTCCCGTCCCATCGGCGTCTTACAGCAAACACCCAAATCAGTCCTGACAAGCGTAAGTTAGGTAAATACCAACAAGTCTATGTGTTGAAGTTTGAAAACATGAGTAATCCGTGATTTGTGGAATAAAAATGTACTCAAAAATATTAAAGGAGATAAAAAAGCAGCAAGCGGGAGGAGCAGCAAGAGAATGCGACTGCTCTGTCAGAGTCGCACACACACCGCAGTGACCTGTTGGTGTAATATGAACCGGCTCGGACTCTGAGAGCACAGGGACTGGCCTCCTGCCTGGTGCCAAGATGAGAACCAAACATGGGAGGCAGCGTTTCAGATCAGGCAGCTAAGATCTGGAACAAACTCCCTGACAATTGAGGGAGGCGTCTACTCTGTCAATGTCAAATCCAGGTTAAAGACTGTTCTGTTTGCCTTTGCATACAACTGAAGGATTCTTATCTGCATTTTCTAATGCACAGCTGTCATTAAATTTATTTTAATTATTTTTAATTTCATGTGTAATTTGAAGTTTTTAATGTCTTTTTATTCTTGGGTGATTTTAAATGTTTAATTGTGATTTTAATCTTTTTGTGTGGATTTTAATGTTTTAAACTGAGTTTTAATCTTTTGTGTGATTTTAATGTTTTAATTGTGATCTGGAGTGTTTTTATGTGATGATTTGTGATGTGGACGTGTAAGCCATTGGTTGCCGGTGTAGAAAGGCCTCTACAAATAAACATATGATTGATTACAGATACTCATAAAAGACCACAGATACAAACAGTATTACACAGAATGATAACGTATTATTTTCTTGTTTGTTTAAATACTTCATGGGTTTTTTCCATCAGTAAACTTAGAATATAAACAAAACCACATTTTATTATCTATTGCATGCAAGTTTCTGTAGAGATAAAGTTATTGGCTCTAATTCCTTGTTGCAACTACTTTTGCACAAGCACAGTGATTACTTCTGCCACAACACATCATTAGAGTAACAACTAACCGTCTCACCACGTCTAAACCCTTACAATTTTCTTAATAGTGGAACAAAAATCCAATGTGAATTTCGGCTTCAGGAATAATCACCGGTAAAGGAGCAAAAAGATAAGAAAAGATAAGATTTGCTTATTTATCTCCAGAGGAGAATTTACAAAAAAACCACAGGCCCAGTTTATCCATGGTAACGTGTCGGACACTTCCTGCTACTTTAACAACTAACTAATCATTCGTCTGCTCGAGCACGTTTTCGTCCAACACAAACCATGCAAAGCGGTAGATTCAGGTTCCCTAATTCCCGCAGCTACTGTTAAATGCAAAATTCTTCGTGCATTCTTCACGTCTTGCGCGGCCCGAGGAGGAGGTTTTTGGGAAGTGGATTTCTACCGCTGGGTTGCGTATGTCGGCGTAGCGTTTCACTGCCCACTTACTGTCGAGGTCTAGAACTACATTATTCTTCCGTTGTCGGTAAACGCTGGCACTTGAAATAAGAGCCTTGCCGTTTAGGCTAATTGCTTTGCAGCGAAGATCCTAAGAATTCTTTAACGTTTGGGTTTTAAGCAGCAGAAGTGTCAGACATTTAGACCGACAGGATAACTGGCATGTGGCTTTTTGGTAAATTTCTCCTCTGTGAATAATAAGCCGATCTTATCTTACTTGTTTTTATATCTTTGATCCTTTAAACGTTGATTCTTCCTGAAGTACAGAATTCACCATTGGATTTTGTTCCACTAATAAGAAACTTGTACAGGGTTTAGACCGTGGTGAGAACCGTTAGTTTTACGCTACTGATGTGTTTGTTGCAGTAGTAATCCTAGTGACAGTGCAAAAGTAGTTGCAACAATGAATTAGAGCCAATAACTTATCACCTACAGAAACATGCATGCAATAAATAATAAATGTGGGTAATGTCTATAATTTCAAGTTACTGACGAATAAACCCATGAAGTATTAAACAACCAAGATATAAATACTTATCATTTGTGTAATACAGTTTTTAGCTTGGTCTTTACTAGAATCAATCAATCAATCAAATTTATTTGTAAGCGCCTTTCTTACACAGGGCAACACAAAAGCGCATCACAGTCCACAACACAAATCATCACATAAAACAAACACAGAATCACAATTAAAACTTAAATCACACAAAAGATTAAAACACAATTAAAACATTAAAATCACACCACAAAAGATTAAAACACAATAAGAACAGAAAAATCACACAAAAGAATAAAACCATTAAAACAATCCCAAAATTACACAAGAACTTAAAAATAAATAAATAAATAAAATGACAGCCAGTGCATTAGAAAATGCAAGAAAAATCCTTCAGTTGTATTCACAGGCAAACAGAACAGTCTTTAAACCTGATTTGAACATGACAGAGTAACGCCTCCCTCACATTTCAGGAGATTGTTTCAAGATCTTTAGCTGCATGGATCTGAAACGCTAGCCACCCCATGGTTTGGGTTCCACTCTTGGCACAACATGAGGCCAGTCCTGTGCTCCTCAGAGTCGGGGAAGCCGAGCCCGGTTCATATGACACCAACAAGTCACTGACGGTGTGTGTGCGACTCTGGAAAGAAGCAGCTCGCATTCACTTTGCTGCTCCTCCCTCGCTTGCTCGCTATTTTTATCTCCTTTAATCCCCATTTTTGCTTACATTTTTATCCCACAAAACACGGGATACACCTTTTTACAAACTCAACACAAGAACTTGTGGAATTTACCTAACTTACAGCATCGTCAGGAGGACGGGAAAACAGAACAAAAACTTTGCGACGGCGTTTTCACTCAACAGGAGCTAAAACTTCTTCCAGAACCCGAATGTTTTGTCTTGAACAGAATTGGCTGAACACACCGAACCACACAATAGACCAGTTGAAGGAATGGACCAAATGGACCAAACGTAAGTTATGATGACCTATTTCATTTCCAACATCAACAGAGACAATTGTTGGAACACCATAGTGCCAACCCAAACATGGCAAAAGCAATGATACCAAGAGTGTCATAATGCCACAGCAACAATCATTAATTACAAAAACCGCTTTTCCCCCACTTTTGGAAGATATCAGCAAGTAGTCTCTCATCCCAGTCCAGTCTCCGTCAAGGCAAATGCAGCTGAGTCGCTCTTTATCGGACGATTCGCGATAAGACACGTAAACATGCGTACTCTCAAGTTCCCTCATTACACTCTGCCAAAAGTGGTATGAGATAAGGCTGGCTGGCTCCGAGGCTTCTGTCTGAGACCGGCGTGGGTAAAAAGATTGTTTGATCCACGTGGGGGCAGTAGACGTCTATGACAACACAAGTGAAAAGTTGAAACGGGAATTACTCTCTCTTATTGGACGACCTTGCAAAAATGGACGCAACTATCGTTATCAGTGGCCCTCTACCAAATGTGGGACGGGAAGCAAATGAATTCAGTCGCTGTAACAGCTTAAATTACGTTCCACACAACGAATGTCACGGCAGAGACTTGCCTTCAATGAGAATTTTAATCAGTTCAGGAATAGCAATGAGCTTTTTGAAAGGAAAGGGCCACATCTGACACTTACGGATACAAGTGTTGATGGATAACCCTTTCTTTTGCCTGAGACTCAGCCTGCGGCAGCGCGTGCAGACCATCGAAAAGGAGGAAGCCGGACTCTAAAAGTCTCCAGTCACCTCCACCACCTCGAAGATCTCACACCACCACCACATCGAAGGATCGCAACACCACCACCACCTCAAAGACTCAAACACCACCACACACCCTCGAAGGATCTCAACACACCACCACCTCGAAGGAATCTCAACACACACCACGCACCCTCGAAGATCTCAACACCATCCACACCGCCTCAAGATCTCAACACCTCCACTGTCATCAAAGCACTGCATCATCAACAGTAGCAGAACCCAAGCAGTCACACGACCACCACCAACCACCAACATCTTCATCCCCAGCTGCCCCTTTTCCCAAAGCAGCCACAGGCCTTCTTCTTCTACAGCGCCTCTGAAGCCCCCATCCTCCACCCCCAGTTACAGCAGACAGGCTGTGCTGGGTTTCCTCAACCACCTGCCACCTCCAATCAAAAGACGCCCCTTACGCCACCCATTCCCATGACCTTTCTTGGGTCCCCCCTCCCACGTCCACTCCATCAAGAGAGAATGGGGACACGTCCCTTTGTTTTTCATCCCCGCCTTCACTGTTAACCATACCTGAACACTCTGCAGGCTAATAAAATCGGCGATGAAGACTATCTCCTACACCCATATGAGCTAGATCGAAGTCCAGTCCAACATGCTAAACCCTCCCCAAGCATGTACCTCCAAAACCACCTAGGGTTTCCAATTCCACCTACAAAAACCACCTCACCATCCTCCCTAACCACATACCATTCACCCCACTGCCCTCGTTCACACCCAAAAACCTCGTGCCTCAGCCCACCCCGTCCTAACCCATCACCAAAACAACCCTCCACCTCCCTGCCCCCTCGTTCAACACCCAAAAGCCACCCACCCTCCATCCTCCACCCCCCGCCTTCCCTTCCCACTTTTCCTCTAAAAACACAAGGATGCAACAGGGTCTCTGCTGTCGCAGCCCTGGCAGTCCACTAGATTAAGGAGAACCCGGCTGGGGCCCTGTCATGAAGCCACCTTCCCATTCCTTAGTGATAACACAAAGAATACATTACAGAAAGACATCTGATGTTTAATAAGTTTCTACACTGGAAAATCTAATTCTTGTTCCTTGAAATAATCAGCCGTGACCACAACCGCTGATCACTAGAAACTTTGAAACTTCTACCTTAATGTCAGATCTCATTGTTTAGGACAATTCTTTT
The DNA here is from genome assembly GCA_964034765.1 of Knipowitschia caucasica. NCBI lineage: Eukaryota > Metazoa > Chordata > Actinopteri > Gobiiformes > Gobiidae > Knipowitschia > Knipowitschia caucasica. Next base: position 31,723,667 of record OZ035842.1, read on the forward strand.
TTAATCAATAATTTTATTTGTTCTCATAACTTGACCTTATGATCATAGGCTTAACTTGCTTGACCAAAATTCAGGAAAATGCATTTTTAATAGAGAGCATCACCACCAAATTTTCAAGTTGAATCTGAAATACGGGAAAAACAAAAAAGGAGGAGGCTAGCTGCCTTTTTTTGTTTCAGAGAGACCACTTGTTCTCCCATAGAATGTCCCCTTGGGAAGTATTCGTCTTTTGAATATGTGTCCTTTTAAAATACAACAAAAACAAACTCCACCAATACTTTTCGTTGCCTCCTACAAGCCACCCGGCAGTCATGTCACAGTTTTTATTGATAATTTTACCGAGTTTGCTTTCAGTTGTAGTTCACATATTTTGATAGTTTGGTTATTACAGGTGATTTTAATATTCATGTGGATAATGTTTGAATGACCGAAATGCATAATGAGCTAGTTATGTACTCGAATCCATTGATCTCACTCAGCACGAAGTGCCCCACCCACCAGCATAGGCACACTCTAGATACTGTTAGTTACAAAGGGGGTTCATATTTCAAAAATGTAGAACGTGTGCGATGTTTGCACTTTCGGAACTTTCTGTGTTCTTTTTTTTGACACATGTGGTTTCACTAACAGAACCACCAGTGGACTCTGCAACAGACGCAGAAGAGCACATAAATGAAAATACTAGAGAAACTATTAGGGAATGATAAACTTTTGAGAATGCATCGTATTCTACTTAATGAACTGTTTAAACTCTGTCACCTCTAGTGTTTTTGAATGTTCTGGATCCGTTGCCCCCTGTGAAGGTTCAAATAGTGAAAAAATAACAGAAAGGGCGCCGTGGCTAAAGTCAGAACTCGGTTCAGGCACAAAAGAGAAATGCCAGGAGGGCGAGCGAAAGTGCGCAAGTCCAACCTCCAGGTTGAATACGAGATCTCAAAGATAGTTTTGCGAGTTTAACCGGTGCTACGTAGTAACGAGAGAACGTATTTTTCTGAACTGAATATGAAGGCTGCACAACAATCAGCGTGTTCTGTTTTTCAACAGTTAAATAGATTAACAAACCCCCTTTTCAAATGCCATAGAGCTTACTCTCCAAACGTAAATGCAAATGAGTTGCTAATTTTTTTTCAATGACAAGGTTCAAGGCTCACAAAACGCCATAGTGGATAACCAATCCACAGATAACCATCCAACAGCCAAAAGGCTCTCTGACGCTTAACTCACTTGCCCCTGAAAATGATAAACACTGTCCAAAGCATAATCCCAGTTTGAAAGCTCCTCCACAAGCAGCTTGATGTACTCATTACCCCTAGATTTCTGAAGTCTGTCTGAGACAATCTGTTACCTTCACTCACACAGATAGTAAACATGTCCCTAGTCATTCTGGAATATTCCCAAAGGCCCGAAAACTGCAAGTCATCAGGCCCCTGCCTAAAAAAAAGGAGGGGGCAGTCTCGATGCTACGTACTTAACAACTATCGTCCCATCTCAAATCTCATTTATGGTAAAGTCCATGAAAAAAAGGTTGTCTACTCTACAGCTTAAAGAGTTATCTTATAATCAACATCTCTTTGATATGTTTCAGTCCAGTCTTTAGACCACACAACAAGCACTGAGACTTGCCTCGTCAGTTACAACCGATATCCCGGCGGCAGAACATGACGCACAAAGTCTCAATCTTAATCTTGTTAGATCTAGTGCTAGCCTTAGACACCGGTCGTCCAGTAGATCCACAACTAACAGAGATTAAGGACTGGGTTGAGTCGCTGGCACCGCCCTAAGTTGGTTAGGTCTTACCATGAGGACAGGAGTACTTTGTGAGAATTGGAAACTAGTGTCCTCAGATCATATGCCCTGACCGTGGAGTGCCCACAGGTCGATACTGGGACCTTCTTCTGGTCAATCTCTACAAGCTGCCGTTAGGTCATTAATACGCAGAAAACAAGTTTCCTATCATAACTATGCAGACACTACTCAGATCTTGTCTCACTGACTGCAGGAGAACATGGACCAGTGACTCACCTCCTTCAACTGATCCAACAATCAGTGAGGGATGCCAAAACAACTTCCTTCAGCTAAACGCCGCAAACGGAATGATTGTCCTTTGGTCCCCCAGAAACAAGAGAGAGCGACATCTGTCACCTACAGTCTCTCTCCCTAAAAAACCTTCAAACAATGTCCAGAAAATCTAGGGGTAATACTGGACTCAGACGTAAATTTTAATAGCCACATCAAAGCAGTAACTCAGCAGCATTTAAACCATCTAAAAAACTTGCCAGGATCAAAAACATAGTGTCTAAGCAGACTTGGAGATTCTTATCCATGCATTTGTCTCCAGTAAGTTGACTACTGCAATGTCCTGCTCACAGGTCTGTCCAAACAGGCTGTAAAACAGCTGCAGTACATTCAAAAAATGCAGCAGCTCGAGCCTGAAGAACCAGGAATTACGACCATATTAGTCGGTCCTAGATCTCTGCACTGGCTTCCTGTGGCCAAAGAATAGACTTTAAAAAACACTCAGCTCTGCTTGTGAACAAGTCCACTCCATGCCCTCAGTGCACCAAAAATATTATGACATGATATCCCAAATGAACCAGACCCGACTCTGAGGACACCAGGACTGGACTCCAGTTAGTGCCCAGAGGTCAAGAACTAAACACAGGGGAGTCTGCTTTACCGATTCATTGCTGCGAAAAACTGGAACAGTCTTCCTGAGCTGTAAGACAGGCCTTCCTCACTGACAATGTTAAAAAAACCCAGGTTAAAGACAGATCTGTTTATGCTAGAGGCACTACAACTGAGGGATTTTATATTTATCTTTCATTTTAAATTTCTGTGATTATTATGATATTAATGCTTTCTTGTTTGTTCAGCACCATAGAATTGCCTGTGTATGAAATTGTGCGATATAAATAAACTTGCCTGCCTTCTTGCCCTTGCCTTGCTAATGTATTATGGTGCAAGGCCAAGGAGAGACTTGTACACAGCAGAGCTGTATTTTAAAAATCATTCTCTGAGCACAGGAAGCCAGCCGAGACCTAGACCGACTAATATGGTCCCTACTTCCCTGGATCCTGTCAGACCTCTAGCTCTAGCATTTTGGATGTAACTGCAGCTGCTTACAGGTCTGTTGGACAGACCTGTAAGCAGGCCATTGCAGTAGTCTAGCCTGCTGTAGGACAATATGCAGTGGACAAGATCTCCAAGTCTGCTATTAGACACTATATATTCTAACTTTGGCACTGTTCTTCAGATAGGTACAAAGCTGTGATGTTATTGAATTTATGTGCTAATGAAATTAGGTCTGAGTCCAGTAATACCCGCCCTAATTTCGACCACTTGTCTGAAGAAGTAGGGAGAAGAGACTGAAGTTGACAAATGTGACGCCCTCTTCTTGTTTCTGGGACCAAAGACAATGATTTCGGTCTTGTCCTGCATTTACTGAAGGAAATTTATTTGCATCCAGTCACTGACCAGTTGAAAACAGTGAAGGAGCAAATCCAGTTGTCCAGTTTCCTCCTGCAGTCAGTGAGACTTAGATCTGAGTGTCGTCGGCGTAATTGTGGTAGGACACTTTGTTCATTTTGTATTAACTGACCAAACGGCAGCAATGTAGAGATTAAATAGGAAGAGGTCCAGGATCGACCCCTGTGGTACTCACAGGTTCAGGCCACATGATCCGTAGACGCATTCTCCATCTCCACAAAGTACTTCCTATCCTCCAGGTAAGACCTAAAAACCATTCTAGGGCGTGCCAGTGAAACCAACCCAGTCCTACCGTCTCTGCATGAGGATCTCATGGTCGACAGTGTCGAACGCGGCACAAGAACTAACATGACCACAACTGTTGCTTACTGCATCAGTGTGAAGTCGAATGTCGTTATGTTACCATCAACTAGAGCGTCCTCATGCTGTGGTTTGGTCTAAACCCACTGGAACAATATCAACGAAGAATTATTCATTGTTAAACAATATCAGTAAGTATTTGGGAGCCACTTTTAAAGATTTTTTCCAATAAAAGGCAGATCTCGATATGGTGCGAAAATTTTGAAGTCCCGCAGATCCAGACGGCTCTTTTTTAGGAGAGGTCTTATGACTGCTGTTTTTAGGCCATAAGAATGTTCTGACAGACAGAGACCATTTTATACCTATTTGTGTCAGTGAGGTAACAACTGCTCAGGACGACTTCAGAAATTAGAGGGCAATAATCCAGGCTAACATGTGAGGAGCACAACTCAAGATTATCTTTTTTGACAGTTTCATTATCCACAGTGCAAAGTGAGTTAAGCTCAAAAAGCTTACTGCTGTTTGCCATTGTTATAGCGTGCTGATGGAGGCGATAGTGTTTTGATTCCTTGTACTTTGTCATCGAAAAACGTGCAACTCATTACACCTAGATTTAAGGAAAATTCAAGGGGCAACCTTTACAGGGGGTTCGTTTATTCTACCAAACAGTTGAAAAACATAACACGAAAATTGTTACTCGCGACCTCAATCATGTCAGAAAAATACATTTCTCTTGTTCTACACTACGTAGAACCCGTTAAATGACCCAACTCATCTATTTAAGATTTCATAATCGCCCTGGAATTGGACTTACGCCACTCCGTTCGTCCCCTCCGGCACTACCCCCTTTAGCATCTGTGCCCTGACCGAGTCTGCCTTAGTCCATGGCGCCTTTTTCCTACTGGGTAACTTTTTAAACCGTCACAGGAGCAATGCGTCAAACAGTCATAACACTGGTGGTGAACAGAGTTTATACAATTCATCAACATAGATCATGGAGTATTTTCTTCTCAAATTTAGCATCCCATGAACCTTCACTTGTGTTTCATGTATGTGTCCCTCTCGAAACAATTGTAATAATTCAGCTGTGGTTGCGACAAAACACATTCAAAAAATCCACAGAAATGCATCTGACAAAGCAAACATCAACTACATTAACATTTGATACATTAACCCCTTTGTAATTAGCAGGTCAAGAGTGTTGCCCCCTGCTTTGGGTGGGGCCACTTACGTGCTGAATGAAACCAAAGGTCTCAAAACAGAAGCCAGCTCCTTTGCCATTTCGGTCATCAACATAATCAACAAATGTACATTAAAATCACCTGTAATAACTAAACTATCAAAATCCTGTGCACAAACCCGAATGAAAGTAGTTCAGTAAAATGGTCACTAAAATCAGCAACTTGACGTGGTGGCCTGTACAGGACCAAAGGGAAAGGGTGAGGCAAAGAGTAAGAAGATTGCTTTTGTTTCCATTTAAAAGAATATACTCAAACGAAGAAAAATTTCCAGGGCATTCTAGGGAGACAAAGTGCTCTTCTAAAAACTGCAGCTAAGCCCTCCCCCCCTTTTATGTTTCCTTCGTATTCGGATTCGAATTTAAATTGGGTGGTGTTGCTTTCTATTAGAACTTCATTTCCCTGTAATTTTGTCCAGCATTCCTGTATTTTGGTCCCAGCCATGTTCAGCCAAATATTTTATGCTTATGGGCTGAAACAAGGCTGGACCATAATACAGAAATGCAAGGACCAAAAACAGGAAATGCAGTTCTAATAAAGCAACCCACCCAATTTTAATTCGAATCCAAAGGAAATACGAGAAAACAAAAGGGGGGAGGCCTAGCAGCAGTTTTTAGAGAGCACTTTGTCCTCCCATAGCATGCCCTTGAATTTTTCATCGTTTGATATATTTCTTTTAAAATGGAACAAAAGCAATCATCTCCTCTTTTCATTGTCCTGTACAGCCACCACAGTCATGTGCGATTTATGACCATTTTCCTGAACTACTTTCATTCGTGTGCACAGATTTGATATTGAGTTATTACAGGTGATTTAAATGTACATGTTGATAATGTTTATGACAAAATGCAAAGAGCTGGCTTTCTGTTTTGAGACCTTTGGATTCATTCACACGTAAGTGGCCCCACCCACACAGGGGCACACTCTTGACCTGCTAATTACAAAGGGGGGTAATAGATCAAATGGTAGTATTAGATGTTGCTTTGTCGATCATTTCCGAGTAATTTTTAGACATGTGTTTTTGCTAGCAAACCACCAGCGAATTTACAATTTGTTCGGAAGAAGCACATACATAAAACCAAGTGAACAGTTCAGGGAATTCTAAATTCTGAGAACACTCCATGCTGCAACAGTTGTATGAATTTGTATAAACTCGTCACACCATGTCTGACTGTTCTGGACGCATTAGCTCCTGTGACGTTTAAAACATACCAGTAGGAAAAGCCCCATGGACTAAGGCAACTCCGGTCAGGGCACAGAAGCAAGAGTGCCCGGAGGGCGAACGGAAGTGGAGCGAAAGTCCAATTTCCAGGGCGATTATTAATCTTTAAAGATGAGTTGGGTGAATTTAACCGGGTTCTACGTAGAACAAAGAAATTATTTTCTGACATTATTGAGGTTGCAGTAACAATTTTCTTGTTATGTTTTCAAATCAATGGTAGATTAACAGAACCCCCCTGTACAGTTGCCCCGAGAATTTTCCTCTCAATCTGTGTAAAGAGTTCGCACAGTTTTTCGATGACAAAGTACAAGGAATCAAAAACACTATCACCTCCACACACGTATAAACAATCAACACCAGAGAAGCTTTTTGAGCACTAACTACTTTGCACCTGTGGAGTACTGAAACTGTCAACAAGATAATCAATGAGTCTGGCTCCTCCACAAGTACCTGGATATATTGCCCTCATAAATATCTGAAGTCCTCCTGAGCATTTGTACTTCACTGACACAAATATAAACAGTCTCTGTCGTCAGTCATTTCTATGCCCAAAAATACCGCAGTCATAAGACCTCTCCTAATAAAGAGCATCTGGATCCTGCGGACTTCAAATTACGCCACCATATCGAATCTCCATTCAATGGAAAAATTCTTGAAAAAGGTGGCCTCCCAACAACTTACTGAATTTTTAACAATGAATAATCATTTTGATATGTTCCAGTCAGGGTTAGACTCACCACAGCACTGAGAACCGTCTCTAGTGACGGTAACAAACGACATTCGACTTCACACTGATGCGTAAAGGTCCCACAGTTTTGGTACATGTTAGATCTTAGTGCGCGTTCGACACTGACGACCAATGAGATCCTCATTGCGATAACTGGAGACTGGTTTGGTATCAACTAGGCACAAGCCCTAGAACTTGTTTAGGTCTTACCTGGAGGATAGGATGTACTTGTGGAGAATAGGAGACTGCGTCCTCGATCATGTGCCCTGGACCTAGTGAGTACCACATGGGTACGATCCTGGGACCTCTCCTATTTAAACTCTAACAATGCTGCCGTATAGGTCATTAATACAAAGAAACAAAGTGTCCTACCACAATTACGCCGACGACACTCAGAACTATGTACTCAGCAGACCTGCAGAAACATGAACACTGGATTTGCACCTTCACTGTTCCAACAAGATCAGTGACGGATGCAAAATAATTTCCTCAGCTAAATGCAGACATACCGAAATCATTGTCTTTGGTCCCCCAGAAACAAAGAGAGGGCGTCATTTTGTCACTTCAGTCTCTCTCCCTACATCCTATTCAGACAAGTCAGAAATTTGGGGGAAAACTGGACTCAGACCTAAATATCAATAGCCACATAAAATCAATAACATCACAGCATTTACCATCTGAAGAACATTTCCAAAGTTAGAAATATAGTGTCTTAAGCAGACTTGGAGATTCATGTCCATGCATTTGTCTCCACAGGCAGACTACTGCAATGGGCCTGCTTACAGGCTGTCCATACAGACCTGTAATGCAGACAGCAGTACATCCAAAAATGCAGCAAGCTAAGTCCTGACAGGAACCTGGGAAGAATACCATATTAGTCCGATCCTCAGTCTCTGCACTGGCTTCCTGTGGCTCAGAAATAGATTATAAAACAGCTCTGCTTGTTACAAGTCTCCTCCATGGCTTAGCACCAAAATACATAAGGCAAGGCAAGGCAAGGCAAGGCAAGGCAAGTTTATTTATATAGCACAATTCAACACCATCAATTCAATGTGCTGAACAACAAGAAAGCATAAAATCGATAAATAATCACAGAACATTAAACAAGAAAGATACAAATATAAAATCCCTCAGTTTGTATGCACAGCTAAACAGAACTGTCTTTAACCTGTTTTAACATGTCAGAGAGGAGCCTGTCTCACATCTCCAGGAAGACTGTTCGATTTAGCAGCATGAATCTGAAAAGCAGCCTCCCCATGTTTAGTTCTGACCTCTGGGCACTAACAGGAGCCATCCCTGTGCTCCTCAAGTCCGGCGTTCAATGGGACTAACATTTTCCTATATCTTGTGGTGCGAGGCCATGGAGATACTTGTACCCAAGCAAGCTGTTTTAAAGTCTATACTCTGACCACAGGAAGCCAGTGCAAGGACCTGATGACCGGACTAATAATGGTCGTACATCTCTGTTCTAGTCAGGACTCGAGCTGCTGCATTTTGAATGTACTGCAGCTGTTTACAGCCTGTTTGGACAGACCTGAGAGCAGTCCATTGCATCAGTCCTAACCTAACTGGAGACAAATGCATGATAAGATCTCCAAGTCTGCTTTAGACACTATGTTTTTGATCCTGGCAATGTTTTTAAATGGTAAAAATCTGCAGATGTCCTGATTTGATGTGTGCTATTAAAATGTAAGTCTGAGTCCTCAGTATTACCCCTAAGATTACATGACCTTGAATGAAGGTTTTAGGGAAGAGACTGTAGGAACAGATGACCTCTCATCTTTTTTCCCTGGGGACCAAAGACAATCATTCAAGTTTTGTCTGCGATTAGCTGAAGGAAAGTTGTTTTGCATCCACTCACTGATCATTGGATACAGTGAAGGAGTGAGTCACTGGTCCATTTCTCACTGCATCAGTGAGACAAAAACTGAGTGTCGTCTGCATAGATAGATTAGAAACTTGTTTCTGCGTATTAACTGACCTAACGGCAGCATGTAGAGATTGATCAGAAGAGGTCCAGATCGACCCCCTGTGACTCCACAGGTCAGGGCCATATGATCTGAACACAGTTTCCAATCTCCACAAAGTACTTCCTGTCCCAAGTAAGACCTAATCCACTTAGTGCCGGAGCCAAGCACTCACCCAGTCCTTCTAATCTCTGTAGGAGGTCTCATGTCGACGTGCAAGGCAGAACTAGATCAACAAATTAAGATTGAGACTTCGCCTGTCGTCAGTGTTCAGCCGATTATCGTTTGTAAACTTGACGAGAGCAGTCTCAATGCTGTGGTGGGGTCAATAGCCGACTGAAAACATATCAAATGAGTGTGATCATAAGAAATCTAGTAAGCTGTATGTAGACACTTTTTCAAGGACTTTCCCCGCTAGACAACATGGCAGTTGAGATGGACGATAGTTGTTAAGTTACCGTAGCATCGGAGACTGCTCTTTTTTAGCAGGGGCCTGATGACTGCAGTTTTCAGGGCCTTTGGAATATTTCGCAGAATGAAGGGACATGTTTACTATCTGTTAAGTGAAGTACAGACGAACTCAGAACAGACTCTCAGAAATCAAAGGATATACATCCTACTGCATGTGGAGGAGCTCAAACTGGAGATTATCTCTTGGACAGTTTTATCATTTACAGTGCAAAGTGAGTTAGCTCAGAGAGCCTTCTGGCAGTTGAAGGTTATCTGTGGATTGGAGACAAGGGCGTTTTTGATGCCTGAACCTTGTCATTGAAAAAATTAGCAACCCATTGCATTTACGATGAAGTAACTCTAATGGCATTTGAACATGGGGTTTGTTTAATCATTACCTGTTGAAAACAGAACACGCAGATGTTGCTGCAGCCTTCAATCATTTCAGAAAATACCTTTTCTCCGACTACGTCGCACCCGGTTAAACTCGCACAACGTAACTAAAGATCCTCGTAATCAACCTGGAGGATATGACTATGCCCCACTTCCGCTCGCCCTCCCGCACTTTCTCTTTTGAGCCCTGACCGAGTTCCTGCTATAGGCCCACGCGCCTTCTGCTTATTTTCACTATTTAAACCTTCACAGGGGCAACGGTTATCCAGAACATTCAAAACACTAGAGGTGACAGAGTAAAACAGTTCATCTACAGTAGAATACCGATGCATTCTCAAAGTTTATCATTCCCATAAATATTCCCTCGTAATTTCATTATGTGTCTTCTTCGTACAGTTGCGAGAGTCCACTGGTGAATTGTTAGTGAACCCCATGTCTAAAAAAACACAGAAAATGATCCGAAAGAGCAACATCAGACCCACGTTTACATTTGAAATATCACCCCCTTAGTACTAACAAGAACTCGAGTGTGCCTCTGCCTGTGTGGGCCCACTATAACGTGCGAGTGGATCAAAGGATTCAATACAGAACTCAGCATCATTTGCATGTCTGTCATCAACAGTTCCACATGAATATTAAAATCACCTGAAAAAACAAACAATCAAAATCTGTGCATACAACTGAAAGCCACACGTAAATTTCAAGTAAACTGTGACATACTGCGGTGGCTTGTATAGTACAACGAAAAGTATTGAGGAGATTGTTTTTTGTTGTATTTTAAAAGACACATATTCAAAAGACAAAACTACCAGGACAATTCTATGGGAGACAAAGTGTCGCTGAAAAAGCAGCTAAGCTCTCCTTTCTGTTTTCACCGAATTTCAGATTCAAACTTGAAATTTGGTGGTGATGCGTCCTATTAAAACAGCATTTCCTGAATTTTGGGTCAAGCCAGTTTCAGCCATGAACAAAAGAGCAAGATTATGGAGAACAAAATAAAATTATTGATTAAAAAAGACTTGTTACAAAAGATCTGACATTAAGCGGAGCAAGTTTCAAAGTTTCAGTAAACAGCGTTGTGTCGGCGATTCTTACACGGAACCAAGAATTAGATGTTCCAGAATAGACTTATTAACTCCCAGATCTTTCTGATAAATGTATTCTTTGTGTTATCACTAAGGGAATGGACAGGTGGCTTCATGACAGGGCCCCAGCCGGGTCTCTCCTCTAACTAGACCAGCCATTGGCTGCGAAGCGAGACCCAGTGCATCCTAGTGTTTAGAAAAAGATGGGAAGGTGAAGGCGTGGAGGAGGATGGAGAGGTTGGGTGGCTTTTGGTGTTGAACGAGGGGGTCAGGGAGGTGGAGGGTTTTTGGTATGTTAGGCCGGGTGGCTGAGCAGAGTTTGGTGTTGACCGAGGGGGAAGTGGGGTGGAATGTCATGAGGTCAGGGGAGGGACTGGCTGAGGTGGTTTTTGAAGGTGAATTGGAAACTCCAGGTGGTTTTGAGTACATATGGGAGTGGTTTAACAGGTTGACCAGGACTCTAATCTATCTAATATGGGTTGTGAAGAGAATATTCTTCATCGCCGATTTTATTAGCCTGCAGAGTGATAGAGGTAAAAAGTCTAACAGTGAAGGCGGGGCTGAAAACCAAAGGGACGGATCCCAATTCCTCTCTTGATGGAGTGGACGTGGCAGGGACCCCCGACAGGTCCATGGAGGTGGCGAGAGTCTTTGATCTGGTAGGGCAGGTGTTAGAACCCCAGCACAGCCTGTCTGCAGTAAACCTGGGGTGAGGATGGGCTTCAGAGCGCTGTAGAAAAAAGGCGTGGCTGCTTTGGAGCAGGCTGGGGATGAAGATGTTGTGGTGGTGGTGGTCCGTGCTGCTGGTTCTGCTACTGGGTGAGAGATGCAGCTGCTTCGATGACAGTGGAGTTGTTAGATCCTTTGAGGCGGTGATAGGTGTTGAGATCCTTCGAGTGTGGTGTGTTGAATCCTTCGAGGTGGGTGGTGGTGTTGAGATCCTTCGAGTGTGGTGGTATTGAGATCCATTGGGTGGTGTGTTTGAGATCCTTCGATGTGGTGGAGGTGTTGAATCCTTCGAGTGGTGGAGTGCTGAAGACTTTTAGAGTCGCTTCCTCCCTTTCGATGGCTGCACGCGCGCGCAGGCTGAGGTCTCGGGCAAAGAAAGGTTATCCATCAACTCTTTTAACTCCCGAAGTGTTCAGATGGGCCCTTTCCCTTCAAAAACGCAGCCTATGCCAAACAATTAAAATTCTCATGAAGCAAGTCCTCTGCGTGAACATTCGTGAGTATGAAATATTAGCTGATACAGGACGACTGAATTTCATTTGCTTTCCCTCACATTGTATGTGCCACTGATAACGATGTTGCCGTCCAGTTTTAGCAAGGTCGTCCAATAATAGAGAGTAAATCCTTTCAACTTTTCACTTGTGGTTGTCATAGACGTCTACTGCCCCCCACGTGATCAACAATCTTTTTACCCCGCCGGTCCTCCAGACAGAACCTCGGAGCAGGCCGCCTTATCTCATCCACTTGGCAGAGTGTACTGAGTGAACCTTGAGATTACGCAAGTTTACGTGTCCTTATCGCCGAATCGCCGATAAAGGAGCGACTCAGCTGCAATTGACCTGACTGAGACTGAGACTGGGACTGAAGACTACTGCTGATATCATCTTCCAAAAGTGGAAAAAAGCGGTTTCTTTAATTAAAGATTTTGCTTGCAATTATGACCTCTCTTGTTATCATTAGCTTTGGCCTTGTTTGGGCGTTGCACCATAATGGTTTCCAACAATTTCTCTGTTGATTTTGGGAAATGAAATAGCGTCATCATAACTTACGTTTTGTCCATTTGGTCCATTCCCTTCACTGGTATTGTTGTGTTCAGCCCCAATTCAGATTCAAGCACAAACATTCGGTCTTGAAGAAGTTGTTTAGCTCCTGTTTGAGTGAAAAACAGCCGTCGCAAGTTTGTTTTCAGTTTCCCGCACTCCTCTACTATGCTGTAAGTAGGTAAATTCCACAAGTCTTGTGTTGAAGTTTGTAAAAAGGAGTAATCCGTGTTTTGTGGAAAAAATAATGAAAGCAAAAATGATTAAAGGAGTATAAAAAAAGCAGCAAGCGAGGGAGGAGCAGCAAGAGAATGCGACGCTCTCCAGAGTCGCACACACACCGACAGTGACATGTTTGGTGTCATAGACCCGCTCGGACTCTGAGAGCACAGGGACTGGCCACCTGCTTGGTGCCAGAGGAGAACCAAAACATGGGAGACCCACCACCAGCGTTTCAATCCATGCAGCTAAGAGCTGAACAATCCCCTGAAAATGTGAGGAGTCGTCTACTCTGACATGTTCAAATCCAGGTTAAAGACTGGTTTCTGTTTGCCTGTGATACAATGAAGGATTTTATCTGCATTTCTAATGCACTGCTGTCATTATTATTATTTATTTTAATTTTCTTGTGTAAATTTGAAAGTTTTAAATGGTTTTATTCTTTAGTGTGATTTTACTGTTTTAATGGTGTTTTAATCTTTGTGTGATTTTAATGTTTAATTGTGTTTAATCTTTTTAGAATTTAATGTTTTAATGTGATTCTGGAGTTTGTTTTATGTGATGTTTTGGTGATGAGGACTGAGAAGCGCTTTGTGTGCCCTGAGTATGAAAGGCGCTCTACAAATAAACTTTTGATGATTGATTGATACTAGTAAAAGACCACAATAAAAAACAGTATTACACAAATGAATAACGTAAAATTCTTGTGTTAATACTTCATGGGTTTTATTCAGCAAAAACTTGAATATAAACAATACCCACATATATTTATCTTAATTGCATGCAAGTTCTGTAGGTGATAAATTATTGCTTTCTAATTCTTGTATGCAACCTACTTTTTGCACACACAGGAATACTACTGCAACAACACATCCAGTAGAGTAAAACAAACCGTCTCACCACGTCTAAACCTACAAGTTTCTATTAGTGAACAAAATCCAATGGTGAAATCTGCTTCAGGAAAACAACGTTAAAGGATCAAAAAGATAAGATAAGATAATATTGCTTAATTTATCTCACAAGAAAATTACAAAAAGCCAAAGCCAGTTATCCCTGTGGTAACGTGTCTGACTCTTCCTCTACTTTAATAACTTACTAGCTTCGTCTGCTTCGAGCACGTTTATCGTCCAGAAACAAAACCCATGCAAAGCTGAGTTTCATTCAGTGTCCTACTTCCGCAGCTACTGTTAAATGCAAATTATGTCAGTGCATTCTTTCACGTCTTTGCGGCGACCCGAGAGGATGTTTTTTGGGAAGTGATCAACCGCATGGGGGTTGCGTATGTCGTTGCGTAGCGTTTCACTCCCACTACTGTCGAGGTGCTAGAACTACATTATTATTCCGTTTGTCGTGTAAACGCTGTGCACTTGCATAAGGAGCCTGGGCCGTTTGGCTAATTGCTTTGCAGCGAAGAGCCCTAAGAATTCTTTAGACTGGTTTGGGTTTTAAGCACGGAAGTGTCAACACTTACCACAGGGAAAATACTGGCTTGTGGCTTTTTGTAAATTTCCCTCTGTGAGATAAATAAAGCAATCTTACTTATCTATCTTTTTGAACCTTTTAACGTTGATTCTTCCTAAGCAGAATTCACCATTGGATTTTTGTCCACTAATAAGAACCTGTACAGGGTTTAGACCGGTGAACCGTTAGTTTTAACTCTACTGATGTGTTGTTGCAGTAGTAATCCGTGCTGTGCAAAAAGTAGTTGCAACAAGAATTAGAGCCAATAACTTTATCACCGACAAAACTGGCATGCAATAATAATAAAATGTGGGTAAAGTTTTATATTCAATTTTACTGGATGCATAAACCACATAAGTATAAACAACCAAGAAATATATACGTATCAATTGTGTAATTACTGTTTTTATATGTGGTCTTTTACTATGAACAATCAATCAATCAAAAAAGTATATGAAAATTTTAATCTTTAAATTTGTAAAGCCGCCTTTCAACACAGGGCAACACAACGCGCTTCACATCCCACATCACAAATCATCACATAATAACAAACACCAAATCACAATTAAAACATTAAAATCAAACAAAGATTAAAACACAATTAAAACATTTAAAATCACACCAAAAGAGTAAAAACACAATTAAAACATTACAATCACACAAAAGAATAAAACCATTAAAACTTTCAAAATTACACAAGAATTAAAAATAAATAAATAAATAAATGACGCAGTGCATTAGAAATGCAGATAAAATCCTTCAGTTGTATCACAAGGCAAACAGAAACCGTCCTTTAACCATGGTTTTGAACATTGACAGCAAAGTAAGACGCCTCCCTCCCATTTTCAGGGAGTTGGTCCAGATCGTAGACTGCATGGATCTGAAACGCTGCCTCCCCATGGTTTGGGGTTCTCACTCTCCTTTGCACAGCCAGAGGCCAGTCCCCAGTGCTCCTCAAGTCCCGAGCGGTTCATATGACACCAACATGTCCAGACGAGTGTGTCGCGACCTCCGACTAGCAGTCGCATTCTCCCTTGCTGCCCTCCCTCGCTTGCTGCTTTTTTTATCTCCTTAAATCATTTTTAGCATTACCATTTTTATCCACACAACAACGGATTACTCCTTTTTACCAACTTCAACACAAACTTGTGGGAAATTACCTACTTACAGCAGTCAGAGGACGGGAAAACAGAACAAAACTTTTGCGACGGCTGTTTTTCACTTCAAGACAGAGCTAAAACTTCTTTCAAGACCGAATGTTTAGTGCTTGAAATCGAGAATTGGGGCTGAACACCACAATACCAGTGAAGGAAATGGACCAAATGGACAAAACGTAAGTTATGATGACGCTATTTCATTCCCAAACAACAACAGAAGACAAATGTTGGAACACATTAGGATCCAAGCCCCAACAAAGGCAAAGTAATGATAACAAGAGGTGTCATAATGCCACAGCAAAAATCATTAATTACTAGAAACCGCTTTTTTCCCCACTTTTGAAGATGAATCAGCATAGTCTCTCAGTCCCCAGTCCTCAAGTCTCAGTCAAGGTCAAATGCAGCTGATCGCTCCTTTAACGCCGATTCGGCGTATAAACACGTAAACATGCGTAAACTCAAGGTTCACTCAGTACACTCTGCCAAAGTGGATGAGATAAATGCGTCTGGCTCCGAGGGCGTCTTCTGCACCGGCGTGGACAAAGATGTTGATCCACGAGGGGGCAGTAACGTATAAATACAACACAAAGTGAAAAGTTAAACGGGATTACTCTCTCTCTATTGGACCTACCTTCGCTAAAATGGACGCAACTATCGTTATCAGTGGAGGCCCACTACCAAATGTGGACGAAGCAAATGAAATTCAGTTCGACTGTATCAGCTAACTACTTACCTACTCAACCGAATGTTCACAGAGCAGAGGACTTGCCTTCATTGAGAAATTTAATCAGTTCTGGAATAGCATGATCTTTTGGAAGGGAAAGGGCCACATCTGAACACTTACGGAGTAAAAGTGTTATGGATAACCTTCTTTTTGTCTTTTTCCCTGAGACCTCAGCCTGCGGCAAGCGCGTTGCAGGCCATCGAAAGGGCGGAATCCGACTCTAAAAGTCTCACCCCTCCACCCACCTCGAAGATACAACACCTCCACCACATCGAAGGATCCAACACCACCACCACCTCAAAGGATCTCACACCACCACCACCTCGAAGGATCTCAACACCACCAACCACATCGAATGATCTACAACAACCCCCACCACCTCCGAAGGATCTCAACACCCATCACCGCCGTCAAAGGACTCTCAACACCTCCACTGACATCCAGACGCCATCTGCAATCATCACCAGTAGCAGAACCAAGCAAGCACACCACCACCACGCCACCAACATCTTCATCCCCATCCCCAGCCTGCCCCACAAGCCAACCCTTCTTCTTCTACACGCCTCTGAAGCCCCCATCCTCACCCCCAGGTTAAGCAGACAGCCTGTGCTTGGGTTTCCCAACCACCTGCCCCTCCATCAAAGACTTCCCTCTCCACCTCCCATGGACCTAGTACTTGGGTCCCCCCTTGTCCTACGTCCACGTCCATCAAAGATAGATGGGGACACGTCCCTTTGATTTTCATCCCCCCTTCACTGTTAGACCTACCTGAACACTCTCAGGGCCTAATAAAATCGTCGATGAAGACTATTCCTCTCACACCCAAATTGCTAATCCTTAGAGTCCCTGGCCAACATGCTAAAACCACTCCCATATGTACCTCCAAAACCACCTAGGGTTTCCAATTCACCTACGAAAAACCCCTCAGCCAGTCCCTCCCCTAACCTCATGACCATTCCAACCCCCACTTCCACGTCCCCCTCGTTTCAACACCCAAAACCTCTGCCTCAAGCCACCCCGGCCCGAACCCATCCAACCAAAAACCCCCTGCACCTTCCCTGCCCCCCTCGTTCAAACATACCCAAAATCCACCCACCTCTCCATCCTCCTCCCCCGCCTTCCCCTTCCCCTCTTGTACATCTAAACACTAGGATGCACAGGTCTCCTGCTTCGGCACCACTGGCAGTCCTAGTTAGAGCGAGACCCGTCTGGGGCCCTGTCAGAAGCCACCAGTCCCATTCCTAGTTATAACCACAAAGACTACAGATTACAGAAAGACAGCTGGAGTTAATAAGTCTAATTCCTGGAAAATCTAAAAGTCTTGTTCCGTGTAAGATCAGCAGCCGACCACAACCGCTGATACTGAAACTTTGACACTTGCTACGCTTAATTGTCAGGATCTCTTTGTAAACAAGTCTTTTTTAACAATAATTTTATTTGTTCTCATAATCTTGATCTTATTTCATGGCTGAAACATGGCTTGACCAAAATTCAGGAAAATGCAGTTTTAATAGAAGCATCACCACCAATTTCAAGTTTGATTCTGAAATACGGGAAAACAAAAAAGGGAGAGGGCTTAGCTGAACTTTTTCAGAGACCACTTTGTCTCCCATAGAAGTCCCTTGGGATTTCGTATTTTGAATAGTGTCTTTTAAAATACAACAAAAACAATCTCCTCCAATACTTTCGTTGTCCTATACAAGCCACCGCATGCATGTCCACAGTTATTATTGATAAGTTTTACCGATTGCTTTCATTGGTAAGCCAGATTTTGATAGTTTGGTTAATACAGTGATTTGAATATTCATGTGGATATGTTGAAGACAGAAAAGCAAATTGAGCTGAGTTCTGTACTTGAATCCTTGATCTCACGCATCACGTAAAGTGGCCCACCCACAGCAGAGGGCAACACTCTAGATCTGTTATTAGCTAAGGGGGGTGAATATTTCCAAATGTAAAACGTGTCCGATGTGCTTCTTCGGATCATTTCTGTGTTTTTGTTTTGACTGTGTTTCACTACCATACCACCATTGACTCTCGTCTGCAACTGTACGCAGAAGACACATAAATGAAAATACGAGTTGAACTATTAGGAATGATAAACTTTGCGAATGCATCGTATTCTAATCTGTAGATGAACTGTTTAACTCGACACCTCTATTGTTTGAATGTTCTGGATACCGTTGCCCCTGTGAAGGTTAAAATAGAGTGAAAAAATAGCAAAGGCGCCCGTGGTCTAAAGCAGACTCGGTCAGGCACCAAAAGGAAAGTGCCGAGGGCCGAGCGGAAGTGGGCGCAAGTCCAACCTCCAGTTGATTACGAGATCTTCAAAGATACGTTGTGCGAGTTTAACCGGGTGCTACGTAGTACGAGAGAAAGGTATTTCTGAATGATTGAAGCTGCAGCAACAATTCTCGTGTCTGTTTTCAACAGTTAATAATTAACAAACCCCCCTGTTCAAATTCCCATAGAGCTTACTTCCAAACGTAAATGCATATTTGAGTTTTGCTAATTTTCAATGACAAGGTTCAAGGCATCAAAACGCCATTGTCTCCAATCCACAGATTACCATCCAACAGCAGAAAGGCACCCTCTGATCTAGACTCACTTTGCACCTTACATGATAAAAACAGTCCAAGACTACTCCCTTTTGACTCCTCCACATGCAGCTTCGGATGTAACTACCCACAGATTCTGTAAGTCTGTTCTGAGCAGCTCTGTTACCCTTCACTCACACAGATAGTAAACATGTCCCTTCAGTCTGGAATATTCCCAAAAGGCCCCTGAAACTGCAGTCATCACGGCCCCTGCTAAAAAAGAGCCATCTCGATGCTACGGTACTTAACAACTATCGACCCATCCAAATCTGCCATTTATGGGGAAAGTCCTTGAAAAAATTTGTCTACCTACCAGCTTACTCATTTCTTATAATCACAACACACATTTGATATGTTTCAGTCCGCTTTAGTACCCCACCATCAGCACTGCAACTGCTCTCGTCAGTTACAACGATATCCCCGCAGAAACACTGACGCAGGCACAGTCTCAATCTTAATCTTGTTAGATCTAAGTGCAGCCTGACAACCCGTCGACCCCCATGTAGATCCGCTTACAAGATTAGAGTACTGGGTTGGAGTCGCTGGCACCGCCCTAATAGGTTTAGGTCTTACCTTGAGGACAGAAGTACTTTGGTGAGATTGGAAACTGTGTCTCAGATCATAATGGCCCAGTCCTGTGGAGTTCCCACAGGGGACGATCCTGGGACCTCTTCTTTCAATCACTAACATGCTGCCCGTAGTGTCAGTTAATAACTCAGAAACAAAGTTTTCCTATCATAACATGCTCAACGTACACACCAATCTATGTCTCACTGACTGCCGGAGAACATGGACCAGTGGACTCACGTCCTTCACTGTATCCAACAGATCAGTGAGTGGAATGCAAAACAATCTTTCTTCAGCTAAACGCAGAACAAAACTGAAATGATTTTCTTTTGTACCCCAGAAACGCCAAAGCGAGAGCGTCTCTGTCACCTACATCCTCTCCCTAAAACTTCAAACAAGTCAGAAAGCGAGGTGAAATACTGGCTCAGACTTCAATTTTAATACCACCATCAAATCCATAAACATCAGCACAGATCTTTTATTACCAATCTAAAAAAACATGCCAGGATCAAAAACATCGTGTCGTAAAGCAGACATGGAGAATCTTATCCATCGCATTTGTCTCCAGTAGGTAGACTACTGCAATGGCCTGCTCACAGGTCTGTCCAAACAGCTTGTAATACACTGCAGTACATTCAAAATGCAGCGGCTCGAGTCCTGACAAAACCAGGAAGTACGACCATATAGTCGGTCCCACAGGTCTCATGCACGGCTTCCTTTGGCTCATAGAATAGACTTTAAAACAGCTCTGCTTGTGTACAAGTCTCTCCATGGCCTCGCACCAAAATATATTATGACATGATAGTCCCTACAGAGCCAGCCCGGACTCTGAGCGCACGGGACTGGAACTCCTTTAGTGCCCAGAGTCAGAACTAAACATGGGGAGCTGCTTTTCAGATCATGCGCTAAAATCTGAACCGTCTCCTGGAGATGTGAGAACAGGCCTCCTCTCTTAAATGTTTACAACCATAAAGACAGATCGTTTAGCTGTGCATACAACTGAGGGATTTATATTTGTATCTTTCTTTTAATGGTTCTGTGATTTATTTATATTTTAATGGCTTTCTTGTTTGTCAGCACTTTGAATTTCCTTGTGTATTAATTGTGCTATATAAATAAACTTGCCTTGCCTTGCCCCTTGCTTGGCCTTGCTAATGTATTTTGTGCAAGGCCATGGAGAGCTTTGTAACACAAGCAAGCTGTTTTAAAAATTCTATTCTCTGAGCCACAGAAGCCATGCAGAGACACTGAGGGACCGGACTAATATGGTCATACTTCCTGTTTTCCTGTCAGGCAGGACTCAGCAGCTGCTTTTGAAGTACAGCAGCTGCTTACAGGTCTGTTTGGTCTAGACCTGTAATCTAGGCCCATTGCAGGTAGTCTAGCCTGCTGGAGACCAAAAGCATGAGACAAGAAATCTCAAGTCCCTGATTAGTAGACACAATATTTCTAACTTTGCAATGTTCTTCAGATGGTAAAAAAGACTGTTGATGTATTGATTTTATTGGCAATTGTAAATTTAGGTCTGAGCTCCATATTACCCCCCAATTTCTGACCTTGTCAAAGGAAGTAGGAAGAGACTGAAGTTATTGACAAAATACCGCCCACTCTTTGTTTCTGGGGACCAAATACAATGATTTCGTTCTGTCAGCATTTACTGAAGGAAATTATTTTGCATCCAATCACTGATCTGTTGTGATACGTGAAAGAGCAAATCCAGTGGTTCCATGTTTCTCCTCAGTCAGTGAGACATAGATCTAGTGTCTCGGCGTAATTGTGTATGACACTTTGTTTCTTTGTATTAAACAGACCTAACGGCAGCATGTAGAAAATTAAATAGGAGAGGTCCCAGGATCGACCCCTGATACTCCACATCAGGGCCACATGATCCGATACCAGTCTCCAATCTCCACAAAGTACTCCCTATCCTCCAGGTAAGACCTAAACCATTCCTAGGCTGTGCCATGATACCAACCCATCCTCCAGTCTCTGCCATGAGGAATCTCATGGTCGACAGTGTCAACGCGGCACTAAGATCTAACATGGACCAAAACTGTGACTTACCTGCATCAGTGTAAGTCGAATGTCTTTTGTTTACCTTCCACTAGAGCGGTCTCAGGTGCTGATGTGAGGTCTACACCCAGACTGAAACATATCAAAAGAAATTATTCTCATTGTTAAAAATTCAGTAGTTGTTGGGAGGGCCCCAACTTTTTCAAGCATTTTCCAATGAATTGGCAATTCATATGGGGGCGATAATTTTGAAGTCCCGCAGATCCAGACTGCTTACTATTTTTAGGAGAGGTCTTAGACCTGCTGTTTTTAGGGCCATAGGAAATTTCCTCGACTACAGAGACATGTTTACTATTTGTGTCAGTGAAGGTACAAACTGCTCAGGCGACGACTTCAGAAATTTAGAGGGGCAATTTATCCAGGTACATTGGAAGGAGCTCAGACGCATGATATAAATATCTTTTGACAGGTTTTCCAGTATCCACAGGTGCAAAGTGAGTTAGCTCAAAAGCTTCCTCTGGCTTTTTTGCATTGTTATAACTGCTGTTGAGGTTGATAGGTGTTTTTTGATTCTTGTACTTAGTCATCGAAAACTGTTCAACTCATTACACCTATGATTTAGAGGAAAATTCTACAGGGCAATTTAAACAGGGGGTTCGTAATCTACCAACTGTTTGAAAACCATAAACAAACACGAAAATTGTTAACTTGCAACCTCCAATAATGTCAGAAAAATACATTTCTCTTGTTCTAACTTAGAACACGTTACATTCACCCAACTCAACTTTAAAGTTTCAAAATCCCCGGAAATTGACATTCGCCACTTCCGTGCGGCCCTCCGGCCACTGGCTTCTGTCCGCTGACCGAGTCTGACCTTAGTCCATGGGGCCTTTTTCCTACGGTGTAACTGTTTTAAAACCGGTCACCGGAGCAATGGCTCCAGAACAGTCAGAACACTGGAGTGACAGAAGTTAATACAATTCATCCACATAGACATGTAGTTTTCTCAAAATTTGCATTCCCAAGAACATTCACGTGTGTTTTTTCATGTATTGGTCTCTCGAACAATGTGTAAATTCAGGCTGGTGGTTTGCTAGCAAAACACAATGTCAAAAAATACACAGAAATGAACTGACAAGCAACATCACACTTAACGATTTGATACATTAACCCCCTTTGGTAAAAAGCAGGTCTCGAGTGGCCCCCGCTGTGGGTGGGGCCACATACCTGCTGAATGAAACCAAAGGTCGTTCAAATACAGAAGCCCACTCCTTTGCATTTCTGTCATCAACATATCAACATGTACATGAAAATCACCTGTAATATTTAAACTAACAAAATCGTGCACACTAATGAAAGTATTCAGTAAAATGGGACAATAAACGCAACAGACTGTGTGCCTGTACAGGACAATGAAAGAGTAGCAATTGCTTTGTTCCATTTTAGAAAGAAATATACACAAACGATGAAAAATTCCAAGGGGCATTCTTGGGAGACAAGTTCTCTCTAAAAACTGCAGCTATCGCTACCCCCCCCTGTTTGTTTTCATCGTATTTCGGATTCGAAATTCAAATTGGGTGGTGTTGCTTCTATTTAGAACTGCATTTCCTGTATTTTGGTCCAGCATTACTGTATATTGGTCACCATGTTTCACCATATTTTATTCTTATGGCGTGAAACATGGCTTGACCAAAAAACAGGAATTGCTGGACCCAAAATACAGGAAATGCAGTTCTAAATAAAACAACACACCCAATTTTAAATTCGAAAATCCGAAATACGAGAAAACAAAAGGGGGAGGCATAGCTGCAGTTTTTAGAGAGCACTTTGTCTCCCATAGAAGCCCCTTGAAATTTTTCATCGTTTGAGTATATTCTTTGTTAAAATGGAACCAAATTCCCCTCTCTACCATTTCATTGACCCTGTACAGCCACCCCAGTCATGTTGCGAATTTAATTGACCATTTTACTGAACTACTTCATTCGTGTGCACCAGATTTTGCATAGTTAAGTATTACAGGAGATTTTAATGTACATGTTTGATAGGTTGATGACAGAAATGCAAAGAGCTGGCTTCTGTATTTGATACCTTTGGTGTTCATTCAGCACGTAAGTGGCCCCACCCACAGCAGGGGCACACTCTTGAACTGCTAATTACAAAGGGGGATTAATGTATCAAATGTTATAGTAGTTGATGTTGCTTGTCCGATCATTTCTGTGTATTTTTTGACTATGTGTTTTTGCTAGCAAACCACCAGCTGAATTTTACAATTGTTCAAGAAGACACATCCATGAAACACAAGTTACCTGTATCATGGTAATTGCAAAATTTTGAGAAAACTCCGATGCTCTACTGTTGATGAATTGTAAAACTCTGTCACCACGATGTAATCTGACTGTTCTGACGCCATTGCTCCGGTGACGGTTTAAAACAGGTTACCATAGGAAAAAGCCCCATGGACTAAGGCAGACCGGTCATGGAACAGAACAAGAGTGGCCGGAGGGCCGAACGGAAGTGGCGAAGTCCAATTCCAGGGCGATTATGAAATCTTAAATATGAGTTGGGTGAATTTAACCGTGTTCACGTAGAACAAGAGAAATGTATTTGTTTTCTGACATTATTGGAGGGTCAGTAACAATTTTCGATTTATGTTTTTTCAACAGTTGGTAGATTAACGAATCCCCCCTGTAAAGTTTGGCCCTAGAATTTTCCTCTAAATCTAGGTGTAATGATTCGCACAGTTTTTCGATTGACAAAGTACAATGAATCAAAACCCCACCCCCCTTATCCCCCACCTCCACAGCACGTATAAACTAATTCAACAGCCAGCGAAGCATTTGACTACGCACTTGCACCTGTATCCTGAAACTGTCAAAAAGATAATCATGAGTCTGAGCTCCTCCACATGAAGCCCTGGATACTATTTCCCCTAAAATTTCTCTGAAGTCCGTCCTGACAGTTTGTTTACCTTCACTGACACACTAGTAAAACATGTCTCTGTCGTCAGAACATTTCCTATGGCCCTAAAAACAGCCGTCATAAGACCTCTCCTAAAAAAGAGTCCGTCTGGATCCTGCGGGACTCAAATTATCGCCCCATATCGAAATCTAGCCATTCATTGGCAAAATTCCTTGAAAAAGTGCCTCCCAACAACATACTGAAATTTTAACAATGCATATTTTCTTTTGATATGTTTCCAGTCTGGGTTTAGACCCTCACCACACACTGAGACCGCTCTAGTGAGGTAACAAACGACTTCGACTTCACAACTGATGGCGGTAAAGTCACAGTTTTTGGTCATGTTATGATCTTAGTGCGCGTTTCGACACTGTCGACCCATGAGATCCTCAACGCAGAGAACCGGAGGACTGGTTGTATCACTGGCACAGCACCTCTAGACTGTTTTAGGTCTTACCTGGAGGATAGGAAGATACTTTGTGGAGATTGGAGACTGCGTCTCGGATCATGTGTCCCTGCCCTGTGGAGTACCACAAGGGTCGACCAGGGACCTCTCATAATTTAATCTCTACAATGCTGGGGCCGTTCGGTCAGTAAATACAAGAAACAAAGGGTCCTACCACAATTACGCCGACGACACTCAATCTATGTCTCACTGACTGCAGGAGAACATGGACAACCTGGATTTGCTCCTTCGCAATGGATCCAACAATCAGTGACTGTGATGCAAATAATTTCTTCAGCAAATGCAGACAAGACCGAAATCATTGTCTATTTGGTCCCCAGAAACAAAGAGAGGGCGTACATTTGTCAACTTCAGGTCTCACACCCTACTTCCTTCAGACAATGGTCAGAAATTTGGGGTGTAATACTGGGACACAGACCTAAAATATCAATAGCCACATAAAATCAATAACATCACAGCTTTTTACCATCTGAAGAACATTGCCAAAGTTAGAAATATAGCGTCAAAAGGCAACTTGGAGATTCTTGTACCATAGCATTGTCTCCAGCACTAGACTCTGCCATGCCTGCTTACAGGTCTGTCCAAACAGACCTTAACAGCTGCAGTACATCCTAAATGCAGCAGCTAGAGTCTGGCCAGAACCAGGACGTAGACCATATTAGTCCGTGTCCTCTGGTCACTGCAACTGGCTTCCTGTGGCTCAGAGAATAGATTTTAAAACAGCTCTGCTTGTTACAAGTCTCTCCAATGGCCTTGCATCCAAAATACATTAGGCAAGGCAAGGCAATGCAAGGCAAGGGCAAGTTTATTTATATAGCACAATTCCATACACAAGGCAATCAAAGTGCAGTAAAAAAAACAAAAGCATAAAATCATAATAATCACAGAAACATTAAAAAGAAAGAGACAAATATAAATCCCTCAGTTTAGTATGCACCCTAAACTAAGACTTCTTTAACCTGGTTTAAACATTGTCAAGAGGTGGCCTGTCCTCACATCCCAGGAAACAGTAGCCAGATTTTAGCCGCATGAATCTGAAAAGCACCCCCCATGTTTAGTTTCTACTCTGGCAACTAACAGAGTCCAGTCCCTGTGCTCCTCAGAGCCTGGCTGGTTTCATATGGGACCAAACATGGTCCCTCATATATTTTGGTAGCGAGGCCATGGAGAACTTGCACACAAGCAAGCTGTATTAAGAGTCTAATTCACTGAGCCCCAGGAAGCCATGCAGAGACCTGAAGGACCGGACTAATATGGTTCCGTACTTCCGGGTTCTATCAGGACTCACTGCGCATTTGAATGTACGGCAGCTGTTTTACAGCCTGTTTGACAAGACCTGTGAGCAGGCCATTGCATGTAGACAACTACTGGAGACAAATCATGGATAAGAATCATCCAAGCTGCTTTAGACACTATGTTTTTGATCCTGGCAATGTTGTTTTAGATGGTAAAAAACTGCCTGAGGTACTGATTTATGTCTATTAAAATTTAAGTCAGGGGGGGGGGGGGGGGGGGGGGGGGGGGGGGGGGGGGGGGGTGGGGGTGGGGGGGGGGGGGGGGGGGGGGGGGGGGGGGGGGGGGGGGGGGGGGGGGGGGGGGGGGGAGAAAATAAGGGTCCAGTATTACCCCTAGATTACGGACCTTGTTGAAGGTTTTAGGAAGAGACTTAGTGGACAGATGACGCTCTCTCTTGGATTTCTGGGGACCAAAGACAATCATTAAGTTTTTGTCTGCGTTTAGCGGAAAAGGAATTTTTTGTTTTGCATCCCTCACTGATCTGTTGATACAGTGAAGGAGTGAGTCAACTGTCCTCCATGTTCTCCTCATCAGTGAGACATAGATCTGATGTGTCGTCTGCATAGTTATGATATGGAAACCTTTGTTTCTGCGATTAACTGACCTACGGCAGCAAGTAGAATTGAACAGAAGAGTCCCAGGATCGACCCCTTGGGACTCCATAGTCATGGGCCATATGAACTGAGAGACACAGTTTCCAATCTCCACAAAGTACTTCCTGTCCTCAAGGTAAGACGCCTAAACAACTTAGGGCGTGCCAGCGACTCCAACCCAGTCCTCTATTCTCTGTTAGAGGATCTCATGTCGACGGTGGTCAAAGCAGCACGTAGATCTAACAAGAATTAAGATTGAGACTTGCCTTCCATGTTCAGCCTGATATCGTTGTAACCTTGACGAGAGCCGTCCCAGTGCTGTGGTGGGGTCCTAAAGCCGACAGAAACATATCAAAATGAGTTGTTGATTATAAGAAAATCTAGTAAGCTTAGGTATACACCTTTTCAAGGACTTGTCCCAAAATGGCAGATTTGAATGGGACGAAAGTGTTAAGTACCGAAGCATCGATACGCTTTTTTTAGCAGGCCTGATTACTGCAGTGGCAGGCCTTTGGGAATATCCAGAATGAAGGACATGTTTTTACTATCGTGTGGGTAAGGAACAGACTGATCAGAACAGACCTTCAAAATCTAGTGGGTAGTACATCCACGCTAGCAAGTGAGGGAGCTCAAACTGGAGGATTATCTCTTGGACAGTTTTATCATTTACAGGTGCAAAGTGAGTTAGCACAGAGAGCTTCTGGCTGTGGATGGTTATCTGTGGTTTGGAGACAATGGCGTTTTTGATGCCTTGAACCTTGCATTGAAAAAATTAGCAAACACATTGCATTAACTTTGAAGTAAGCTCTAATGGCTATTGAACAGGGGTTGTTAACTATTAACTTTGAAAACAGAACACGCAATTGTTGCTGCAGCCATCAATCATTTCAGAAAAAATACCTTTCTCTCGTAAATACGAGCACCCGGTTAAACGCGCACAACTTATCTTGAAGATCTCGTAATCAACCATGAGATGGACGTGCGCCACATCCGCTCGGCCCTCCGGCACTTTCTCTTTTTTGCCCTTGACCGAGTCTGTTTTTTTTTTTTTTTTTTTTCTTTACCACTGCGCCTTCTGCTTATTTTTCACTATTTTAACCTTCACAGGGGCAACGGTATCCAGAACCATTCAAAACACAAGAGGTGACAGAGTAAAACAGTTTCATCCTACTCTATACTCAATACGATGCATTCTCAAGTGTTATCATCCCATAATATTCACTCGAATTTCATTTATGTGTCTTCTTCGGTACAGTAGCAGAGTCCACGTGTTTTGTTAGTGAAACACATGTCAAAAATAAACACAGAAATGATCCGAAAGAGCAACATCACCACGTTACATTGAAATATTCACCCCCTTAGTAACTAACAGATCTAGAGTTGCCCTCTGCTGTGGTGGGCCACATACGTGCTGAGTGAGATCAAAGGGAATCAAGTACAGAACTCAGCTCATTTGCACATTTCTGGTGTCATCAACATTATCCACATGAATATTAAAATCACCCTGTAATAACAAACTATCATAATTCTGTGCATACAACTGAAAGCAACTCTAAAATTACAATAAAAACTGGGACATGACTGCGGTGGCTTGTATAGGACAACGAAACGTATGGAGAGATTGTTTTTTGATTGTATTTTAAAAGACACATTATTCAAAAGACGAAAAATTCCCAAGGACATGCTATGGGAGACCAAGTGGTCTCTGAAAAAGGCAGCTAAGCCTCCTCCTTTTTTGTTTTTTCCCGTATTTTTCAGATTCAAACATGAAATTTGTGGAGCTTCAATAAAACTGCATTTCCTGAATATTTGTCAAGCCAAGTTTTCAGCCATGAACATAAATCAAGATTATGAAACAAATAAAATTCATTGATTAAAAAGACTTGTTACCAACGAGATCTGACATTAGCAAGCAAGTTCAAAGTTTTCATCAGTATCCACGGTAGTGTCGCTGATTTCTTACACGGAACAAGAATAAGAAATAACAGAAGATTAACTTTTAACTCAGATGTCTTCTGTAATGTATTCTTTGGTTATCACTAAGGGAATGGAACAGGTGTCTATCATGACATGCCCCACCCGGGTCCTCTACCACTAACTAACTGCCAGTGTCTGCGATGCAGAACCCTGTGCATCTAATGGTTAGAATAAGAGGGGAAGGGGAAGGCGGGGGAGGCGATTGGAGAGGTGGGAGGCTTTTGGTGTTGAACCGAGGGGCAGGGAGGTGAGGGGTTTTTGGAATGGGTAAGGCCGGGTGGGCTGAGTCAAGGTTTTGGGTGTTGAACGAGGGGAAGTGGGGTGGAATGTGCATAGGTTTAGGGGAGGGACTGGCTGAGGTGGTTTTTGTAGTGAATTGAAACCCTCTGAGGTTTTGGAGGTACATATGGTGGTTTAGCAATTTGGACAGGACTCAATCTAGCATAATATGGGTGTAAGGAATTACTTCATCGCCGATTTTATTAGCCCTGCAGAGTGGTTTTCAGGTAGACTAACAGTGAAGGCGGGGATGAAAAACAAAGGGACGTGTCCATTCTCTCTTGATGAAGTGTACGGGCAGGGGGGACCCAAAGACAGTTCCATGGGAGTGGCGAGGAGGTCCTTTGATGGAGGGCAGTGGTTGAGAAACCCCAGCAAGGCCTTCTGCTGTAAACCTGGGTAGATGGGGGCTATCAGACGCGTAGAAGAAAAGGCGTGGGCTGCTTTGACATGCTGGGGAAGAAGATTTGGTGGTGTGGATGGTCGTGCTGCTGGTTCTGCACTGGTGATGATGCAGCTGCTTCTGATGACGGGAGGTGTTGAATCATGTGAGGCGTGATAGGTGTTGAGAGCCTTCGAGTGTGGGTGTGTTGAGATCCTTCGAGTGGTGTGGGTGTTGAGATCCTTTCCGCGGTGTTGGTGTTTGAGATCCTGTTGAGGTGTGGTGTGTTGAGATCCTTCGATGTGTGGAGGTGTTGAGATCCTCGAGTGGGTTGAGGTGCTGAGACTTATTAGAGACGGCTTGCCTCCCTTTCGATGGCTGCACGCGCTGCGCAGGCAGAGGTCTCAGGGCAAAAGAAAGTTATCCATCAACACTTTACTCCGAAAGTGGTTCAGATGTTTCCCTTACCTCAAAAAGCTCCATGCCTATTCCAGAACAGATTAA
Organism: Knipowitschia caucasica; assembly: GCA_964034765.1. Taxonomy (NCBI): domain Eukaryota; kingdom Metazoa; phylum Chordata; class Actinopteri; order Gobiiformes; family Gobiidae; genus Knipowitschia; species Knipowitschia caucasica. The sequence goes on from OZ035842.1 coordinate 31,753,497, forward strand.
AAGTCTCAATGAAGGCAAGTCCTCTGCAGAACATTCGTTGAGTAGGAAAAGTATTGTAGCTGAATCCAGACGACAGAATTTCATTGCTTTCTCGTCCACATTTGGTATGGGCCACTGATAACGAATAGTTTGCGTCCCAATTTAGCAAGGTCTCCAATAAGAGATAGTAACTCCCTATCAACTTTTCACCTCACACCTTGTGTTGTCATAGACGTCCTACTGCCCCCACCGTGGATCAACAATCTTTTTAAAACCCCGCCGTCTCAGACAGAAGCATCGGAGCCAGCCGCCTTAATCTCATCCACTTTGGCAAGTGTACTGAGTGAACCTTTAGATTACCATGTATACTTCTATCGCCTGAATCGCCGATAAAGAGCGACTCAGCTGCATTTGACCCTGACTGAGACTGAAGAACTGGACTGAGAGACTACTGGCTGATTTCATACTTCCAAAAGTGGGGAAAAGCGTGTTTTCTCTTGAAATAAAGATTTTTGCTGTGCATTATGACACACTCGTTATCATTAGCTTGTTCCTGTTTGGCTTGGCACCATAATGTGGTTCCAACAATTGTCTCTGTTGATTTTGGAAATAAAAGCGTCATCAGAACTTACGTTTTGTTCCATTTGGTCCATTTCCCTTCACTGGTAATGTTGTGTTTCAGCCCAATTCTGATACAAGCACAAATAATCATCGTCGTTTGAAGAAGTTTTAGCTCCTGTTTTGAGTGAAAAACAGCCGTCGCAAAGTTTGTTCAGTTTTCCCATGTCAGACTCAAGACAAACCCTTCTCTACCAGGTAATCAACAAACAAAAGCTTAAGTCTTCCTGACATGCTGTAAGTTAAGGTAAATCCACAAGTCACTATGTGTTGCATTGTTTGTAAAAAAGGAGTAATCCGTGTTTGTGGAATAAAATTGTAAGCAAAATGATTAAAGAGATAAACAAGCCAGCAACGAGGAGCGCAGCAGAAAATGCGACTGCTCTGTCCGAGGTCGCACACACACCGGTCAGTGGACAGTGGTGTCATATGAACCGTCTCGACTCTTGAGGAGCACAGGACTGGCCTCCTGCTGTGCCAAAGTGAAAATCAAACATGGGATGCACGTTTCAGATCCAGCAGCTAAGATCTGGAACAATCTCCTGAAAATGTAGGGAGCGTCTACTCTGTCAATGTTCAAATCCAGGTTAAAGACTGTTCTGTTTGCCTGTGCATACAACAGAAGGATTTTATCTGCATTTTCGAATGCACTGCTGTCATCTTATTATAGTTTATTTATTTTTACTTCTTGTGTAATTTTGAAAGTTTTAATGTGTTTATTCTTTTAGTGTATTTTAATGTTTAAATTGTTTTTAATCTTTGATGATTTTACTGTTTATAATTGTGTTTATAATCTTTGTGTGATTTTAATGTTTTATTTGTGATTCTGGTGTATGTTTTTATGTGATATTTGTGATGTGGACTGTGAAGCGCTTTGTGTGCACTGTGTAAAAGCGCTCTACAAAAACTTGATTGATTGATTGATACTATAAAAGACCACAATAAAAACATATTACACAATGAATAACGTATATAATCTTGGTTGTTTAATACTTCATGGGTTTTTCATCAGTAAACTTGAATATAAACATTACCCACATTTATTACTTATTGCCTGCAAAGTTTCTGTATGGATAGAAGTAAGGGCTCTAATACTTGTTTCAACAACTTTTGCACAGCACAGGATAACTACTGCAACAACACATCAGTAGAGTAAAACTAAACCGGTCTCACCACGGTCTAACCCTGTACAAGTTTCATAAAAGTGGAACAAAAATCCAATGGTGAATTCTGCTTCAGGAAGAATCAACGTTAAAGGAACAAAAAGAAAAGATAAATAAGATGCTTTATTTATCTCACAGAGGAGAAATTTACAAAAGCCACAAGCCCGTTTATCCCTGTGGTAAAAGTGTCTGACACTTACTGCTACTTTAACAACTTACTAGCTACGTCCTGCTTCGAGCACGTTTATCGTCCAAACAAAACCATGCAAAGCGTAGTTTCAGTGTCCTATTCCGCAGGCTACTGTTAAATGCAAGAAATAATGTCGGTGCATTCTTTCACGTCTTTGCGGCGGCCCGAGGAGATGTTTTGGAAGTGGATCTACCGCTGGGGGGTTGCGTTATGTCGTGCTGGTAGCGTTCACTTCCAAGACTGCAACCTGACGAGTGCTAGAACTACATATTTCCGTTGTCGTGTAAACGCGAGCACTTGAATACGGAGCCTGGCCGTTTTGGCATAATTGCTTTGCAGCGAAGATCTAAGAAAATCTTTAGCCTGTTTGGGTTTTTAATGCAGCAAGAAGTGTCAGACACTTACAACAGGGAGAACTGGCTTGTGGGCTTTTTGTAAATTTCTCCTCTGTGATAAAAATAAAGCAATCTTATCTCTATCTTATCCTTTGGAATCCTTTAACGTTGATTCTTCCTGAAGCAGAATGCACCATTGGATTTTTGTTTCACTATAAGAAACTTGAACAGGTTTTAGACCTGTGGTGAGGACCGGTTATTTTACTCTACTGATGTGTTGTATGCAGTAGTAATCCGTGCTGTGCAAAAGGTAGTTTGCAACAAGGAATTAAGAGCCAATAACTTTATCCACTACAGAAACTTGCATGCCATAAGATCATAAATGTGTAACTGTTTATATTCAAGTTTACTGATGAATAAAACCCAAGAAGTATTAAACAACCAAAATATAATACTTCTCATTTGTGTAATACTGTTTTTAATCTGGGTCTTTTACAGTAACAATCAATCAATCAAGTTATATTTGTAGAGCGCCTTTCATACACAGGCAACACAAAGCGCTCAACAGTCCACATCACAAATCATCACATAAAACAAACACCAGAATCACAATTAAAAACTTAAAAATCACACAAAAGATTAAAACACAATTAAAACATTAAAATCCACACAAAAATTAAACACAATTAAAACATTAAAATCACACAAAAGAATAAAACATTAAAACATTCAAAATTTACACAAGAAATAAAAATAAATAAAAAATAAAGGACAGCAGGTGCATTAGAAATGCAAAAAATCCTTCAGTGTGTATGCACAGCGCAAACAGAACAGGTCTTTAACTGGATTTGAACATTGACAGAGTAGACGCCTCCTCACAATTATCAGGAGATAGTTCCAGATCTTATCTGCATGGATCTGAAACGCTGCCTCCTCCCTGTTTGGGTTCTCCACTCTTGCACCAATCAGGAGGCCAGACCCGGCTCCTCATATCCGAGCCGGTTCATATGACACCAAACATGTCACTGCCGGTGTGTGTCGCGACCTCTGTCAGAGCAGTCGCATTTCTCTTGCGCTCCGCCACTCGCTTGCTGCTATTTTATCTCCTTTAATCATTTTTGCTTTACTTTTATTCCACAAAACACTGATTACTCCTTTTTACAAACTGCAAACACAAGACTGTGAATATTACCTAACTTACAGCATTCAGGAGGACGGGAAAACAGAAACCAAACTTTGCGACGGCTGTTTTTCACTCAAACAGGATCTAAAACTTTCGTCAAGACCGAATGGTTTGTGCGTGAATCAGAAATGGGGGCTGAACACAACAATAACCAGTGAAGGAAAATGGACCAAATGGACAAAACGTAAGTTATTGATGACGCTATTATCATTTCCCAAAATCAACAGAGCACAATTGTTGGAACACATATGCTGCCAAGCCCAAACAATGCCCAAGCAAATGATAACAAGAGTGTCATAATCCACAGCAAAACTTGAATTACAAAAACCGCTTTTCCCACTGTTGAAAGATGAATCAGCATTAGTCTCTCAGATCTCCATCTCAGTCTCAGTCCAAGACAAATGCAGCTGAGATCGCTCTTTATCGGCGATTCGGCGATAAGACACGAAACATGCGTACTCTCAAGGTTCACTTCAGTACACTATGCCAAAGTGGATTGAGAGAAGGCGCTGGCTCCGTGGCTTTCTGACTGAGACCGGCGGGGTGTAAAAAGATAGTTGATCCACGTGGGCAGTAGACGTCTATGACCAACACAATGTAAAGTTGAAACGGGATTACTCTCTCTATTGGACGACCACTTGCAAAATGGACCAACTATCCGTATCATGGCCCACTACCATAACAAGTGGGACAGGACCAAATGAAATTCATCGTCTGTATAAGCTAAATACTTTCCTACTCAACTAATGTTCACGCAGCAGGACTTGCCTTCATTGAGAATTTTAATCTGTTCTGGAATAGCATGAGCTATTTGAAGGGAAGGGCCACATCTGAAACACTTACGGAGTAAAAGTGTTGGATGGATAAACCTTTCTTTGCCCTGAGACCTCTACCTGCGCACCGTGCACCATCGAAAGGGAGGGAAGCCGACTCTAAAAGTCCCTCAGCAACCTCCACCACCATCGAAGGATCTCAACACTCCACCACATCGAAGGAGCTCAACACACCTCCACCAACCTCAGGATCTCAACACCACCACCCCCTCGAAGGATCTCAACACCACCAACACCTCGAAGGATCTCAACACCCCACCACCACCCTCGAAGGATCTCCACACCATCACCGCCCTCAAAGAACTCAACACCTCCACTGTCATCAGAAAGCAGCTGCATCAGCACCAGAAGCCAGAACCAGCAGCACACGACACTGCGGACCACGCACCACCCCCAACATCATCATCCCCATCCTGCTCCAAAGCACCACGCCTTCTTCTTCTACAGCGCCTCTGAACCCCCATCCTCACCCCAGATAACAGCAACAGGCCTGTGCGGGGTTTCCTCAACCACCCTTCCCCTCCATCAAAGACTCCCTCGCCACCTCCCATGGACCTGTCTTGGGTCCCAACCCTGCACTCCACTCCATCAAAATAGAAAGGGTACACGTCCCTGTTTTTTTTCAACCCCAGCCTCACTGTAGGAAACCTACCTGAACATCTGCAGGCTAATCAAAATCGCGATGAAGACTATTCCACTCACACCCATATTTGCTAGATCTAGAGCCAGTCCACCATGCTAAACCACCTCCCCATAATGTTACCTCCAAAACCACCTAGGGTTTCCAATTCACCTACAAAAACCACCGTCAGCCAGTCCCATCCCCTAACCTCATGACCATTCCAACCCCCACATTCCCTCGTTCAACACCCCAAAACCTCTGCTCAGCCCACCCCCCCCTAACCCTCACCAAAAAACGCCCTCCACCACCCGCCCCCCTCGTTCAAACACCCAAAGCCACCCACCCTCTCCATCCTCCCTCCCCCGCCTTCCCCATCCCCTCATTCTCTAAACACTAGAATGCACAGGTCTCGCTCGCAGCCACTGGCATCTAAGTATAAGGAGAGACCCGGCAGGGCCCGTCATGAAGTCCACCTGTCTCATTCCCTTAGGCTGATAACACAAAAGAAGACACTTACCGAAAGACATCTGGAGTTAATAAGTCTAATCTTAAAATCAATTCTTGTTCGTGTAAAATCAGCCCGACCACAAACCCGCTGATACTGAAACTTTGAAACTTGCGCTACCTAAATGTCAGATCTCTTTGTAACAAGTCCTTTTTTAATCAATAATTTTTAATTTGTTCTCATAATCTTGATACTTAATTTTTCATAGCTGAAACTGCTGACCAAAATTCAGGAAAATGCAGATTTTTAATAGAAGCATCACCACCAAATTTCAATTTGCATCTGAATAACGGGAAAACAAAAAGGAGAGGCTTAGACTGCCTTTTTCAGTAGACCCAACTTTGTCTCCCATAGAATGATCCAATGGAGAAGTTTCGTCTTTTGAATAATGTGTCTTTTAAAATACAACAAAAAAAATCCTCCTCCAATACTTTTCGATGTCCTACTATACAAGCCACCGCAGTCATGTCACAGTTTTTATTGATAATTTTACCGATTGCTTTCATTGTATCACAGATTTTGATAAGTTTGTTATTACAGGTGATTTTTAATATACAGTGGATAATGTTATACAGAAATGCAAAAGAGCGAGTTCTGTACTTGAATCTTTGATCTCACTTCAGCACGATAAGTGGCCACCCACAACCAGAGGGCACACTCTAGATCTGTAGTTACTAAGGGGTAATATTTTCAAATGTAAACGTGGTCGACTGTATGCTACTTTCCGATCATTTCTGAGTTTTTTTTTGACATGATTTTCACTAACAAACCACCATGGACTCTGGCAACTGTAACGAATAAATACACATAAATGAAAATACGATGAAACTAATTATGGAATTGATAAACTTGGAGAATCATCGTATCTACTGTAGATGAACTGTTAACTCTGTCACCTCTATGTTTTGAATGTTCTGGATACCGTTGCCCCCTGTGAAGGTAAAAAGTGAAAAATAAGCAAAGGCGCCGTGGGCTAAAGCAGGAACTCGGTCAGCGGCACAAAAGAGAAGTGCAGGAGGCCGAGCGGATGTGCGCAAGTCCCAAACCTCCCGGTTGATTACAGATCTTCAAAAGATAAGTTGTGCGAGTTTAACCGGGTGCTACGTTATACAGAGAAAGGTATTTTCTGACATGATAGAAGGCTGCAGCAACAATCTGCTTAGTCTGTTTCCCACAGTTAATAGATAACAACCCCCCCTGTTCAAATGCCATTAATCTTACGTTCCAAAACGTAAATATGCATGAGTTGCAACTTATTTCAATACAAGTTCAAGCATCAAAAAACGCCATTTGTCACCAATCCACAGATAACCATCCAACCGCCAAAATGCTCTCTGACTACCTCACTATGCCCTGTAATGAAAAAACCTGTCCAAGAGAAAACTCCAGTTTGAGCTCCTCCACATGCAGCTTGGATGTACTACCCCACTAGATTTCCTGAAGTCTGTTTCTGAGCATCTGTTACCTTCACTCACAAACAGATATAAACATGTCCGCCTTCATTCAGGAATTTCCCAAAGGCCCTGAAAAACTGCAGTCATCCAGGCCCCCTGCTCAAAAAATGAGCATTCTCGATTGACTAACAGTACATAACAACATCGTCCATCTCAAATCTGTCTGCCATTCTATGGGGAATTCCTTGAAAAAGTTGTCCTACCTTCAGCTACAATTTATCTTATAATCAACAACACAATTGGATATGTTCAGTCCGCATTAGACCCCACCCACAGCACAGAGACTGCTCTCAGTCAGGATACAAACGATATCCGGCTGAAACACAGACGCAGGCAAAGTCTCATCTTAATCTTGTAAGATCTAAGTGCTCAAGCCTTTGACCACCGTCGACCATGAGATCCTCTTACAGAGATATAGAGGCCTCGGTTGGAGTCGCTGCAACCCGCCCTAAGTTGTTTAGTCTTACCCTGAGACAGGAAGTACTTTGTAATTGAAACTGTGTCTCAGATCATATGGCCCTACCTGTGAGTCCCACAGGGTCCATCCTGGACCTCTTCTGTTCAATCTCTACATGCTGCCGTTAGGATCAGTTAATACGCAAAACAAAGTTTCCTATCATAACTATGCAGACGACCACTCAAATCTATGTCTCAACTGACATGCAGGAGAACATAGGACCAGTTGACACACTTCCTTCACTGTCCCACAGATCAGTGATGGATGCACAAACAACTTCCTTCACTAAACGCAGACAAAACTGAAATGAATGTCTTTGTCACCAGAAACCAAATAGAGAGAGCGTCATCTGTCACCTACATTCTCTCTCCCTAAAACCTTCAAACAAGGTCAGAAATCTAAGGGGTAATACTTGAACTCAGACTTAAATTTTAATAACCACATCAAATCAGTAACATCAACTAGCTTTTAACCATCGAAAAAACATGCCAGGATCAAAACATAGTGTCTAAAGCAGACTTGGTGATTCTTATCCATGCATTGTCCTCCAGTAGGTTAGACTACTGCAATGGACCTGCTCACAGGTCTGTCCAAACAAGCTGTAAAACAGCGCAGTAACATTCAAAATGCAGCATCCTCGAGTCCTGACTAGAACCAGAAGTACGACCATATTAGTCCGGCTCCTCAGGTCTCTCACTGGCTTCCTGTGGCTCAGAGAATAGACTTTAAAACAGCTCTGGCTTGTTGTAACAAGTCTCTCCATGGCCTCGCACCAAAATATATTAGTGAATGTTATCCCAGAATAACCAGCCCGGACTCTGAGAGCACAGGGACTGGACTCCTGTTAGTGCCAAGTCAGAACAAAACATGGGGAGGCTGCTTTTCAGATTCATGCTGCTAAATCTGGAACTCTTCCTGGATATGTGAACAATAGGCCTCTCTCTGAACAATGAATAAAACCAGGTTAAAGACAGTTCTGTATAGCTGTGCCTAACAACTGAGGATTTTATATTAGTATCTTTCTTTTAATGTTCAGTGATTATTTATGATTTTATTTAAATGCTTCTTGTTTTGTTTCAGCACACTTTGAAGTTGCCTTGTGTTAAGAATTGTGCTATATAAATAAACTTCCTTGCCTTGCCCTTGCCTTCCTTGCCTAATGTATTTTGGTGCAGGCCATGGAGAACTTGTACACCAAGCAGAGCTGTTTTTAAATCTAATTCTCTGGAGCCACAGGCACCATGCGATACCTGAGGCCGGACTAAAATGGTCATACGTCCAGTTCCTGTCAGGACTCTAGCATCTGCATTTTGGAATGTACATGCAGCCTGCTACATGTCTGTTTGGACAGACCTGTAAGCAGGCCATTGCAGTAGTCCTAGCTGCTGGAGAAAATGCATGGACAAGAATCTCCAATTCTGCTTTAGACACAAATTCTAACTTTGGCAGTTCTTCAGATGGAAAAAGCTGTTGAATGTATTATTTTAAGTGGCTAATGAAATAAGGTCTGAGTCCAGTATTACCCCCAAAATTTCTGACCTTGTCTTGAAAGGAATTAGGGAGAGAGACTGAAGTTGACAAATGACGCCCTCAGTCTTGTTTCAGGGGACCAAAGACAATGTTTCGGTCTGTCTGCATTTAGCTGAAGGCAATTAGTTTGCATCCAGTCACATGATCTGTTGGATACAATGAAGAGCAAATCCATGGTCCATGGTCTCCTGCATCATGAGACATAGATCTGAGTGTCGTCGGCGTAATTGTGGTAGGACACTATGTTGTCTTGTATTAACTGACCTAACGGCAGCAAGTATAGATTGAAACAAAAAAAAAATAGAGATGGATCCCAGATCTCGGACGACCCTTTTGTCCTCCACAGTCAGGGCCCACATGATCCGAGACGCAGTCTCCAATCTCCACAAAGTCCTTCCTATCCCCAGTAAACCCTAAACGCGTCTAAGGCTGTGCCAGTGATACCAACCCAGTCCTCCAGTCTCTGCATGAGGATCTCATTGGTCGACACCATTGTCGAACGCGCACAAAGAACTAACATGACCAAAACTGTGACTTTAACTGCATCAGTGTGAAGTCGAATGTCGTTTGGTTCACCTTCCTAGACGGTCTCAGTGCTGTGTGAGGTCTAAACCCAGACTGAACAATCAAAAAGAATTCTTCATTGTTAAAATTCAGGTACGTTGATGTGAGGCCACTTTTTCAAGAATTTTATCCAATATATGGCAGATTCGATAAGGGCGATAATTTTAGTCCGCAGGATCCAGACTGCTCTTTTTTATTAGAGTCTTATGACGCTTGTTTTTAGGAGCCATAGCAATTTCTCCGACGACAGAGACATGTTTACTATTGGTGTCAGTGAAGTAACAAACTGCTCAGCGACGGACTTCAAAAATTAGAGGGCAATATATCCAGGCTGACATGTGGGGAGAGATCTCAGACTCATGATTATCTTTTTGACAGTTTCAGTATCCCATCAAAAGTGAGTTAGCTCAAAAAGCTTCTCGCTGTTGCATGGGTGTTATACGTCTGTGAGGTGAAGTGTTTTTGATTCCTTGTAACTTTTTGTCATCCGAAAAACAGTGCGAACTCATTAACAACCTAGAATTAGAGGAAAATTCAAGGGGCAACTTACAGGGGGTTTCTTAATCTACCAACTGTTGAAAACAACACGAAAATGTTTAACTTCGCAACCTCCAAAATTGTCAGAAAAATACATTTCTCTTGTTCTAACTAAGAACCTGTTAAATTCACCCAACTCCTCTTAATAGATTCATAATCGCCCTGGAAATTGGACTTATCGCCACTTTCCGTTCGCCCTCCGAATACTCTTCTTCTGTGCCCTGACCGATCCCTGGCCTAGTCCTATGGGGCCTTTTTCCTACTGGAACAGTTTTAACCGTCCACAGGCAATGGCCGTCCAGAAACAGTCAGAACACTGTGGTGGACAGAGTTATCCAATCATCAACCGTAGAGCATGGATTTTCTCAAAATTTAGCATTCCCAAGACAGTTCACCTTGTGTTTTTCATGTATGTTCTCTTCGAATCAATTGTTAAAATCCAGCTGGTGGTTTGCCTAAGCAAAACAACATGTCAAAAAATACACAGAAATGATCCTGACAAAGCAACATCAACTACATTAACATTTGATCATTAATCCCCCTTTGTAATTAGCAGGCAAGAGTGTGCCCACCTGCGTTGGGTGGGGCCCCTTAACGTGCTGAATGAAACCAAAGGTCTCAAAAATACAGAAGCCACACCTTTGCAATTCTGTCATCCACAGTATCAACAGTCCATTAAAATCACCTGTAATAACTAAACTATCAAAAACTGTGCACAAACAAGACGAATGAAAGTAGTTCAGTAAAATGGTCACAATAAAATCGCAAACCCATTGACTGTGGTGGGCCTGTACACAGGACATGAAAAGAGTAGAAGATTGCTTTTTGTTCCATTGTAAAGAATATACTCAAACGATTAAAAATTTCCAGGGCATATCTCGGGAGACAAAGGGCTCTCTAAAAACTCAGCTCATGCCTCCCCCCCTTCTTGTTTTCTTCTCGTATTTCGATTCGAAATTTAAAATTGGTGTAGATAGCTTCTATTAGAACTGCATTTCCTGAATTTTGTCCAAGCCAATTCCTGTATTTTGGTCCAGCCCATGTTCAGCCATATTTTATGCATATGGCTGAAACATGGCTGGACCAAAATACAGGAGAATGCTGGACCAAACTACAGGAAATGCAGTTCAAATAGAACAACACCACCCAAGTTTAACTTCGAATCCGAATACGAGAAAACAAAGGGGGAGGCATAGCTGCAGTTTTTAGAGAGCACTTTGTCTCCCTAGAATGCCCTTGGAAATTTTTTCATCGTTGAGGGGTAAAAAAATTTCCTTTACAAATGAACAAAAGCAATCTTCTACTCTTTTCATTGTCCTGTACAGCCACCACAGTCATGTTTGCGATTTTTATTGACATTTTACAGAACGACTTTCATACGTGTGCACAGATATGAAAGTTTTAGTTATAACAGGTGATTTTAAATGTACAGTGTTGAAAATGTTGAGACAGAAATGCAAAGAGCTGGCTTCTGTATTGAGACCTTTGTTTTCATTCAGCACTGTAAGTGGCCCCACCCACAGCAGGGGCACACTCTTGACCTGCTAATTACAAAGGGGTTATTGTATCAAATTTTAATGTAGTTGATGTTGCTTTGTCAGATCATTTTCTGTGTATTTTTTTGACATGTTTTTTTGCTAGCAAACCACCAGCTGAATTTTTTTTTTTTTTTTTTTTTTTTTTTTTTTTTTTTACATTGTTCGAAGAAACACATACATTGAAAACACAAGTGAACTGTTCATGGAATGCTAACTTTATGAGAAAACCCATGCTCTACTGGTGATGAATTGTAAAACTCTGTCACCCACACAGTGGTTTTCTGACTGTTCTGGACGCCATTGCTCCTGTACGGTAAAAACCAGTTACCATAGGAAAAAGTCCCATGGACTAAGGCAGACTCGTCAGGGCACAGAAGCAAGAGTGCCGGAGGCCGCACGGAAGTGGCGAAAGTCCAATTTCAGGCGATTATGAAATCTTTAAGATGAGTTGGGTGAATTTAACCCTGGTTCTACTAGAACCAGAGAAATGAATTTTTCTGACATTATTGGATGTTGCAGTAACAATTTTCGTGTAATTTTCAACAGTTGTAGATGAACTAACCCCCTGTAAAGTTGCCCCTAGAATCTTATCCTCTAAATCTAGGTGTATGAGTTCTCACAGTTTTTCGATGACAAAGTACAATGAATGCAAAAACACTAACACCTCCACAGCACGTATAACAATCGCAACAGCCCGGAGAAGCTTATTGAGCTAACTCTCATTGCACCAGTGGATACTGAAACTGTCTAAAAGATAATCATGATTCTAGCTCCTCCAATGTAAGCCTGGATATATTGCCCTCTAAATTTCTGAAGTCCGTCCTGAGCAGTTTGTTACCTTTCACTACACAAATAGTAAACATGTCTCTGGCGTCAGAACATTTCCTATGGCCCTAAAAAAACAGCCAGTCATAAGACCTCCCTAAAAAAGAGCAGTCAGGATTCCTGCGGGCTTCAAAATTATCGCCCCTTATCGAATCTCCAGTCATTGGAAAAAATCATGAAAAAGTGGCATCCAACAACTTTACTGAATTTTTAACAAAGAATAATTCTTTTGAGATTTCCTGTCTGGTTATAGACCTCACCACACACTGAGACCGCACTAGTGAAGGTAACAAACGACATTCGACTTCACACTGATGCAGTTAAAGACACAGTTTTGGTCATGATAGATCTTAGTCCGCGTTCGACACTGTCGACGCATGATACCTCCTGCAGAGACTGGAGTACTGTGTTGGTAACACTGGCACAGCCCTAGACTGGTTTAGGTCTTACCTGGAGGGATAGGAAGTACTTGTGGAGATTGGAGACTGCGTCCGGATCATGTGGCCCTGATCCTGTGTATTACCACGAGGTCGATTCCTGGGACCTCTTCCTATTTAATCACTACTATGCTGCGTTAGGTCAGTGAATACAAAAAACATAGTGTCCTACCACAATTACTCCGACGACACTCAATCTATGTCTCACTGACTGCAGGAGAACAGGGACCACTGGATTGCTCCTTCACAGTATCCAACAGATCAGTGACTGGATGCAAAATAATTTCCGTCACTAAATGCAGACAAGTAACCGAAATCATTGTCTGTTTGGTCCCCAGAAACAAGAAGAGGGCCGTCATTTGTCAACTTCATCTCTCTCCCTCATCCTTCAGACAAGGGCAAAATTAGGGGGTAATATCTGGCCTCAGACACAAAATTTGTCAAATAGCCACATAAAATCAATAACATCAACATCTTTTAACCATCTGAAGAACATTGCAAAGTTAGAAATATAGTGTCTAAAGGCAGACTTGAGATTCTTGTCCATGCATTTGTCTCCAGCAAGCTAACAACTGCAATGGCCTGCTTACAGGTCTGTCCCAACAGACCTGTAATCAGCTGCAGTACATCCAAAATGCAGGCAGCTGAAGTCCTGACAGAACCAGGAAGAATGACCATATTAGTCCGGGCCTCAGTCCTCTGCCTGCTTCCTGTGCACAGAGAATAGATTTTAAAACAGCTCTGCTTGTGTCCAAGTCTCTCCAATGGCCATGCACAAAATACATTAGCAATGCAGGTCAAGTGCAAGGTCAAGGCAAGTTTAATATATACTAGCACAATTCATACACAAGCAATTCAAAGTGCTGAACAAAACAAGAAACAATTAAAATCAAATAAATAATCACAGAACCTTAAAAAGAATGATACAAATAAAAAATCCCTCATTGTATGCACAGCTAAACCAACTGTCTTTAACCTGGTTTTAAACATGTCAGAGAGAGGCCTGTCTCACCTCTCCAGGAAGACAGTTCAGATTTTAGCAGCATGAATCTGAAAAGCAGCCTCCCAGTTTAGTTTCGACTCTGGCACTAACAGAGACCAGTCCCAGTGCTCACAAGACCGGCTGGTGCATATGGGACTAACAATGTCACTAATATATTTTGGTGTCGAGGCCAAGGAGAGACTTGTACACAAGCAACTTTTTAAAGTCTATTCTCTGAGCCAACCGAAGCCAGTGCGAGACCTGAGACCGACTAATAATGGTCCCGTACTTCCTGGTTCTATCAGGACTCGAGCTGCTGCATTTGAATGTAACTGCAGCTGTTTTTACAGCCTGTTTGGACAGACCTGTGACAGGCCATTGCATAGTCTAAACCTACTGTAGACAAATGCAAAGGAATAAGAACTCCAAGTCCTGCTTTAGACACTATGTTAGTTGATCCTGCAATGTTTTTTAGAGGTAAAAAGCGCTAGATGTTACTGATTTGATGTGGCTATAAAATTTAAGTCTGAGTCCAGTATTACCCCTAGATTTCAGACCCTTTTTGAAGGTTATAGGGAGAGAGAACTGGAGGTGACAGTATGACGCTCCTCTTGTTTGGGGACCCAAAGACAATCATTTCAGTATTGTCTGCGTTTAGCTCAGGAAGTGTTTTGCACCACATACACTGAACTGTTGGATACAGTGAAGGAGTGAGCCACTGGTCCATGTTCTCCACAGTCATTGAACATATATCTGAGTGTCCGTCTGCATAGTTATGATAGGAAACTTTGTTTCTGCTTATTAACCTGACCTAACGGCAGCATGTAGAGAATTGAAACAGAATAGGTCCCAGATCGACACCTGTGGACTCAACAGTCCAGGGCCATATGATCTGAGACAAATTTCCAATCTCCACAAAGTACTTCTGTCCTCAATAAGACCTAAACCAACCTTAGGGCGTGCCAGCGTCTCCACCCAGTCCTCTAATCTCTGTACAGAGGATCTCATGGTCGACGGGTGTCAAAGGCAGCACTTAGATCTAACAAGATTAAATCGAGACTTTGCCTGGCGCAGTGTTCAGCCGATATCTTGTAACCTGACGAGAGCATCTCTGTGCTGTGGTGGGGTCAAAGCCGGACTGCAACTATCAATGAGTTGTTGATTATAAGAAATCTAAATAAGCTGTAGTAGAACAACTATTTTTCAAGGAATTTCCCCATAAATGGCAAGATTTGAGATGGTACGATAGTTGTTAAGATACCCGTATCATCGCGACTGCTCTTTTTAAGCCGGGGCTTTCTTTTGATGACTGGGCAGTTTTCAGGCCTTTGAATTATTCCAGATGAAGGGACATGTTTACTATCTTGTGCGTGAAGGTACGACGACTCAGAACAGACTTCAGAAATCTATGGGTAGTACATCCAAGCTGCATGTGGAGAGCTCAAACTGGAGATTATCTCTTGACAGTATTATCATTTACCAGGTGCAAAGTGAGTTATCTCAGAGAGCTTTCTGGCTGTTGATGGGTATCAGTGGAATGGAGACAATGGCGTTTTTGATGCATGACTTTGTCATAGAAAAAATTAGCAAACTCATTGCATTTACGTTTGGAAGAAGCTCTAATGCAATTTGAACAGGGGTTTGTTAATCTATTAACTGTTTTGAAAACAGAAACGCAGATTGTTGCTGCAGCCTTCAATCATTTCAGAAAAATACCTTTTTCTCGTACTACGTAGCACCCGTTAAACTCGCACAACTTAATCTTTAAGATCTCGTAATCAACCGGAGTTGGACTAGCCCACTTCCACGCTCGGCCCGACCGGCAACTTTCTCTTTTGGCCCTGACCGAGTCTGCTTTAGCCACGCGCCTTCTGCTTATTTTTCACTATTTTAACTCACAGGGGCAACGGTATCCAACATTCAAAACACTAGAGGTGACAGAGTTAAACAGTTCATCTCCGTAGAATACGATGCATTCTCAAATGTTTATCATTCCCATAAATAGTTTCACTCGTAGTTTCATTTATGTGTCTTCTTCGTACAGTTGCAGAGTCCACTGGTGGTTGTTAGTGGAAACACATGTCAAAAAAAACACAGAAATGGATCCGAAAGAGCAACATCGACCACGTTTACATTTGAAATAATCACCCCCATATAACTAACAGATCTAGAGTGTGCCCTCTGCTGTGGTGGGCCACTTACGAGCTGATGAGATCAAAGGATTCAAGTACAGAACTCACTCATTTGCAATTTTCTGTCCACCAACATTATCCACATGAATATTAAAATCACCTGTAAAACCAAACTATCAAAATCTGTGCATACACTGAAAGCACTTCGTAAAATTATAAATAAAACTGTGACATGACATGCGGTGGCTGTATAGACAACGAAAGTATTGAGGAGATTGTTTTGTTGTATTTTAAATAACACATATTCAAAAGACGAAAACTTCCCAAGGGACATTCTATGGGAGACAAATGGTCTCTGAAAAAGGAGCTAAGCCTCCTCCTATTTTGTTTTCCCGTAGTTCAGAATTCAATCTTGAAATTGGTGTGATGCTTCTATTAAAACAGCATTCCTAGAATTTTGGTCAGCCAAGTTTCAGCCATAACATAAGATCAAGATTAGGAGAACAAAGAAAATAATGATTAAAAAAGACTAGTTACAAAGAGATATGACATAAGGCGAGCAAGTTTCAAAGTTTCAGTATCAGCGTTGTGGTCGGCAGATCTTACAACAACAAGATTAGATTTTTCCAGATAGACCTATTAACTCCAGATTGTCCCCTTCTGTAATTATTCTTTATGTGTTCTCACTAAGGGAAATGGGACAGGTGGCTGCATGACAGGGCCCACCGGTCTCTCCTCTAACTAGACTGCCCAGAGGCAGCGAAGCAGAGACCCATGTGCATCCTAGTGTTTATAGAAAAGAGGGGAAGGGTGAAGCGGGGAGAGGATGGAGAGGTGGGTGCTTTTGGTGTTGAACGAGGGGGGGCAGGATAGAGGGGTTATTGGTGATGGGTTAAGGCCTGGTGGGCTGAGGCAAGGTTTTGGTGTTAGAACGAGGGGGAAGTGGGGGTGGAATGGTCATGAGGTTAGGGAGGGACTGCAGATGTGTTTTGTAGGTGAACTTGAATCCCTAGTGGTTTTGAGTACATATGGGGAGTGGTTTGCATGTTGTACAGGACTCTAGATCTGCTAATATGGGTGTGAGAGGAATAGTCTTCATCGCCGATTTTATAGCCTGCAGAGTGTTTCAGGTAGGTCCTAACAGTGAAGGCGGGATGAAAATCAAAGGACGTGACCCCATTCTCTCTTGATGGAGTGGACGTGCAGGGTGGACCCAGACAGGTCCATGGAGTGGCGATGGAGTCTTTGATGGTAGGGCCGGTGGTTGGAGGAAACCCCATCACGGCGTCTGCGTAACCTGGGGTAGGATGGGGGCTTCAAGGCGCTGTAAAGAAGAAGCGGGCGCTTGGAGGCAGGCTGGGGTTAAAGAAGTTGGTGTGGTGGTGGTCGTGCTGCTGGTCCTGCTACTGGGAAGAGCAGCTGCTTCTGATGACAGGAGGTGTTGAGATCCTGAGGCCGGTGATGGTTATATCCTCGAGTGGTGGTGAGTTGAGATCCTTCGAGGTGGTGGTGTGTTGAGATCCTTCGAGGTGTGGGTGTTGAGATCCCTTTGAGGTGTGTGGTGATGAGATCCTTCGATGTGGTGGGAGGTGTTGACGATCCTTTCGAGGTGGTGGAGGTGCTGAACTTAGAGTCGCTCCTCCCTTTCGATGGCTGCACCGCTGCGCAGGCTGAGGTCTCAGGCAAAAAAAGGTTAACCATCAACACTTTTTACTCCTAAGTGTTCAGATGGGGCCCTTTCCCTTCAAAAGCTCATGCCTATTCCAGAACAGATAAAAATTCTCAATGAAGCAAGTCCTCTTGCGGAACATCGTTGATAGGCATGTATTTAGCTGAACGACGACGAATTTCATTGCTTCCGTCACATTAGGTAGTGGCCACTGAAACGATAGTATGCGTCCATTTTAGCAAGGACCGTCCAATAAGAGAGAGTAATCCCGTTTCAACTTTCACATGTGTTGTCATAGACGTCTACTGCCCCCACGTGGATCAACAATACTTTTTACCCCCGCCGTCTCAGACCCAAGCCTCGGAGCCAGCCGCCTATCTCATCCACTTTGGCAGAGTGTACTGAGTGAACCTTGAGATACGCATGTTTACGTGTCTTGATCGCCGAATCGCCGATAAAGAGCGACTCAGCTGCATTTGACCTTGACTGAACTGAGACTGGACTGAGAGACTACTGCTGATTCATCTTCCAAAAGTGGGGGAAAAGCTGTTTCCTTGTAATTAAAGATTTTGCTGGGCATTATACACTCTTGTTATCATTACTTTGCCTTGTTTGGGCTTGGCACCATAGTGTTTTCCAGTCAATGTCTCTGTGAATTTGAAATGACATACGGACATCATAACTTACGTTTGTCATTTGGTCATCTTCCTTCACTGGTATTGTTGTGTTCAGCCCCAATTCTGATTCAACACAAAACATTCGGTCTTGAAAGAAGTTTAGCTCCAGTTTGAGTGAAAAAACAGCCGTCGCAAAGTTTTTTGTTCTGTTTTTCCCGTCCTATACAGATACCTGACATGCGTAAGTTATGTAAATTCCACAAGTCTTGTGTTGAAGATTGTACAAGGAGTAATCCGTGTTTTGTGGAATAAAAATGTAAGCAAAAATGATTAAAGAGATAAAAAGCACGCAAGCGAGGGAGGAGCAGCAAGAGGAATGCGACTGCTCTCCAGAGGTCCGCACACACACCGTCAGGGACATGTTAGGTGGTCCTAGAACCGCTGGACTCTGAGGAGCACAGGACTGCCTCCTGCTGGTGCCACGAGTGAGAACCACACATGGGAGGCAGCGTTTCAGAGCCATGCAGCTAGATCTGAACAATCTCCCGGAAAATGTGAGGAGCGTCTACTCTGTCAATGTTCAAATCCAGGTTAAAAGACTGTTCTGTTTGCCTGTGCATACAACTGAAGATTTTATCTGCATTTCTAATGCAACTGCTGTCATTATTTATTTATTTTATTTTTTAATTTCTTGTGAAATGTATGAAAGTTTTTAATGGTTTTATCTTTTGTTGAGATTTTAAAGTTTTAATTGTGTTTTAATCTTTTGTGTGATTTTAATGTTTTAATTGTGTTTTAATCTTTTGTGATGATTTTAAGTTATAATTTATTCTGATGTTTGATTTATGTGATGATTTGTGAAGTGACTGGAATCGCTTTGTGTAGCCCTGTGTATGACGACGAGCGCTCTACAAATAAACTTGATTGAATGATGATACATAAATGACCACAGATCAAAAACAGTATTACACAAATGATAACGAATATATTCTTGGATGGTTAATACTTCATGGGTTTATTCATCATAAACTTGAATATAAACATTACCCACATATATAATCATATTGCATGCAAGTTTCTGTAGTGATCAAAGTTTTATGCTCTAATATCCTTGTTGCAACAACTATTGCACAGCAAGGATTACTACTGCAACAACACATCAGTAGAGTAAAACTAACCGGTCCTCACCACGTCTAAAACCCTGTACAAGTTTTCTTATTAGTGAACAAAAAATCCAATGTGAATTCTGCTTCAGGAGATCATCGTTAAGGATCAAAAAGATAAGATAATAATCAGATTGCTTTATTATATCTCACAGAGGAGAAATTACAAAAAGCCACAAGCCCTAATCCCAGAGGTAACGTACTGACACTTCCTGCAACTTAACAACTTACTAGCTTCGTCCTGCATCGAGCACCGTTTTCGTCGAAACAAAACCAAGCAAAGCTGTATTCTCAGTTCCTAAATTCCCGCAGTCTACTGTTCAATGCAAAAATTATGTCGGTGCATTCTTTTCACGTCTTGCGCGCCCGAGGAGGATTTTTTGGGAAGTGGGATCTACCCTGGGGTTGCGAATGTCGTGCTGTAGCGTTTTCACTGCCACTACTGTCGAGGTGCAGAACTACATTAATTTTCCGTTGTCGGTGTAAACGCGTGCACTTGAATAAGGAGCACTGCCGATTTGGCTAATATGCATTGCAGCGAAGAGCCTAAGATTCTTTAGACGTTTGGCTATTAAGCAGCAGGATGTCAAGACACGTTAACCATAGGATGAACTGGCCTTGTGGCATTTTGTAAATTTCTCCTCTGAGGATAAATAAAGCAATCTTATCTTATCTTATCTTTCTGATCCTTAACGTTGATTCTTCCTGAAGCTGAATTCACCATAGACTTTTTGTTCCACTAAAAGAAACATGTACAGTTTAACAACCGGTGTGTGACAAACCGTAGTTTTACTCAACTGAAGTGTTGTCGCAGATACTCCGTGCTGCAAAGTAGTAGCAACAAGAATTAGAGCCAATAACTTATTCACCTACAGAAACTTCATGCAATAAGATAACATTGTGGTATGTTTAAAGTCAAGTATACTAGAATAAACCCATGACGTATTATAACAACCAGAAATATATATCGTTATCATCTTGTGTAATACTGATTTTTATCTGTGTCTAGTACTAGTATCAATCAATCAAACAAAGTTATTTGTAAGCGCCTTTCCATACACAGGCAACCCAAAAGCCTTCACGTCCCACATCACAAATCATCACATAAAAACAACACCAGAAATCACCAATTAAAACTTAAAATCACACAAAGATACAACACAATTAAAACATTAAAATCCCACAAAAGATTAAACACAATTAAAACAATTAAAATCACACAAAAGATAAACCATTAAAAACTTTTCAAAATAACACAAGAAATTAAAAATATAAATAAATAAATAAATGACAGCAGTGCATTAGAAATCAGATAAAATCCTCAGTTGTATGCACAGGCAAAACAGAACATATCCTTAACCTGGATTTGAACATTGACAGAGTAGACGCCTCCCTCACATTTTTCAGGAGATTGTTCCAATCTTAGCTGCCATGGATCTGAAACGCTGCCACCCCATGTTGGTTCTCACTCTAGCACCAGCAAGGCCATCCTGTGCTCCTCAGAGTCGAGCCGGTTCATATGACACCAACATGTCACTGACGGTGTGTGAGTGCGACCTCTGGACAGAGCAGTCGCATTCTCTTGCTGGCTTCCCTCCTCGCTATGCTGCTTTTTTTATCTCCTTAAATCATTTTTGCTTACATTTTATTTCCAAAAACACGGATTTACTTCCTTTACAAACTTCAACACAAGACTTGTGGATTTACCCTAACTTACTGCATGTCGGGACAGAGGACAGGAAAACAGAACAAAACTTTGCGACGGCTGTTTTTTCACTCAAACAGGAGCTAAAACTTCTTCAAAGACGAATGTTTGGGCTTGAATCAGAATTGGGCTAACACAACAATACAGTGGTAGGGAAATGGACCCAAATGGACAAAACGTAAGTTATGAAGACGCTATTTCATATCCCGCAAAATCAACAGAGACAATTGTTGGAACACATATGGAGCCAAACCAAACAAGCAAAGCTAATGATATCATAGTTCATATATGCCCACAACAAAATCTTTAATTACAAGAAACCTGCTTTTCCCCACTTTTGGAAGATGAATCAGCAGTAGACTCTCATTCCAGTCTCAGTCCCTCATCAAGGTCTAAATGCAGCTGAGATCGCTCTATTATCGGCGATTTACGGCGATAAGACACGTTAACATGCCATCTCAAGTTCACTCGGAAGTCCTCTGCCAAAGTGGATGAATATTAGGCGGCTAGCTCCGAGGCTTCTGTCTGAGACCAGTGGCGGGTAAAAAGATTGTTGATTCCACGTGGGGGCAGTAGACGTCTATGACAAACAAGTGAAAAGTTTGAAACGGAATACTCTCCTCTTATTGAACACCGTAGCAAAATGGACCAACTATCGTTATCAGTGGCCCACTACCAATGTGGACGGGAACAAATGAAATTCAGGGGTCGACTGTATCACTAAATAACTTCCTACACTACGCATGTTCACAAGCAGAGACTTGCCTTCAATGAGAATTTTAATCTGTTTTCTGGAATAGGCATGAGCTTTTTGAAGGAAAGGGCCAATCTGTACACTTACGGAGTAAAAATGTTGATGGATAACCTTTCTTTTGGCCAGAGACCTCAGCCATGCGCATCGAATACGTGCAGCATCGAAAGGAGGAAGCCGACTCTCAATAGTCTCAGCACCTTCACCACCTCAGAAGGATCTCACACCTCCACCACATCGAAGGATCTCAACACACCACCACCATCAAAGGATCTCAACACCACCACCACCTCGAAGATCTCAACACCAACCACACCATCGAATGATCTCAACACCACCACACACCTCTAAGGATCTCAAACACCACACCCGCCTCAACGGATCTCAACACCTCCACTGTCTCAGACGCTGCATACATCAACCAGTAAGGCAGAACCGAGCAGCACCGACCACCACCACCACCAACATCTTCATCCCCCCTGCACCAAAGCAGCCACGCCTTTCTTCTTCTACAGCCCACACCTCTGAAGCCCCCACCCTCACCCAGTACAGCAGACAGGCCTGTGCTGGGGTTTCCCCTCAACCACCTGCCCTCCATCAAAGACACCTCGCCACCTCCCATGGACCTGTCTTGGGTCCCCCCTGCCACGTCCACACTCCATCAAGAGGAGAATGGGGAACACGTCCCTTTGTTTTCATCTCCCGCCTTCACTGTTTAGACCTACCTGAACACTCTGCAGGCTAATAAAATCGGCGATGAAGACTATTCCTCTCACCCCCACCACCATATTAGCTAATCTCGAGGCCTGACAACATGCAAACCCACTCCCCATATGTACCTCCAAACCACCTATGTTTCCAATTACCTACAAAAAACAACCTCACCAGTCCCCTCCCTAACCTCATGACCATATCCACCCCCACTACCCCCCCGCCGTTCAATCACCCAAAACCTCTGCCTCAGCCCCACCGCCCTAACCCCATCCACCAAAAAAACCCTCCACCCTCCCTCCCCCCCACGTTCACACCCAAAGCCACCACCATATCTCCATCCTCCTCCCCCGCATCCCCTTCCCCATCTTTTCTCTAAACACGG
The DNA here is from genome assembly GCA_964034765.1 of Knipowitschia caucasica. Classification (NCBI taxonomy): domain Eukaryota; kingdom Metazoa; phylum Chordata; class Actinopteri; order Gobiiformes; family Gobiidae; genus Knipowitschia; species Knipowitschia caucasica. The sequence goes on from OZ035842.1 coordinate 31,776,382, forward strand.
ATGCCAGGTCTCTGCTTCGCAGCCACTGCAGCATAGTAGAGAGAGACACCTGGGGGCCCTGTCATGAAGCCACCTGTCCCATTCCCTTAGTGATAACACAAAGAATAACATACAAGAAAGCCATCATGGAGTTAATAAGTCTAATCTGGAAAATCAAAATCTTGTTCCGTGTAAGACTCAGCCGACCACAACCGCGATACTGAAACTTAAACTAGCTACGCTTAATGGTCAGATCTCTTTGTAACAAGTCTTTTTTAAATCAATAATTTTATTTGTTTCCTCATAATCTTGATCTATGTTCATGCGGAAACTTGGCCTGACCAAAATTCAGAAATGCAGTTTACTAGAAGCATCACACCAAATTTCAAGGTTGAATCGGAAATACGGAAAACATAAAAGGAGTAGGCTTAGCTGCCTTATTTCAGAAGACCACTTTGTCTCCCATAGAATTCTTGGGAATTTTTTCGTCTTTTGAATATGTTTCTTTAAAATACATACAAAAAACATCTCCTCCAATCTTTTCGTTGTCCTTATACAAGCCACCGCATCCATGTCACAGTTTTATGATAAATTTTGAACCGAGTTGCTTTCAGATGTAAGCACAGATTTTGATAGTTTGGTTTATACAGGTGATTTTAATATTCATGAGGAAAAGTGTTGAGACAGAAATGCAAATGAGCTTGAGTATCTGTATCTTGAATCCTTGTCTCAATCAGCACAGTTAATGTGGCCCCCACCACACATCAGAGGCAACACTCTAGATCTGTTAGATACTAGGGGGTTGAATATTATCAAAATGTAAACGTGGGTCGATGTTGCTCTTTCGATTCATTTCTGTGTTTATTGTTTGACATTGTTCACTAACAAACCACCATGGACTCGCAACTGTACGAAGAAGACACTAAATGAAAAAACGAGTGAACTATTTATGGGAATTTGATAAACTTGAAATGCATCGTATTCTACAGTAATGAACTGTTTAACTCTGTCCCCTCTATTTTTTGAATGTTCTGGATAACCTTGCCCCTTACGTTACAATATGAAAAATAAGCAAAGCGCGCCGTGGGCTAAAGCACTCGGTCAGGCACAAAATAAATCCGGAGGCCGAGCGTAAGGTGCGCAAGTCCAACCTCCAGGTTGATACGCAGATCTAATTCAAAAGATAGAGTTGTGCGAGTTAAACCGGGTGGCTACGTAGAACGAGAGAACGGTAATTTTTCTGAAATGATGAAGGCTGCAGCAACAATCTGCGTGTTTCTGTTTTCACAGTTAATCGATTAACACACCCCCCTGACATTCAAATAGCCATTGAAGCTTACTTCCAAACGTAAATGCAATGAGTTTCTAATTTTTTTCAATGACAAGGTTCAAGCATCACAACGCCATTGTCTCCATTCCACAGATAACCATCCAACACCCGAAAGGCTCTCTGAGCAACTCACTTGCTCACCGTAATGATAAAGACTGTCCAAGAGAAAATCACCAGTTTTGAGCTCCTCCACAGCAGCTTGGATGTACCTACCCACTAAATTTCTGAAGTCTGTTTTCTGAGCATCTGTTACCATACACTCACACCAGATAGTAAACATGTCCCTTCAATTCTGGAATATTCCCAATAAGGCCCTGAAAACTGCAGTCATCAGGCCCTGCAAAAAAAGAGCAGTCTCGATGCTACGTACTTAATCAACTATCGTCCATCTCAAATCTGCATTTATGGGGAAAAGTCCTTGAAAAACGGGTTGTCCTACCTACATCTACTAAGATTTTCTTATAATCAACAACTCATTTGATATTTTCATCCGTCTTAGACCCCTACCACAGCACTGAGCCTGCTCTCCCGTCAGGTACCAACGATATCCGCTGAACACTGCCGCAGGCAAAGTCTCATCTTAATCTTGTTAGATCTAAGTGCTTGCCTTGACACACCGTCGACCATGAGATCCTCTTACAGAGATTAGAGGACGGTGGATTCGCTGCACCGCCCCTAATTGGTTTAGGACTTAACCTTGAGGACCAGAAGTACTTTTGTGGAGATTGGAAACTGTGTCACCAGATCATATGGCCCTGACCTTTGGAGTCCCACAGGTCGATCCTGGTACCAACTCTTCCTGTTCATCTCTAACAGCTGCCGTTAGGATCATAAATACGCAGAAACAAAGTTTTCCTATCATAACTATTCACACCACTCAAGATCTATGTCTCACTTACTGCAGGAGAACATGGAACTCAGTGGACTCACTCCTTCACAGAATCCCAACAGATCATTGAGTGGAACAAAACAACTTCCTTCAGCTAAACGCAGACAAACTGAAATGATTTGTCCTTGGTCCCCAGAAACAAAGAGAAGAGCGTCATCTTCACCTACATCTCTCTCCCTAAAAACCTCAAACAAGGTCAAAATCAGGTAAAACAGGACTCAGACTTAAATTTAATATGCCACATCAAATCAGTAACATTCAGCAGCTTTTTAACCCATCTAAAAAAACATGCCAGATCAAAAACATAGTGTCTAAAAAGCAGACTTTGGAGATTCTATCCATGCATTTGTCTCCATAGTTAGACTACTGCCAATGGCCTGCTCACAAGGTCTGTCCAAACAGGCTTAAACAGCTGCAGACATTCAAAATGCAGCAGCTCGGACCTGACAGAACCAGAATTACGACCATATTATCCGGTCCTCAGTCTCTGCACTGCTTCCTGTGGCTCAAGAATAACTTTAAAACACTCTGGGCTTGTGTACAAGTCTCTCCTGGCCCCGCACACAAATAATATTAGTGACATGTAGTCCCATATGACCCCGCCCGTACTCTGAGGACACAGGGACTGGACTTCCTGTTATAGCCCAGAAGTCAAACTAAACATGGGAGGCTGCTTTTCAGATTCCTGCTGCTAAAATACTGGGAACATCTTCCTGGAGATGTGAACAGGCCTCCTCTCTGACAATGTTTAAACCAGTTAAGACAGTTCTGGTTTAGTCTGTGCATACAACTGAGTATTTATAATTTGTATCTTCTATTTAATTGTTCTGTGTTGATTTATGAATTTAATGCTTTCTTGTTTTGTTCAGCACTTTGAAATGCATTGTGTATGAATGTGCTATATAAATAAACTTGCCATTGCCTTGACTTGCCCTTGCCTTGCCCTAATGTATTTGGTGCAAGGCCATGGATAGACTTTACACAACAGAGCCTTTTTTAAAATCTACTTCTCTGAGCCACAGGAACCAGTGCAGAGAACCTGAGTACCGTCTAAAATGGTCATACTTCCTGTTCCTGTCAGGACTCCTAGCAGCTGCATTTTGATGTACTGAGCAAAGCTGCTTACAAGGTCTGTTTGGACAGACCTGGAAGCAGCCATTGAGCAGTAGTCTAAGCCTGCTGGGAGACAAATGCATGGACAAGACTCTCCAAGTCTGCTTAGACACTATTATCTAACTTGGCAATGTCTTCAATGTAAAAGCTGATGATTTATTGATTTTATGTGGCTTATTGAAATTTGAGTCTGAGTCCAGTATTACCACCCATATTTCTTACCTTGTCTGATGGATAGTAGGGAGAAGACCAGAAGTTGACAAATGACGCCCTCCTCTTTGTTTCTGGGGACCAAAGACAATATTTAGTCTTGTCTGCATTTAGCGGAATCGAAATTATTTTGCATCAGTCCGAACTGTGGATACAGTGAAGGAGCAAATCCAATTGTCCAAGTTCTCCCTGTAGGAAGGGCATCATGAGACCTAGATCTGAGTGTCGTCGGCGTAATTGTGGTAGGACACTTTGTTTCCTTTGTATAACTGACCCTAACGCAGCATGTAAATTAAATAGAAGGTCCCATGATCCGACCCCCTGTGTAACACCACAGTCGGCACATGATACCGAAGAACGCATCTCCAATCTCCACAAAGTCTTCCATATCCTCCAGGTAAGACCTAAACCAGTCTAGGGCTGTGCCAGTGATACCAACCCAGTCCTCCAGTCTCTGCATGATGATCTCATGGTCGACAGTTGTCGAAACGCGGCACTAAGAGCTAACATACCAAAACTGTGACTCATTACCCTGCAACAGTGTGAATCGAATGTCTTTGTTACCTTCACTGAGCGGTCTCAGTGCTTGTGGTGAGGTCAAACCCCAGACTGGAACATATCAACAAGAATTATTCATTTTAAAATTCAGTAAGAAGTTGGGAGCGCCACATTTTCAAGAATTATTTCCGATGAATGGAGATCGATATGGGGCAAATAATTTTGAAGTCCCGCAGATCCAACAGCTCTTTTTTAGAGAGTGTCTATGACTGCTGTATTTTTAGGGCCATAGGAAATTGTTCCTGACACAGAGACGGTATAACTATTTGTGTCAGTGAAGGTAACAAACTGCTCAGCCGACGGACTTATCAGAAATTTAGAGGAGCAATAAAACCATGCTACATGTGGAGTAGCACAGACTCATGATTATCTTTTGACAGTTCAGTTATCCCCACAGGTGGCAAAGTGAGTAGCTCAAAAAGCTTCTCTGGCTGTTCATGTTATACGTGCTGTGGAGGTAGAAGTGTATTTGATTCCTTGAACATTGTCATCGAAAAACTGTGCATACATCATTTCACCTAATTTAAGGAAAATCTAGGGGCAACTTTACAGGTTCGTTAATCTTACCAACTGTGAAAACATAACAACAACATCAACGAAAATTGGTTACTGCACCTCCAATAATTCAAAAAATACATTTTCTCTTGTTCTACGAAGAACCCTTTAAATTCACCCCCAACTCATCTTTTAAGATTTCAATAATCGCCCTGGAAAGTGGGACTTTCGCCCTAAAAAATTCCGATCGGACCCTACCGGTACACTCTTGCTTCTGTGCCCTGACCGAGTCTGCCTTAGATCCATGGGGCCGTATATTCCACTGGGTAACCTGTTTTAAAAAAAACCGTCATAGGAGCAAAGCTCCAGACAGTCAAACACTGGTTGGTGACAAAGAGTTAATACATTTCATCAACAGTAGAGCATGGAGATTTTACTCAGATTTTAGCATTCCAGAACAGTTCACTTGTGTTTTCATGTATTTGACTTCTTCGAACAATTGTAAATTCCACTGGTGGTATTGCTAGCAAAACACATGTCAAAAAATACACAGAAAGATCTGACAAAGCAACTTCACCACATTAACATTTGATACATAAACCCCCTTTGTAATTAGCAGTCAAGAGTGTGCCCCTGCCCTTTTTTTTGTGGGTGGTGCCACTTACGTGCTGAAGAAACCAAAGTCTCAAATACAGAAGCCAGCTCCTTTTCATTTCTGTCAATCAACATTATCAACATGTACATAAAAATCACCTGTAATAACTAAACTATCAAAATCTGTGCCACAAACGAATGAATGTAGTTCAGTAAAAATGGTCAAAAAATCGCAACATGACTGTGTGTGGCCTGTAACAGGACAATGAAAGATAGAAGATTGCTTTTGGTTCCATTTTAAAAGAAATATACTCAAACGAATGAAACCTATCCAAGGGGCCATCTATGGGAGACAAAGTGCTCTCTAAAAACTGCAGCTATGCCTCCCCCCCCCTTTATGTTTTCTCGAATTTTTTCGGATTCGAATATTTCAAAAATTGGGTGGTGTTTGCTTCTATAGAAACTTCATTTCCTGTATTTTGGTCCGCCCTTTCCTGTATTTTTGTCCAGCCATGTTTTCAGCCCATATTTAAGCTTATGGCTGAAACATGGCAGGAACCCAAATCACATGACATCTGGACCAAAATACAGGAATATCATTTCTAATAGAAGCAACCCCACCCAAATTTAAATTCGAAACCGAAATACAGAAAACACAAGGGGGGGAGGCATAGCTGCATTTTTAAGAGAGCACTTTGTCTCCATAAATGCCCCTTGAAAATTTTTTCATCGTTTTGAGTATATTTCTTTTAAAATGGAACAAAAGGCAATCGTCTACTCTTATCATTGTCCTGTACAGCCACACAGTCAGTTGCGATGTTATTGACCATTTACTGAACTACTTTCATCGTGTGCACAGATTTTGATAGTATAGTTATTACAGTGAGATTAATGTACCACTGTTTATAATTTGATGACAGAAATGCAAAGGAGCTTGCTCTGTAGTTATGAGACCTTTGGTTTCATTCAGCACGTAATGGCCCCATCCCACAGCAGGGCACACTCTTGGAACCTGCAATAACAAAGGGGGTTATGTATCAAATGATAATGTATTGAATGTTGCTTGTCCGATCATTTCTGTGTATTTTTTGACATGTGTTTTGTATCAAACCACCAGCTGAATTACAATTGTTCGGAAGAAGACACATACATGAAAAGCAAGTGAACTGTTCATGGGAATGCTAAATTTAGAGAAAACCTCCCAGGCTCTACTGTTTGATAAATGTTATAACTCTGTCACCACCATTTCTGACTGTTCTGGACGCCATTGCCCTTGACGGTTCAAACAGTTACCAGTAGGAAAAGGCCCATGGACTAAGGCACACCTCGGTCTGGTACAAGAAGCAAAGTGCCGGAGGGCCGAAACGGAAGTGGCCCAGAAAGTCTCAATTTCAGGGCGATTAATGAAATTCTTTAAAATGAGTGGGTGAAATTTAACCGGGATCTACGTAGAACAAGAGAAATTATTTTTCGGACATTATTGGAGAGTTGCTGTAACAATTTTCAGAGTTATGTTTACAACAGTTGGTAGATTACGAACCCCCCAGTAAAGTTGCCCTAAATTTTCCTCTAAATCTAGGTGTAATGAAGTTCGCACAGTTTTTTCGATGACAAAGAACAAGGAATCAAAAACACTATCATCACCTCCACAGTCACGTATAACACTGCAACAGCCAGAGAAGGCTTTTTGAGCTAACTCACATTGCACCTGTGGATACTGATACAGTCAAAACGAAATCATTATATCTGAGCACCTCACATTTAAGCCTGATATATTGCCCTCTAAAATTCTGAAGTCCGCCTGAGCATTTTGTAACCTCACTGACACAAATAGTAACATGTCTCTGTCGTCAGAACATTTCCTATGGCCCTAAAAACAGCAGTTCATAAGACCTCTCCTAAAAAAGAGCAGTCTGGATCCTGCGGGACTTCAAATTATCGCCCCATACGAATCCTGCCATTCATTGGAAAAATCATGAAAAAGTGGCCCTCCCAACAACTTACTGAATTTAACAATAATAAAGTCTTTTGCAATGTTCCAGTCAGGGTTTAGACTCACCAACAGCACTGAGACCGCACTAGTGAAGGTAACAAACGACATTCTACTTCACACACTGATAGCAGAAACGTTCACAGTTAAGGTCATGTTAATCTTAGTTACGCGTTCTGACAACTGTCGACCATAAATCTCACATGCAGAGACAGGAGGAACATGGATGGTATCACTGGCACAGCCCTCGACTGTTTAAGGTCTACCTGAGGAATAGGAAGTACTTTGTGGAGATTGGAGACTGGCGTCGCGGAGCATGTGCCCGACCTGTGGAGTACCACAGGTCGATCCTGGGACCCTCACCTATTTAATCTCTACATGCGCCGATAAGGTCAGTTAAACAAAGAAACCAATGTGTCCTACCACAATTACGCCGACGACACGAGATCTATGTCTCATGACCTGCAGGAGAACAAAGGACATCTGGGGATTTGCTCCTGTCACTGTAATTCCACAGATCAGAGAATGATGGCATAAATAATTTCCTCAGCTAAAGGCAGACAAGACCGAAATCATTGTCTTTGGTCCCCATAAACAAGAGAGGCGTCCATTCTGCAACTTCAAGTCTCTCTCCCTACTCCTTCAGACAAGTCAGAAATGTGGGTAATACTGGACTCAGACCTAAATTTCAATAGGCCACATAAAATCACAAACACAACAGCTTTTTAACCATCTGAAGAACATTGCCAAAGTTAGAAATATAGTGTCTAAAGCAGACTTGGAGATTCTTGTCCAAGCATTGTCTCCACAGGCTATAACTATCAATGCCTGCTTACAGTCTGATCCAAACAGACACAGTAAGCCAGGCTGTCGTACATCCAAAATGTCAGCAGCTAGAGTCCTGACAGGATCCGAGGAAAAACTTATGACCATATAGTCCGGTCCTCAGTCACAGCACTGGCTTCCTGTGGCTCAGAATGAAATAGATTTTTAAACAGCTCTGCTTGTGTACAAGTCTCTCCATGGCCTTGCACCAAAAAACATTATGGCAAGGCAAGGGCAAGGCAGGCAAGGCAAGTTTATTTATATAGCACCATTCATACACAAGGCAATTTCAAAGTGCTGAACAAAACAAGAAAACATTAAAATCATAAATAATCACAGAACATTAAAAAGAAAGATACAAATTTAAAAATTCCCTCAGTTGTATGCACATCTAAACAGAACTGTCTTTAACCTGGCATTAAACATTGTCCGAGAGGAGGCCTTGTCTCCACATCTCCAAGAAGACTGTTCCAGATTTTTAGCAGCATGAATCTGAAAAGCATAGCCTCCCAAGTTTTATAGATTCTGATATCTGGGCACTAACAGAGTCCAGTCCCCAGTGCTCCTCCAGAGTGGTTTCAATATGGGACTAACAATGTCACTAATATATTTTGGTGCGAGGCCAAGAGCCTTGTACAACAAGCACAGCTGTTTTTAAAAGTCTATTCTCTGAGCCACAGTAAACCAGTGCAGAGACCCTGAGGTCTGGACAAATTTGGTCGTACTTCCTGGATCTTAGTCAGGGACTTCTGAGCTGCTGCATTTTGAATGTAACTGGTCATCTGTTTTAACAGCCTGTTTTGGACAGACCTTGAAGCAGGCCATTGCAGTGACGTCTAACCTTACTGGAGACAAATGCATGGATAAGCAACTTCCAAGTCTGCTTTAGACACTATGTTTTTTGATCCTGGCAATGTTTTTTAGATGGTAAAAACTGCAGATGTTACTGATTTGATGTGGCTATTAAAATTTAAGTCTGAGTCCAGTATTACCCTAGATTTCTGACCTTGTTATGAAGGTTTTCGGGTGAGAGACTGTAGGTGACAGATTGAAGCACTCGTCTTTGTTTCTGGGGACCAACAGACCATCATTTCAAGTTTTGTCTGCGATTAGCTTAAGGAAGTTTGTTTTGCATCCACTCACTGAACTAGAATGGAATAGCAAGTGAAGGAGTGAGTCCACTGGTCCATGTTCTCCTGCAGTCAGTGAGACAATTAGATCTGAGTGTCGTCTGCATAGTTATGATAGGACACCTTGTTTCTGCGTATTAACTGACCTACACTGCAGCAATGTAAAGATTGAAACAGAAGAGGTCCCAGTATCGACCCCTGTGGTAACTCCACAGGTCAGGGGCTCATATGATCTGAGACACAAGTTTTCCAATCTCCACACAAGTACTTCCTGTCCTCAAGGTAAGACCTAAACCAACTATGGCGGTGCCAAGCGACTCAACCCAGTCCCTCTAATCTCTGTAAGAGGATCTCATGGTCGCCGGTGTCAATGAGTGCAGCACTTAGATCTAACAAGATTAAGATGAGAACTTTGCCTCGTCATGTTCAGCCGATATCGTTTGTAACCCTTTACGAAGCATCTCAGTCTGTGGTGGGGTCTAAACCGGACTTAAAACATATCAAATGATGTTGATTATAAGAAAATCCTAGTAAGCTGTAGGAGACAACTTTTCAAGACTTTCCCCATCAAAAGCCAGATTTGAGATGGGGACGATAGTTGTTAAGTACCGTAGCATCGAGACTGCTCTATTTAGCAGTGGGCCTGAGACTGCAGTTGTTCAGGGCCTTTGGAATATTCCAGATGAAGGTACATGTTTACAATCAGTGTTGAGTGAAGGGTAACAGACTGATCAGAACAGAAGTTCAGAAAACTAGTGGGTAGTACATCCAAGCTGCATGTGGAGGAGCTCAAACTGGGATTACTCTTGGGACAGTTTATCAATACAGTGCACAGTGATATAAGCTCAATAGCTTTTCTGGCTGTTGGATGGTTACTGTGGCTTGGAGACCAAGGCGTTTTGTGCCTGAACCATGCATTGAAAAAATTACAAACTCATTGCATTACTTTTGGACGTAAGCTCTATGGCATTTGAAACAGGGGGGTTTGTTTAATCTATTAACTGTGAAAACAGAACACGCAGATTGTTGCTGAAAGGGAAAAAAAAAATGGAGGGAAAAAAAAAAAAAAAAGCCTTTCAATCATTTTCAGAAAAATACCTTTCTCTCGTACTACGAAGCACCCTTTAAACTCGCACAACTATCTTGAAGATCCGTAATCCCACCTGGAGTTGGACTTGCGCCACTTCCGCTCGCCCTCCGGCACTTTCTCTATTGTGCCCCTGACCGAGTCCTGCTTTAGCCACGGCGCCTTCTGCGTATTTTTCACCTATTTTTAACCTTCACAGGCAACGGTATCCAGACCATCAAAACACTAAGGTTGACAGAGGTTAAAACAGTTCATCAACAGTAAAGAATACGAATGCATTCTCAAGTTTTATCATTCCCCATAAATAGTTCACTCGTAATTTCATTATGTGTCCATCTTCGTACAGTAGCAGAGTCCACTGGTGTTTGTTAGTGAACACATGTCAAAAAAAACACAGAAATATCCGAAAGAGCAACATCGACCACGTTACATTTGAAATATTCACCCCCTAGTAACTAACAGATCTAGAGTGTGCCCCTGCTGGGGGTGGGCCACTTACGTCCTGAGTGAGAATCAAAGGTTCAGTACAGAACTCAGCTCATTTGCATTTCTGTCAACAACATTATCCACAGAATAATCAAATCACCTTGTAATAACTAAACTAATCAAAGTCTGTGCATACAACTGGAAAGCACCACAGTAAAATTATCAATAAAACTGAGGACATGACAGCGGTGAGCTTATAATAGAACAATGAACGAGTATTGGAGGAGATTGTTTTTTGTTGTATTTTAAAAGACACATAATCAAAAAGAACGAAAACATCCCAGAGGACCTATGCTATGGGACACAGTGGATATCTCTGAAAAATGCAGCTAAGCCTCCTCCTTTTTGTGTTTCCCCTATTTCAGATTTCAAACTTGAAAATTGGTGGAGATGCTTCTAATATATTAAACAGCATTTCCCTGAATTTTGGTCAAGCCAATTTATCAGCCATGAACATAAAGATCAAGATTAAGAGAACAAATAAAATTAATTGAATAAAAAAGACTTTTTACAAAGAGATCTGACATTAAGCGAAGCAAGTTTCAAATTTTCAGTATCAGCGGTTGGTTACGGCTGATTCTTACACGGAACACGAATTTAGATTTTCCAGATTAGACTTATTAACTCCAGATGTCTTTCTGTAATGTAATTCTTTGTGTTATCACTAAGGGAATGGACAGGTGGCTTCATGACAGGGCCCCAGCCGTGTCTCTCCTCTAACTAACTGCCAGTGGCTGGCGACACATGAGACCCTGTGCAATCCTAGTGTTTAAGGAAAAGAGGGGAAGGGGAAGCGGGGGAGGATGGAGAGGTGGGGTGGGCTTTTGTGTTGAACGAGGGGGCAGGAGGTGAGGGGTTTTTGTGATGGGTTAGGGCCGGGTGGGCTAGAGGCAGAGGTTTTTGGTGTAGAACGAGGGGAATGGTGTGGAATGGTCATAGGTTAGGGGAGGACTGCTGAGGTGGTTTTTTGTAGGATGAATTGGAAACCCTAGGTGGTTTTGAGTACATATGGGGAGTGGGTTTTAGCATGTTGGACCGGCCCTCTAGATGCTAGCAAATATGGGTGGGAGAGGAATAGTCTTCATCGCCGATTTTATTAGCCCTGCAGTGTTCAGTAGGTCTTAACAGTGAAGGCGGATGAAAACAAAGGACTTGTCCCCATTCTCTCTTGATGAGTGGACCGTGCCGGGGGACCCAAGACAGGTCCATGGGAGGTGCGAGGAGTCTTTGATGGAGGCAGGTGGTTAGGAACCCCAGCACAGGCCTGACTGCTGTAACCTGGGTGAGGAAGGGTGCTTCAGAGGCGCTGTAGAAGAAGAAGGCTGCTGCTTGGAGAGGCTGGGATGAAGAGTTTGTTGGTGTGGTGGTCCGTGCTGCTGGTTCTGACTACTGGTATGCTGCACTGCATCTGATGTACAGTGGAGTGTTGAGATCCTTGAGGCGTGATGTGTAGAAGATCCTGCGAGTGTGTGTGGTGTTGAGATCCTTCAGGTGTGGTGGTGATGAATCCCTTCGATGTGGAGGTGGTGTTGAGATCCCTTTGAGGTGTTGGTGGTGTTGAGATCCTTCGATTTGGGGAGGTTTGAGAATCCTTTCGAGGTGGTGAGTGCGAGACTTTTAAGAGTCGCTTCTCCCTTTCGATGGCTGACACCCGCTGCGCAGCTGGTCTCAGGGCAAACCGAAAGGTTATCCATCAACACTTTTACTCCGTACAGTGTTCAGATGTGCCTTTCCCTCAAAAAGCTCATGCCTATTCCAAACAGATTAAAATTCTCAATGAAGAGCAAGCCTCTTCGTGAACATTCGATGAGTAGGAAAGTATTTAGCTGATACAGACACTGAAATTCATTGCTTCCCGCCAAATTGTAGTGGGCCACTGATAACGAAAGTTTCTCCATTTTTAGCAAGGTCGTCCAATAAGAATAATCCCGTTCAACTTTTCACTTGTGTTGTCATAGACGTTCTACTGCCCCCACGTGTATCAACAATCTTATTTTACCCCTCCGGTCTCAGACCGAACCTCGGAGCCAGCCGCCTTATCTCATCCCACTTATGGCAGAGTGGTACAGAGAGAACCTTGAATTACGCATGATTTACGTGTCTTATCGCCGAATCGCCAGATAAAGAGCGACTCAGCTGCATATACCTTGGACTGAGACTGAGACCTGGACTGATAGACTACTGCGGATTCCATCCTTCCAAAATGGGAAAAGCTTTTCTTTGTAATTAAAGATTTTAGCATGTGGCATTATGACACTCATGTTATCAATCTAGCTTTGCTTGATATGGGCTTGGCACCATATGTGTTCCATCAATTGTCTCGTAATTTTGGGAAATGAAAGAGCCGTCAACATAAACTTACTTTTTTTTCCATTTGGTCCATTTCCCTTCACTGGTATTGTTGTATGTTCAGCCCCATTCTGATTCAGGCACGAAACATTCGGTCTTGAATAAGTTTTAGCTCCGTTTGATTGAAAAACAGTCCGTCCAAATTTTGTTCTGTTTTCCCGTCCTCCAGAAATGCTGTAAGTTAGGTAAATTCCACAGTCTTGTGTTGAAGTTGGGTAAAAAAGGAGTAATCCGTGTTTGGGAATAAAAAATGTAAGCAAAAATGATTAAGGAGATAAAAAAGCAGCAAGCGAGGGAGAGCAGCAGAGAATGCGACTGCTCTGTCCAGAGGTCGCACACACACCGTCAGTGACATGTTGGTGTCCAAATGAACCGCTCGACTCTGAGAGCAACAGGGGACTGGCCTCCTGCTGGTGCCAAGTTGTGAACCAAACATGGGAGGCAGCGTTTCAGATCCCTGCAGCTAAAACTTGAACAATCTCCCAGAAAATGTGATGGAAGGCGTCTACTCTGTAAATGTTCAAATCCAGGTTAAAGACTTTCTTTTGCCTGTGCTAACAACTGACAGGATTTTTATCTGCATTCTAATCACTGCTGTCATTATTTATTTTATTTATTTTAATTTCTTGCTTGAATTTTGAAGTTTTAATGGTTTTATCTTTTGTGTGATTTTAATGTTTTAATTTGTTTTAATCATTGTTGTGATTTTAATGTTTTTAATTGGGTTTTAATCTTTTGGTGTGATTTTAATGTTTTAATTGTGATTCTGTGTTTGGTTTTAATGTGATGAATTGTGATGATGGACTGTGAAGCGCTATTGTTGCCCTGTGTATGAAAGGCGCTCTACTTAGAAACTTGATTGATTGATTGATACGAGTAAAAGACACAGATAAAAAAAACAGTATACACAAATGGAAACGTATATATTCTTGGATGTTTAATACTTCATGGGTTTATCATCAGTAACCTTGAATATAACATTACCCTCAATTATTATCTATTGCATGCAAGATCTGTATGTGATAAAGTTATAGATCTAATTCCTTGTTGCCACAACTTGTGCACAGGCACAGGATTACTACTGCAACAACACATCATAGAGTAAAACTAACCGGTCTCACCACGACTAAACCCCCTGTACAATTTTCTATTAGTGAACAAAAAACCAATGTGAATTCCTGCTTCAGGAAGAATCACTTAAAGGAGCAAAAATAAGATAAGATAAGATTGCTTTAAGTTATCACACAGAGAAAATTTACAAACAGCCACAAGCCATTATCCCGTGAAACGTGTCTGACACTTTCCGCTACTTTAACAACTTCCTAGCTTCGTCTCTTTCGAGCAAGTTTTCGTGTCCAAAACAAACCATGCAAAGCTGTAGTTTCAGTGTCCCTAATCCGCATGCTACTGATAAATGCAAAATTATGTCGGTGCATTCTTTCACTTCTTTGCGGCGGCCCGAGTGAGGATGTTTTTGGAAGGGATCTACCGCTGGGGTTTTGCGTATGTCCGTGCTGTAGCGTTTCACTGCCCACTACTAGCCGGTGCTAAACTACATTATTTTCCGATGTCGTGTAAACGCTGTGCACTTGAATAAGGAGCCTGGCCGTTTGGCTAATTGCGTTGCAGCGAAGAGCTAAGAATTCTTTAGACTGTTTGGGTTTTAAGCTGCAGTAAGTGTCAGACACTTACCACAAGGGATAACTGGCTTGTGGCTTTTTTGTAAATTTCACTCTGTGAGATAAATTAAAGCAATCGTATCTTATCTATCTTTTGATCCTTTAACCTTGATTTCTTCTGAAGCAGAATTCACCATTGGATTTTTGTTCCACTAATACGAAAACATTACAGGGTTTCGAACGGGTGAGACCGGTTAGTTTACTCACTGATGTGTTGTTGCAGTAGTAATCCTGTCTGTGCAAAAGAAGTTGCAACAAGGTATTATAGCCAATAACTTTAAACACATACAGAAACTTGCATGCAATAAGAATTAAAAATTGTGGGTAATTTTATAATCAAGTTTACTGCTGACTAAAACCATAGTATTAAACAACACAGAAGATATACGTTATCAATTTGTGTTATACTGTTTTTATCGTGGTCATTTACTAGTAATCAATCAATCATCAAATTTATTTGTAGAGCGCCTTTCATACACATGCAACACAAAGCGCTTCACAGTCCACACACAAAACATCACATAAAACAAACACCAGAATCACAATTAAAACATTAAAATCACACAAAAGCTTAAAAACACAAATAAAACATTATAATCACGTGCTCAAAAGATTTTAAACACAATTTAACATATAAAATCACACAAAAGAAAAAAACCATTAAAACTCAAAATTTACACAAGAAATTCAAAATAAATAAATAAATAAATGACAGCAGTGCATTAAAATGCAGATTAAAATCCTTCCGTTGTAATGCACAGGCAAACAGAACATCTTTAACCTGGATTTGAACATTGACAGAGTAGACGCCTCCTCACATTTTCAGGAATTGTTCCAAGATCTTAGCTAGCATTGATCAGAAAACGCTGCCTCCCCATGTTTCGGATCTACACTCTTATGGCACCCAAGCAGAGCCAGTCACCTGCTCCCTCAGAGTCCCGATCCGTCTAATGACACCAACATGTCACTGACGGTGTGTGTGCGACCTCTGGGACAAGCATCGCATTCTCTTGGCTGCTACCTCCCTCGCTGCTTGCATTTTTATCTCCTTAATCATTTTTTGGCTTACATTTTTAATCACAAAAACACGGATTACTCCTTCTTACAAACTTAAACACAATCTTGTGGAATATTACCTAACTTACAGCATGTCCGAGGACGGGAAAACAGAACAAAACACTTTGCGACGGCTGTTTCCACTCAACAGGAGCTAAAATATCTTCAAGACCGAATGATAGTGCTAATCAAATTGGGGCTGGAACACAACAAATACCATGAAGGGACATGACAATGACAAAACGTAAGTTATGATGACCTATTTCATTTCCCAAAATCACAGAGACAATTGTTTGGAACACATAAGTGGCCAAGCCCAAACAAGGCCAAGCTAATGATACAAGAGTGTCCAAAATCCACAGCAAAAATCTTTAATTACACGAAACCGCTTTTCCTTCCCCACTTTTGGAATATGAATCAAGCAGTAGTCACTCAGTCCCATTCTCCAGTCTCAGTCAAGGTCAAAATGCAGCTGAGTCGTCTTATCGGCGATGGCGATAAGACACGTAAAAACATAGCGTAATCCAAGTTCAAACAGTACCATCGTCCAAAGTGGATGAGATAAAGGCGGCGGGCTCCGAGGCTTCTGTCTGAACCGGCGGGTAAAAAGAATGTTAACCACGTGGGGGCAGAGACGTCTATGACAACGACAAGTGAAAAGTGAAACGGGATTACCAATATCTCTATTGGACGACCTTGCTAAAATGGACGCAACTATCGTTATCATGGCCCACAACCAAATGTGACGGAAGGCAAATGAAATTCATTCGTCCTGTATCAGCTAAATCCTTTCCTACTCAAACGAATGTTTCACGCAGAGGACTGCCTTCATTGAAGAATTGAATCTGTTTCTGGAATAGGCATGAGCTTTTGAAGGAAAGGGCCACACTGAACACTTAACGGTAGTAAAGTGTTGATGGATAACCTTTCATTTTGCCTGAACCTCAGCCTGCGCAGCGCGTGCACCATCGAAAGGAGAAGCCGACTCTAAAAGTCTCTGCACTTCCACCACCAACGAAGGATCTCAACACCATCCACCCCCAATCGAAGGATCTCAACACCACCACCACCTCAAGGACTCAACACAACACCACCCACGCAGAGCTCAACGACCACCACACCACGAAGGATCTCAACACACCACCACCTCGAAGGATCTCAACACCAACACGCCCTCAAAGGATCTCAACTCCTCCACTGTCATCATAAGCCGCTCATCATCACCAGTACAAAACCAGCAGCAAGACCACACACACCCCACCAACATCTCATCCCCCAGCACTGCTCACGAGCAGCCACGCCTTCTTCTCTACAGCGCCTCTGAAAGCCCCCATGCCTCACCCCAGGTTACAGCGACCCGCCCTGTGCTGGGTTTCCTCAACGCACCTGCCCCTCCATCAAAGACTCCCTCGCCACCCTCCCCAGGACCTGTCATTGGGTCCCCCCTCCCCGTCCACCGGTCCATCAAGAGAGAATGGGGACACGTCCCTTTGTTTTTTCATCCCGCCTTCACAGTTAGACCTACCTGAACACTCTGCAGGGCTAATAAAATCGCGATGAAGATATTCCCTCACACCCTATTACTAGATCAAGAGTCCTGTCCAACAGCTAAACACCACTCCCCATATGTACCTCCAAAACCACCTAGGTTTCTTTTCCAATTCACCTACAAAAACCCACCTCAGCCACTCCCTCCCCCTAACCAATGACATTCCCACCCCCACTGCTCCCCCTCGAATCCAACACCCAAAACCTCTGCCTCAACCCACCCCGGCCCTAACACCATCACCAAAAACCCTCCACTCATCCCGGGCCCCCTCGTTCACACCCAAAAGCAACCCACCTCTCCATCCTCCTCCCCCCGCCTTCCCCTTCCCCTCTTTTCTCTAAACACTAGAGCACATGGACTCTGCTTCGCAGCCCGACTGCAGTCTAGTTAGAGGAGAGACCCGGCTGGGGCCTCTGCATAACACCGTCCCCCATTCCCCTTATTGATAAACACAAAGAATACAATCCAAGAAAGACATCTGGAGTTAATAAGTCAATCTGGAAAATCTAATCTTGTTCCGTGTAAGAATCAGTCCGACCACAACCGCTGAAACTAGAAACTAACTTTGAAACTGCTCACGCTTAATGTCAGATCTCTTGTAACAATCTTTTTAATTAAATAATTTTATTTGTTCTCATATCTTTGAATCTTATGTTCCTGGCTGAAACTTGGCTTACCAAACTTCATGAAATGGGCATTTTAATAGAAGCATCACCACCAAAATTTCAATTTTGAATCTGAAATAACGGGAAAACAAAAAAGAAGGAGGCTTAGCTGCTTTTTCAGAGACCACTTTGTCTCCCATAGAATTTGTCCCTTGTGTAAGATTTCCGTCTTTTGCATAAGTGTCTATTAAAGAATACAACAAAAACAATCTCCTCCATACTTATTCGTTGTCCTAAACAAGCCACCCGCAGATCAAGTCAACAGTTTTTTATTGATAATTTTTACCGAGTTGCTTTCAGTTGTATGCACAGATTTTGATAGTTTGGTTAATACCGTGATTTTAATATGCACGTGGATAATGTTGATGACAAAATTGCAAATGAGCTGAGTGTCTGTACTTGATATCCTTTGATCATCACTCCAGGCACGTAAGTTGCCCCACGGACGCACCCACTGCAGATGAGCACCACTCTAGATCTGTTAGTACTAAGGTGAATATTTCAAATGTAAACCCGTGGTAGATGTTTCTCTTTTACATCATTTCTGTGTTTTTTTTTTTGACATGTGTTTCACTAACAACCCACCAGTGGAACCACTTCTGCAACTGTACAAGAAGACACATAAATGAAAATACAGTGAACTATTTTTGGTAATGATAAACTTTGAGAATGGCATCGTATTCAACTGTTAGATAACTGTTAAACACTGTCCACCTCAGTGTTTTGAATGTTCGATACTACCGTTGCCCCTCCGTGAATGGTTAAAATATGAAAAAAAAGCATAAGGCGCCGTGGGCTAAAAGCAGACTGCGTCAGCAATCAAAAGAGAAAATGCCGGAGGGGCCGATCGGACAGTGGCGTCTCAAGTCCAACCACCAGGTTGATTACGAGATCTTCAAAGATAATTGTGCGACGTTTACCGGAGGTGCTGACGTAGTACGAGAGAAAGGTATTTTTCTGAAATGATTGAAGGCTGCAGCAACAATCAGCGTGTCTGTTGTTTCAACAGTTAATAAGATTTAACAAACCCCCCTGTTCAAAATGCCCATTAGAGCTTACATCCAAACTAAATGCAATGAGTTGCTAAGTTTTATCAATGGACAAGGTTCAAGGCATTCAAAAACGCCATTAGTCTCCAATCCACAGATAACCATCCAACAGCCCCGAAAGCTCTCTGAGCTAACTCACCATTTGCACCTGTAAATGATAAAACTGTCCAAGAGATAATCTCCAGTTTGGAGCTCCTCCACAATGCAGCTTGGATGTACTACCCACTAGATTTCTGAAGTCAGTTCTGAGCACTCTGTATTACCTTCAACATCACACAGATAGTAAACCAGTCCCTTCATTCCTGTAATACATTCCCCAACAGGCCCTGAAAACTGCAGTCATCAGCCCCTGCTAAAAAAGAGCAGTCTCGATTGCTATTTACGTACTAACAACTATCGACCCAGTCTCAAATCTGCCATTTATGGGGAAAAGTCCTTGAAAAAGGTTGCTACCTACAGCTTACTGAGAGTTCTTAAATCAACAACTCATTGAAATGTTTCATCCCGGCATATAGACCCCACCACCGCACTGAGACTGCTCTCGTCAAGTTACAAACATAACGTCTAACACTGACGCAGGCAAAGTCTCAATCTTAAACTTGTTAGATCTAAGTGCTGCCTTTGACACCGTCGACCATGAGATCCTCTTACAGAGATTAGAGGACTGGGTTGAGTCGATGGCACCAGCCCTAGTTGGTTTAGGTCTTACTTGAGGACAGGAAGTACTTTGATGAGATTGGTAAATGTGTCTCAGATCATATGGCCCTGACCCAGTGGAGTCCCACATGGGTCGATCCTGGACCACTTCTGTTCAAAATCACTACATTCTGCCGTTTATGTCAGTTTTAATACGCAGAAACAAAGTTTCCTTTCATAAACTATGTCCAGACGACACTCAATCTATGACTCACTGACTGCAGAGAACATGGACCCATAGGACTCACTCCTTCACTGTATCCAACAGATCAGTGAGTGGATCACAACAACTTCCTTCAGCTAAACGCAGACAAAAACTGAAATGATTGTCTTTTGGTCCCCAGAAACAAAGAGAGAGCGTCATCTGTCACCTACAGTCCTCTCCCTACAAACTTCAAACATGTCAGAAATCTAGGTAATACTGGACTCAGACTTAAAATTTTAATTAGCCACATCAAATCTGTTAACATCAGCACTTTTTACCATCTAAAAAACATTGCAGATCAAAAACATAGTGTCTAAAGCAGAACTTGGAAGAGTCCTTATCCAGCATTTGTCTCCAGTAAGGTTAGACTACGCAATTGCCGCACAAAGTTCTTGTCCAAACAGGCTGTAAACCAGCTGCACGTACATTCAAATGCAGCAGCTCGAGTCCTGACTAGAACCCTGAAGTACACCAATCTTATCCGGTCCCAGGTCTCTGCACTGCTTCCTGTGGCCTCAGAGAATACGACTTTAAAACAGCTCTGCTTTGTACAAAGTCGCTCCATGGCTCGCACTGCAACAGATAACACGCCAAAATAAATAGTTGACATGTTTATCCATATGACCACCCGGACTCTGAGAGAGCACAGGACTGGACTCCAGTTAGTGCCCAGAGTCAGAACAAAACATGGGAGGCTAGCTTTTCAGATTCAAGCTGCGAAAATCTGAACAGTCTTCCTGGAATGTGAGACAGGCCTCCTCCGTCTGACAATGTTAAAAACCAGGTTAAAGACAGTTCTGTTTAGCTGGCATACACACTGAGGGATTTTATATTGTATCTATCTTTTTAATGTTCTGTGATTATTTATGGATTTAATGCTTTCTTGTTTTGATCAGACACTTTTGATTGCCTGTGTATGAATTGTGCTATATAAATAAACTGCTTGCCTGCCTGCCTCCTTGCCAAATGTATATTGGTGCAAGGCCATGGAGAACTTGTACACAACATGAGCTGATTTAAAACTATTCTCTGAGCCACAGGAAGCCAGTTGCAGAGACCTGAGGACCGGACAATATGGTCCAAACTTCCCTGGTTCCCTGTCATGGACTCTAGCTGCAGCATTTTGGATGTACTTGCAGCTGCTACAGGTCAGTTTGGACAGACCTGTAATCAGGCCATTGCCTATATTCCTAGCCTGCTGAGACAAAATCATGACAAGAATCTCCAGTCAGCTTTAGAACACTATATTCAACTTTGGCAAGTTCTTCAATGGTACAAAAGCTGTTGATAGTTATTTGAATTTATGAGCTATTGATATTTAGGTCCTGATCCGTAATACCCCAATTTCCTGACCTTGTCTGATGGAAGTAGGGAGAGAGCCTGAAGTTGACAATGAGCCCTCTCTGTTTTCAGGGGACCAAAGACAATGAATTCGGCTCCCTTGATCTGCATTTAGCTGAAGGAAAATTTTTTGCCATCCAGTCACAGAACTGATTGGATACAGTGAAGACAAATCCATGGTCCAAGTTCTCCTGCAGTCATTGAACATAGATCTGATGTCGTCGGCAATTTGTGGTAGGACAACTTTGTATTCTTTGTATTAACTGACATAACGCAGCATGTAGAGATTAAATAGGAGAGGTCCCAGGATCGACCCCTGTGGTACTCCACAGGTCAGGGCCCACATGATCCGAGACGCAGTCTCCAATCTTCCACAAAGTACTTCCTAATCCATCCAGTAAGAACCGTAAACCATCCTAGGGGCTGTGCCCTGATACCAACCCAGTCCTCCAGTCTCTGCAGAGGATCACATTGTCGACAGTGTCGAACGCCGGCACTAAGAAACTAACATGACCAAAACTGTGACTTACCTGCATCAGTGAGAAGTCGAATGTCGTATTGTTCTCCCCCCCCCCATTCACTAGAGCTCTCAGTGCTGTGTGAGGTCTAAACCCAGACTGGAACATAATCAAAAGAATATTCATTGTTACAAAATTCAGTGAAGGAGTTGGGAGGAACCACTTTTTCAAGAATTTTTCCAGAATGGCAGATTCGATAAGGGGCGATAATTTTGAATCCCGCAGATCCAGAATGCTCTTTTTTAGGAGAGGTCCATATACTGCTGTTTTTGGGCCATAGAATGTTCCAGACGACAGAACATGTTTAACTACTTTTGATGTCAGAGAAGTAACAAACGCTCAGGACGACTCAGAAATTTTAGAGGGCAAATATATCCAGGCTACATGTGGAGAGCTAAGACTCATGATTATCTTTTGACAGTATTCAGTATCCACAGTCAAATGAGATTAGAGCTCCAAAAGCTTCTTCTGGCTGTTGCATTGTTATACTGCTGTGAGGTGATAGTGTTTTTGATTCCTTGTACTTTGTCATCGAAAAACTTGCGAAACACATTCACTAGATTTAGAGGAAAATTCCTAGGGGCAACTATACAGGGGGGTTCGTTACATCCTACCAACTGTTGAAACATAACACAAAACAACGAAAAATTGTTAACTGCAACCTCCAATAATGTCAGAAATAATACATTTCTCTTGTTCAAACGTATAACCCGGTTAAATTCACACCCAACTCATACTTTAAAGATTTCATAATCCCCTGGAAATTGGAGGACATTCGCACTTCCGGACGGGTACCCACCAGGCACTCTTGCGTCTGTGCCCTGGACCGAGTCGCCTTAGTCCATGGGCCTTGTTTCCCTACAGTAAACTGTTTTAATAAACGTCACAGGAGCAATGGCGTCCAGAACAGTCAGAACACTGTGGAAGACAGAGTTAAAACAATTCATCAACGTAGACATGAGTTCTCAAATTTACATTCCCATGAACAGGTTCACGATGTTTTCATGAATGTGTCTCTCGCAACAATTGTAAATTCCGCTGGTGGTTTGCTAGCAAAACACATGTCAAAAAATCGCACCGAAATGATCTGACAAAAGCAACATCAACTACATTAACATTTGATACATTACCCCCTTTGTAATTAGCAGGACAAGAGTGTGCCCCCAGCGTGGGTGGGCCATTACGTGCTGAACTGAAACCAAAGGTCTCAAATTTCAGAAGCCAGCTCCATTGCATTCTGACATCAACAAATATCAACATGTTACATTAAAATCACTGTAATAACAAAAACTATCAAAATCTGTGCACGACGAATGAAATAGTTTCAGTAAAATGGTCAAATAAAATCGCAACATGACTGTGTGCCTGTACAGGACTAATGAAAAGAGTAGAAGATTGCTTTTGTTCATTTAAAAGAAATATACTCAACACGGATGAAAAATTTCCAAGGGCATTCGATGGGAGACAAGTGCTCTCTAAAAACTGCAGCGATGCTCCCCCCCTTTTGTTTTCGCTCGTATTTCGATTCGAATTTAAAATTGGGTTGTTGCTTCTATTAGAACCTGTCAATTTCCTGTATTTTGGGCGAGGGGGGGGGGGGGGGGGAACACAGCATTTCCTGTATTATGGGTCCAGCCATGTGTCAGCCAATTTTATTCTTATGGCTGAAACAATTGCTGGACCAAAATACAAGGAAATGCTAGACCACAAATACAGGAAATAGCGGTTCTAATAGAACAACACCACCCAATTAACATTCGAATCCGAAATAACGAAAACAAAAGGGTGGAGGCATAGCTGCAGTTTTTAGAGAGCACATTGTCTCCCATAAATGCCCCTTGGAAATTTTTCATCGTTTGAGTATCTTTCTTTTAAATGGAACAAAAGCAATCTTCTACTCTTTTTCATTGTCCTGTACAGGCCACCACAGTCATGTGGCGATTTTTATTGACCATTTTTACTGAACTACTTCATTCGTGTGCACAGATTTTGATAGTTTAGTTATTACAGTATTTAATGTACATGTTGATAATGTTGATGACAGAATGGCAAACGGAGCTGGCTCTGTATTTGAGTACTTTGGTTTCATTCAGCACTCAGTGGCCCCACCCACAGCAGGCACATAAAATCTCTTGACGCTGCTAAATTACAAGGGGGTATAATGTATCCAATGTTAATTAGTTGATGTTGCTTGTCGATCATTTCTGTGTATTTTTGACATGTGTTTTGCTATGCAATCCACCATCCGCTGAATTTACAATTGTTCGAAGAATACACATACAAGAAAACACCAGTGAACTGTTCATGGGAAGCTAAATTTTGAGAAAACTCCATGCTTCTACTGTTGATTATTGTATAACTCTGTCACCACCATGTTCTAGACTGTTTCTGGACGCCATTTGCTCATACGGTTAAAACCGTACCAGTAGGAAAAAGGCCCATGGATTTATAAAACAAGGCAACTCGGTCCAGTCAACAGGGCGGCATCAGAGCGGCATCAGGGCATCATCAGGGCATCATCAGGGCATCATCAGGGCATCATCAGGGCATCATCAGGGCATCATCAGGGCGGCATCAGGGCAGAAGCTCCTGATGAGACCATTGTTATGGAGGCGTGGCACTTGTGAGAAGAAGGACCGAGTCTAAACTCGACAGAGGACCAAGAATCCTGACATTCCTTCTGAGTTATGCAGTCGACATTTAATCAAAGCCGTAACTTGTCAGACTGATTCTCTGCAGCAGCAGGGTGAAAAAACAAATGACATTTAACAAAATAACTCAATATGTGGGAAAATATGATGATTAATGATTGTTAGAGTAATGAAAACAAGAAATGTATTGGTTATTACATAAGTTGAGTAATCTAAATGTTTTACTTCCACAAAACGCCCTTAACAGAAGATTAAACAGTATTATTAAAAGTATTATTCATAATTAAAACAAATAAGGACTTTTTTGTGTGAAATAATATTCAATTGTAATTACAAAAGGCAGAAACTACTCTGCTGCGGTAGTCCCAAGTGTTTCCAGCAAAAAACTGAATATTTATGGAAAGACTAAATATTTCTATGAACTCCTTTCAGTCGTAAAAATAACTTGTACATGAGTCTGGAGTTGAATGTGAAGAGGATTGGAGCCAAGATGTTTCAAACACACAACACAAATGTCCACAACCGAGGATAAGGCCCCGATGGAATCAGTCTGAGACAAAGTGAGACGTTAACACAGTTTTAACAAAGTCTGACTCTCTTTCTCTATGAAGAAGTGTGTTTCTGTTTAAAAGTCAGAGCAAAGACAGAATGCAAATGTGCAGTAAACCTCAGGGGGCCACACACAGCAGCATCAACAGCAGCTCTTCACCGCTGACAGCGTGTTCCGAGGATGTCATCGCCGCCGCCGCACGCTCCTGAGGGCCGTTATTACAGGCCAGCCTTTGGCAGCAGCCGGCTTTTAAGATGAATCACTTGTCAAGTTCTGCGCCTCAGAATATCACCTTTACTACGGCTTTGGACACTCCATTATGGAATCCACTGACACATGAGGGAACAAACACAGCATCACCGCGCTCAGAGGACCACAAACTTTAACCACTAAGTTACTAGTTATCTTTATTTATTTATTTATATACCGCCTTTTCACTGCAGATCAGAGTCTCAAAGCGGTTTACAATTGTTATTTTTTTGGGCAATTGTCTCTCACTCCACACAGAGATGGGAGCGGGGTCGCCAGTACAGGAGGCACATGCTAGAACTATTGGACATATTTTTAGTGGTAGGTGAAACCGGAGTACCCGGAGGAAACCTACGCAGACACGGGGAGAACATGCAAACTCCACTCAGAAAGGCCCTGGTCCGACCGGGATTCAAACTCAGGACCTTCTTGCTGAGAGGCGAGAGTGCTAACCACTCAGCCACCGTGCCGCCCACGGCCCAGTTATGTGAAAAATGGACTAATGTGCGGTGTCCTTCGGGATCAATAAAGTATCTATCTATTTATCTATCTATCTATACCTGTGCTTAAAACAATACACATTGTAAGATACAGAGATATGGATGTAGTGGAAATATCCTCATGCATATTTGTGTATAGTTTACAAAATAAAGTTTTTAATAACTGCAGCTTCAATTATCACATGTTTTGTCCAATTCAACAAAAGGTTGTGTCGTGTTGAATCATGAGGGATCTGGTGACACCGAGCCCAAATATATAAGATAAGATAAGAAAGGTCAATGTTATCGTTGTGCACATTACAGCAGAATAATGGGAGGAAATAAGAGCGCTCAGATTGCACACAGACAAGATCTATTATTTAAGATTATAGATAATAAATCAAATGAAAAAAACCTATGATTACACTTGGTTTAAGGGTAGTACACTTGTAGAGTACAACATTACACACTGTCAACGACCGTATAACTTTTACTAATAAAACAATACAGGTCTATTCAACCCAGGGACCGGAGACTGATATAAAATTCTTGAAATCTCAAAGTGACATCCTCTGATCTCTGAGAGGAGACGGCTCAGTTCAGCAGTTAAACAGGTCAAGGCACTGGCACAGAAAGATTCCATTTAAATAAAATAAAGAACAACTCATTCTTTCCAGTTTTAAAGACGAACTGTGGTTTTGTGGAACTGCTTTTGGAGCTCGGCATGTGAGAAACCCATGACTACCATCCAAAAATAAGTGCTCCTAAAATAATAGTAAGAGGAACTATATATGCCCGCCATAAAACCAGTTATTTGTAATATATTAAAAGAACCGCACTTTATTTCCCACAAGAAAATATTAAAATGTCAGGTTCAATAAAGTGCCCATTACGTCCACGTTGCTCTGTGGTCACGTCTTTATGAATCCAGCATTACTTTATGGATAGATATTCAGCATGGATCTATAATAATAACATAGATATTTAGAGGCGACGTGTGAAGCGGCGTTCACAGCAGTTTGGAACAATGGGAAAATACACACACTGTAAATATTAAGGCACAAACTCAGCACTGTGACCCGTTAAATTGACAGCTTCTACTTTACAGGCAGTGGTCCCGTAGCGTTGAGGCTAAACTTCTCTCAAATCAACAAGTTATGACTGAGTTTACCGGACTTCTTCTCCTCTGACCAGGGTCCGTGAAGTCGCTCCAGCCGCTTCTATGGTGCTCGTAGTCCCCGCTGTCCTCCGGGTTAAAAAGCACGCTGGCCCGTCAGAACGACTGCCTCCACAAGCCACGGTCCTGCCGCTGAGATGAACACATGTGCAGAGCAAAGTTTGGGACCGAGAAGGAAACTAAACTATGGCAGAGTTCTGGGAGAGCACTGACTCCTGCAGGCGCGACGCTGAACACGTCTCAAAACTCTGGAGAAAAAATAAAACATAAAAAGTGGGAATATTTGAGACTAAACCGAAGGAAATCATGAACGTGTGTTAACGTCACGAATTACGCAGTTATAAGAAAATAGCTTAGATATCCGCGGTGCTTTGTGGCTGAGCTGTGGCCGTGGGTGACGTCACGTGAACAGCACATGATGAAAGTGATTAGTCATTTAAGGCACCTGTTTTATTTGTATCATGTTTGAATTAATTATTAAAATAAACGTTTTGAAAAGTCATGTTCAAAATGTGAATCCTATTTTAACTCTGCGTCTTTGAGTGTCTAAAAAGGGTACGATGTATTCATAATGATTATAATAATAAGTGTTTTCAAATGTACATTAAATACCCTGTATCTTTTTCACTCTGTAACATGTGGAAGATTGTCTTTGGCACATCCTGAGTGATCTTGCCAAATGTAACGTGTACTTTTCTCCATTGTGAGATCAAGGCAAGTTTATTTGTATAGCACAGTTCATGCTCAAGGGATCTCAAAGAGCTAAAAAACAAGATGGAGACAATCACACAAGGCATTAAAATAGTAAATAATCACATGTGACTCTGGGACCAGCAGGAGGTCAGTCCCTGTGCTCCTCAGAGTCCCAGCAGGAGGCCAGTCCCTGTGCTCCTCAGAGTCCCAGCAGGAGTCCAGTCCCTGTGCTCCTCAGAGTCCCAGCAGGAGGCCAGTCCCTGTGCTCCTCAGAGTCCCAGCAGGAGGCCAGTCCCTGTGCTCCTCAGAGTCCCAGCAGGAGTCCAGTCCCTGTGCTCCTCAGAGTCCCAGCAGGAGGCCAGTCCCTGTGCTCCTCAGAGTCCCAGCAGGAGTCCAGTCCCTGTGCTCCTCAGAGTCCCAGCAGGAGGCCAGTCCCTATGCTCCTCAGAGTCCCAGCAGGAGGCCAGTCCCTGTGCTCCTCAGAGTCCCAGCAGGAGGCCAGTCCCTGTGCTCCTCAGAGTCCCAGCAGGAGTCCAGTCCCTGTGCTCCTCAGAGTCCCAGCAGGAGGCCAGTCCCTGTGCTCCTCAGAGTCCCAGCAGGAGGCCAGTCCCTGTGCTCCTCAGAGTCCCAGCAGGAGGCCAGTCCCTGTACACACATACGTTTTATATCAATGTAGATTCACCAGACAGCTGATTATCCTCAAACAGTTTTACAAAAATATCTCCTCATTAAGAGAATGTCAGTGTTGCATCACCAGTTACAGAACGGTAGAAATGAGGAGCACACAGCACAAGATAAATGAACCATAACTACATGTTAAAATTAAATCTTAAAACTTTAGCATAATAAAGAAGCTAGTATAAAACATATCAGGAAGCTAGTCTAAAAATTGGGGATTTTAACAACAAATTGTACAATGTGAGGCTGGCGTTGCAGGTGTTGCATTCTGGGTAAGGGCCGGATCACCATTGAGGGACATAGTTGCGATGCCAGTTTCGTGCTAATTACACAATACCTGTGGTTCAGAACCAATGATGAAGCTGTAAAGAAGACTCTGGAGGCGGGGAATGGGGTCTGCTCACCTCATCACTCGTGTGTTCTCTTTATGAGCAGCGTAAATCCTCCATCACAGCTGTGTCATTGTAATTTGCAATGAAAATGTTTTCTCCGGTGGCAATAAACTCGGTCTCGAAAAACAGCTAAAAAAAGTGATTAGAGTTTGTCGTTTCATAGTTGATGACCGGCAGAACTCAGAATCTTTCAAACAGACATTTCCCAGAGTCTCCGTAACACCAAGCAGGCCAAACTCAGGCCCGTGGGCTAAATTCGGCCAACAAGACCATTTTTAGTGGCCCCCCAAATGATTTTCAATTATCATTATCACTGTAACTTGCAGCATTGATTGAAACGGGCTACTATGGCATGTTATACTTCATTTTAAAGCATATCTCGGAGAAACAACCATTTATTTGAATCTGTTCTAAAATTGTAACTAAGTAGAAATGAAGTTTGGTCAGAGATACATTTTTTAGAGTTAACTATCAGTCAACTATATATCTTTAGAACACTGCAGAAGTTGCTGAAAGGATCAAAAGGTAAGTTTAAAGCTGCACTAACTGACTTTATTTTCGTATTCATTACGAAAATTCTATCCATGTCCGTGTAGGGCATTGGGATATACATCCTTTTGAAGAATAATTAGCGCAGATTTGTGCTGGCGTGACATTATATTTTAGATCGAGTTTTGATGAAACAAGGAAGAGAATGTGTTTCGGGTCGCAGATTGTGACCAATCACAGCGGACCACTGGCCCCCACTTTCGTGAGAAATCTACAGGTCCGTTAGCACAGACAGCTGAGTTAGCACAACAAGCGGCGGATCTAACCTGAAGCTTCGTGTCTTCATCACCGGTTACTGCTTACTTAGCGAGACAGCCATCCAAAAGAAAGTCTCGTTCCTCCGCGCTTCCCGGTTCTATCATTTTATGGTCACGCCATCCACGTGCAAATCCATATTCATGGTTTATCCATATTGGGAGACACTAGCTCCGTCCCAACAGTGGGTGTGTGTGGGGGGCGATAGCTTCGTGGGTGCGGGGAGGGGAGCAGAAAGAGAGAGGCCAGAGAGTCCGCGGCTTCAAAATCCCAAAGTCAATTAGTGCAGCTTTAAGTTTAAGTCTAATTTATTAAGGACAATGTGCAGTTATATTAAATTGATGGTCGCACCAGATTTATCCCCGTGTTACCTCCATCTGTCGTCTTTGACAATACAATCATTTAACAAACATTGAAATACAGCTCAATAAAAGGTTACCAACATAACAGTTTCAGATCACACTGTGCAGGAGATCATATTATTAACATTTAGCAGCAAATGGAGAACATGCAAATTACTGTTATAAGTACTGCAACGTTACAGCACAGTATTTAATATACTGATATACTTGATTTATAGAAATATATCAAAAAACGAGACAATTTTCAAATAAATCCACAATCAATCCAAAAATGGCATAATAAGATGAGAGATCTTTCATTGGTCCCACAGTTTGGAGATCTCGATGTTGAGGCGCACACACAGGACACAAGTAACACACAAATATACAATATAATTAATAGTTACTTAATGTAACTTAAGTTCTACGAATAGGTGCGTAGTCCCTTAGGACTTCGCTAGTGGGATATCACGTGACCCCCAGGTCACACGCCAGAGAGATCAAAATAATTTGCTCCAATCACCAGCCACCTTCCTCTATAAATGCCCCTGCACAAGGCCGCACCCCCTCTTGAACTCTGCCAAGCCGGGCTGGCCTGATGGGCTCGTAGCTAAGGGACTACGCACCTATTCGTAGAACTTAAGTTACATTAAGTAACTATTAATTCTACGTCATGGTGCTACGTCCCTTAGGACTTCGCTAGTGGGACACAACGCGGAGGCCGTAGGAAAATGTACTCCCAGCAGGCCAGCGAAGGGTGATTGGAGCTCCGCCCGAGTAAGACCCTCACAACGTGAGAGGACTCAGGGCAGAAGAACAAGCGTGTTACGGGGCCACTCCTACCAAGGATACCCCCACGTAACACAAGCCGTAGGTCATCCGTAGTCACAGGACGCCTCTCCCAAGAGCTCCTGACGTGGACTACCAGACCGACCACACACACAATGTACCGCACCTGTAGGATGCCTCTCCCAAGAGCTCCTGCACCAGGGCGGAAACTAGACCGAAGGCCCACCCCTCAGGGGAGGGACCCAACGGTCTAACTCAATCCGCTGCACTCAGCACGGAATGGGCCACCGACCGGTCCGACACATCCGAAAGATAAGACCGGACGAAAGAGGAGGACGACGCCCAAGAAGCCGCACGGCAAACGTCCTCGACCGACGCCCCCCTGAGAAGGGCCGTAGAGGCCGCCATCCCACGCGTGGAATGCGACCTGAAACCCACCGGGGGGGCCAGGCCCTGCGTCTGATACGCCCGTCGCACCGCCGCGGCGACCCAATGCGCCAGCCGCTGAGCCGACAGCGGGGCGCCCCTGTTCTTGGGGCCCAGACACACAAACAGCTGATCACCCGACCTGAATGACGACGTCATGGCCAGGTAATGCCTCAGCATTCTGATAGGACACAGAAGGTGCTGCCGCTCCTCCTCGGGGGAGGCATGCGGCGGCGGGTGGAAAGCCCTAATCCTGATCACTCTCGACCTAAAGGCCGACGTGATGACCTTGGGGAGAAAAGCCGGATTGGGCCACAACTCCACCATGCCGTCGTCCTCTCCAAGGACAGGCACGACGCATGGACGGAGAGCGCACACAAATCGCCCGCCCTCTTAGCAGACGCCAACGCCAGTAAGAGGGCCGTCTTAAAAGCGATACACTCGGGACTCGCCTCCGCCGCCGGTTCAAAAGGCGAACCCGACAGCCCCCTAAGGACCACCCTGAGGTCCCAAACCGGAGGCGTTCTCTGGAGCGGGGGCCTCCTCCTGCGCGCCCCCCGCAGAAAACGTTTAACCAACGGGTGAGAGCGGGCTGTGAACCCCCCGAACCCGTCGTGACCCGAAGTAATGGCTGCCGCAAACACCGCCAAGGTAGCGACAGCCCTCCCCTTGTCGAAAAGCTCCTGTAGGAATCCCAGGACCCCCTCCAGCGGGCAACACCTGGGATCCCAGGAACGGGAATCGCACCAGACACTGAATAGCCTCCACCTCGTGGCGTAGGCCCTCACGGTGGACGGCGCCCTCGCTCCCTGAATAGTCTCCACCACCGCAGGGGGAAGACCCAGATCTACGAGGCTCCGCCTCTCAACCTCCAAACCCAGAGCTTGCGGCCGATTATCGGACGTGAAAACAGGGCTCCTGCCCCCTGGACTAGAGCCCCCGGCTCGTCCGGGAGGGCCCAGGGCTCCATCACCGCCATGCCCCTCAGGAAGGGGAACCACCGGGCATGCGGACTGTCCGGAGCCACCAGAATCACCGATCTCCTCTCCTGTTCGATCCTCCGCAGCAGGACCGGCAGGAGACGCACCGGTGGGAAAGCGTACAACAGACCGCCTGGCCATGGGTAATGAGCCAGAGCGTCCACGCCTAAAGGCGGCTCGTCCGCGGCCCTTAAGGCGAACCAGGATGGGCACTGTGCGTTCTCTGCACTGGCGAAAAGGTCGACTACTGGACGGCCGAACCTCCGCCAGATCTCCGCAGCTACCCGTGGGGCCAGGCCCCACTCGTCCTGGAGTGGGCCCCCCCTGGACATTCTGTCGGCTCCCACGTTCCGGACCCCCGGGACGTGGCGCGCCTTGAGAGACAGGAGGTGAAGCGCCGCCCACAGCAGCGTCACCGTCGCCATGCGATGGAGAGCGGGGGACCTGGTGCCCCCCTGCCCGTTCAGATAGGAGACCACTGTGGTGTTGTCTGAGCGCACCATCACGTGTCTCCCCTGCAGCTGAGGGGCAAAGTGCAGCAGTACTCTGTGCACTGCCTCCATCTCCAGCAGGTTGATGTGACGGGCTGAGTCCGACCAGCAGCCTCCTACAGAGCTCTGGCCGAGGACCCCGCCCCATCCTTCGAGCGACGCGTCCGTGAACACCTCGACGTGAGACACAGCGCAGGCCAGAGTCACTCCGTCCCGCAATAGACCCGGAGTGAGCCAGAACCTGATGTCCGATGCCGCCCCTTGGGGAACCCAGATCAGCCTCCCCCCGTCCCGGGAGGGGTGAAGCCTGAGGCGCGAGAACCACCTCTGAAAATTTCTCATGTGGAGCAGGCCTAGCCGCACCACAGCATGAGCCGCTGCCATCATTCCCAGCAGGGACCTGAGGCGCCGAGCGGGGACTCTGGGGCCCGCCAGAACCTCCCGGGCCAGACGGGTAATACTCATCCGTCTGTCCACGGACAATGCAGCACGGAATATCACCGAGTCTAACTGCAGACCGAGGTAAATCATGCTTTGGGCTGGCTGCAGCGTGCTCTTCTCCCTGTTCACCACAAAGCCCAGACGCTGTATGTGGGACAGGACCCAGTGCGTGTGGCTCACGGCCACTTCCCTGGATGGGGCCAGTATTAACCAATCGTCTATATAGGTTAATATTCTTACCCCCGCACGTCTGATCGGCTCCAGAGCTGCTTCCACACATTTGGAAAAGGTGCGAGGCGCGAGTGCGTACCCGAAGGGGAGACGGCAGTACTCGTAATTCCTCTCTCCCACTGCGAAGCGCAGAAACCTCCTGTGTTCTGGCACTATGGGCACGTGGAAATAAGCATCTGTCAGGTCTATGGAAGTCATCCAGTCTCCTTCCCTGACACACTCGAGGAGCTGCCTTGTGGACAGCATCCGAAACTGCCGTTTGGAAATGCACTCGTTTAACACGCGCAGATCCAGAATGGGACGCACCCCGCCTGATTTCTTTGGCACTAAGAAGTAAGGGGAGTACAGCCCCCTGGTGGCGTCCTGCGGGTCTACCTCCACTGCTGCGCCTCGACTCAGCAGAGAGGAGACCTCCGCTTCTAGTGCCTCTGTCGATCCCCGTACTTGAGAGCGTACTGCCCGTACGCCTCGGAATGGTGGTGGCTTTCGGAAAAATTGCAGAGCGTAACCTCTGCGCAGAGTTTTCTCCAGCCAAATATCTGTCAGTAGGCCCTGCTCCCTCCAGATGCTGTAGAAATCTGTGAGGGGCGGAACGGGAGCTGGAACACGAGACGTCACGGCCCCGCCCTCTCCTGGTGTTCCTAGCAGGGAGGGGGGGTGGCTGAAAGGGCCGGGGGGGCCCCTGCGTCACACCGTGAGCGCCGAGGGCGGTCACGTGTTCTGCAGGCCCGACGTCATAAGTACGGGACTGCTCACCACACGTGACTCGGCTGCTGTGCCCCCCCCTGGCTCTTGCCTCATGGAGGGGGGGACGAGCCCCTGGATTGGGAAACCCCGTGTTAGCCTTGTAGCTCAGAGATGCTAACACGCGTTCGGCTGGAGCACACACATTATCACTTACCAGATCCCTCCGCCTGCCCTCTCTCCGGGAGGGCAAAACATGAACCAGTGAATCAGAGCCCGTGGCCCGCGTAGCGCGCTGCACGCCCTTCTCTGGGGGCTGCAGGCCTAGCGGAGCCACGTTATATGCTCGAGAAGTAACACAATCAGAATTCAAATCATTTGACATGTTACATACCCCCAAATGAGACTCAGACAGCGAGTACTGATGAAATGCCGGACGGCCTTTATTGAAAACATTTTTCCCACCCCGACCTCCTCTGCCATAGGGAGGTCGTCGTTGGGTGTGTTCAATCAAATCAATCAATCAAATTTTATTTATAAAGCGCTTTTCATACAAAAAGTGTAACACAAAGTGCTTTACAGTTTAGTTAAAAACAATCCAACATGCCCAGCCCTAAACCCTCCTCCCCACAGACCCCCCCAAAATCACATTTATAATTATATATACAATACACACACCCACACACACACACACACACACACACACACACACACACACATATACACAAGTGTAAAGTCATATCAGGTAAAATAGGTAAAACAATAAAAAGAAATGGGGCTGGGAGCAGATGTAACCGGCTGAAGAAGCGTCATCCAAGGAGCCATCTGCACCAGGAGCAGAGAGCCGGCTGCAGCCACAGGCAACGACACAGGACCCAGAGGAGAGAGGGGCCCCAGACCCCACCAGGCCCAGGACTCAGACCCCATAGGACCCAGAGGAGAGAGGAGGCCCCAGACCCCCACCGG
Source organism: Knipowitschia caucasica (assembly GCA_964034765.1). NCBI lineage: Eukaryota > Metazoa > Chordata > Actinopteri > Gobiiformes > Gobiidae > Knipowitschia > Knipowitschia caucasica. The sequence continues at coordinate 31,811,197 of OZ035842.1, forward strand.
ATCCAAGAGCCAGTCCCCCGAAGCCACAGCAGACCCCAGCTCTCAGTGCAGAGGGCTCCTCCAGAGGAAACACTGGGGACACTAAAACAATACAATAATACAATAGAGAGTAGAACAATAGAATGTGAAAATAAAAAGAAAAATGGCAGCTGCCTAATATAATAACAATAGTAAATGGGTAGATACAATAAATAATTAAAAATAGTAAATAATAAAAATAAATAAAAATATAATCCGTCTAAAAACATAAATAGATGTACTAAAAAGCAATAATAGATAATAAATACTAATCAAAAGCTGCTCTAAAAAGGTGCGTCTTGAGCCTACTCTTAAAAATATGAACGTTCTCTGCGGCCCTGAGCTCCTCCGGCAGACTGTTCCAGAGACGGGGGCCGTAGTGCTGGAAAGATGCCTCGCCGTGAGTGTGTGTCCTGACTTTGGGGATGGTTAGGAGTCTGCTGCCGGAGGAGCGCAGGGGCCGGGAAGGTTCATAGGATAAAAGCAAATCTGAAAGATAAGAAGGCCCAAGACCATTAAGACATTTAAAGACCATTAAAAGAACCTTAAAATCGATCCTGAAACACACGGGGAGCCAATGCAGCGATTTTAAAACCGGTGTAATGTGGTCCCGCCCCCTGGTCTTAGTCAGGACACGTGCGGCCGAGTTTTGAAGTAATTGTAAACCTGAAATGTTCTTTTTGGGAAGACCAGAGAGCAGGGCATTACAGTAGTCAATGCGACTGGTGATAAAAGCATCAGCGTCTCCGTGTTGGCCCGAGAGAGAATGGGGCGGACTCTGGCGATGTTCTTTAAATGATAAAAACCTATTTTTGTGATGTTCTTGATGTGAGGAATAAAAGTCAGCTCAGAGTCAAAGATTACGCCCAGGTTTTTCACTTGTGATGATGGATTAAAAGAGTGTGATTGGAGTTTCGGTAAAAGTTTCTCTCTCTGGGCCTCAGGACCGATGACTAAAACCTCAGTTTTGTCCTGGTTGAGCTGGAGAAAGTTTTCTGCCATCCAGGATTTCAGGTCTAAAATGCAGTTAAAAAGAGCATCCATTGGCCTGGTGTCGTCAGGAGACATGGAGATGTACAGCTGTGTATCATCAGAGACATGGAGATGTACAGCTGTGTATCATCTGCATAACTGCGGAAGTCAATTCCATGTCTCCTGACGACACCGCCAAGAGGGAGCATGTACAGGTTAAAAAGGACTGGACCTAAAATGGAACCCTGGGGCACACCACATGTGATTTTATGGACCTGAGAGGAGCAGGTATCCAAACTTACCATGAAGGATCTGTCTGTTAAATAAGAAGTGAACCATTTGTGGACAGCACCAGAGAGGCCGAGGTGTTTCAGGCGGGATAAAAGAATGGTGTGGTCTACTGTGTCGAAGGCAGCGCTAAGATCCAGTAGAACCAACACGGTCACCTTTTTAGAATCATAATTTAGTCTAAAATCATTTAAAATCTTTAAAAGAGCAGTCTCTGTGCTGTGGTTCACCCTAAATCCTGATTGAAATTTCTCTAAAATTTGCTGCTGATCTAAAAAGGCATTGAGCTGGGTAAAAACAAGTTTTTCTAAAATTTTGCTTAAAAATGGTAAGTTGGATACCGGTCTGTAGTTGTTAAAATCATTAAAATCCAAATTGCTCTTCTTCAGAAGGGGCCTCACCACAGCCGCTTTGAACAGCCGTGTTGGTCCCGCGAACCTCCCGTGTGCCTGTCTGGGCCCGGGGGTCTCGTCGCTGGGGAACGATGGACCACGGAGCGTGGATATGGTCCGGGGCGCCTGCCGGGCGAGCGCTCCCTGCCTCTGTCTCGGCTCCGCGCTGGTGGGCGGGCCTCGCGTCTCGCAGCTAGATGCTTGGCTAGGCTAGCAGAGTCCTTAGCTGCGGTGTCCAGCCTCGTTATCAGCGTCTGCATCTCCGGACCGAAGAGTGACGTTTGGGAGATGGGCAGGTCCAGCAGCTGCCTCTTCTCCGCCTCTCTGAGATTCACCGACCCCAGCCAGAGGTGTCTGGCCCCAACTTGTGCTGCTGCCATCGTGCGGCCGCCATCGACAGCTAGCGCTTGGCACATGCGCAAGATCGCCGCTGAAGTGGTCCTCGCCTGGGATAAGGTGTCTCCACTGAGTGCCTGGTCAGAGGAGAGAGACCTATCCAGGGCCCCGGTGATGAAAGCCATGTTGTTAGCCACCGCGACGACCTGAGCCGCATTGGCGTAACATCTGTCGTGCATCGCCAAAGACATCCTATCCCGCTCGGAGGGAAGGAGAGGTCTGGTGCTGGGCCACACGGATGTGGAGGGGTGCAGGGCCGCCCGAACCGAGTCCTCGATGTCCGGGACCCCGCCGGTCCAGGACCAGTCCTGCACGTTACAGTACATGCCATACCCCAAAGCGGGCCTCTTGGCCGCTAGGGGCTTTGGCCACTCCCGTGTCGCGTAATGGACGATCGGGTCCATACGCGGGCACAACGTGGGCTGGGCTCTCCTCCTCCCTCGAGTGGTGGCGTAACCAGAGGTGAAGTCCTCCACCCTCTGGTTCGGTTGCGGTGGCAGGGGGGCATCCATGATGGCCGCCGCCGTGGCGTAGAGCCCAGGCATGTGGTCCAGCGGGAAGCGGTCCGGCTCCGGGTTGGACACCACCTCGTCCAGCGTGAAGAGAGAGCCGACCTCCGACACCTCTCCGTCCTCGCAGTCACCCCACTCCGCGGGCACGGGTGGAAGGTCGAGGGGGGCCCAGTCAATCGCAGACCCCTCGTCCTGAGAGGGGTCCGGACAGGGCGCTGTAGCGGCGAAGAACGCGCGCCTGCGTTCACTCTCCTCCCTGGGGAGAGCGACACACGAGGCGCAGGTGGCGCTCAACGCCGCATGGCCCGAACCCAGGCACAGGAAGCAGCTGGAGTGCTGGTCCTTGCGCTGGAGCTTGACCCGACAAGTCGAGCAACGACGACGTCCGACGCCGGATGGCGAAGGGGAACTCGGACGAGCATCGGAAGACATCTTTCCTCAGGTAATTGAATGTAGATCTCAATCGGCGCCAGAGTGAAAGAGGGGGTGCGGCCTTGTGCAGGGGCATTTATAGAGGAAGGTGGCTGGTGATTGGAGCAAATTATTTTGATCTCTCTGGCGTGTGACCTGGGGGTCACGTGATATCCCACTAGCGAAGTCCTAAGGGACGTAGCACCATGACGTAGAACTATAGCTGTAAATGCTTCAATATCAATGTCATGTGTTTTTCTCATTTTGACGAACGATGAAGCAGCCTCAGTGTTTCCTTAGTCCAGACGGAAACCCTTCAAAGTCCATGAGAGGGGCCCGAGTCTGCGCTCTCAGCAGCAGAGAGTGGCTCTCAGGGGCCCGAGTCTGCGCTCTCAGCAGCAGAGAGTGGCTCTCAGGGGCCCGAGTCTGCGCTCTCAGCAGCAGAGAGTGGCTCTCAGGGGCCGTGTGCAGCTCAACAGGTCAATAGTCCATTAACCTCCTGAAGCAGAGTCCTGCAGTCACAGCTGCAGTCACAGGTGCAGCCACAGCTGCAGTCACAGGTGCGGTCACAGCTGCAGTCACAGCTGCAGTCACAGCTGCAGAGTCACAGGTGCAGTCACAGCTGCAGTCACAGGTGCAGTCACAGCTGCAGTCACAGCTGCAGAGTCACAGGTGCAGTCACAGCTGCAGTCACAGCTGCAGAGTCACAGGTGCAGTCACAGCTGCAGTCACAGGTGCAGTCACAGCTGCAGTCACAGCTGCAGAGTCACAGGTGCAGTCACAGCTGCAGTCACAGGTGCAGTCACAGCTGCAGTCACAGCTGCAGTCATAGGTGCAGTCACAGCTGCAGTCACAGCTGCAGTCACAGGTGCAGTCACAGCTGTACTCACAGGTGCAGAGTCACAGCTGTAGTCACAGCTGCAGTCACAGCTGCAGTCACAGGAGCAGTCACAGGTGCAGTCACAGGTGCAGTCACAGCTGTAGTCACACCTGCAGTCACAGCTGCAGAGTCACAGGTGCAGTCACAGCTGCAGTCACAGGTGCAGTCACAGCTGCAGTCACAGCTGCAGTCACAGGTGCAGTCACAGCTGCAGAGTCACAGCTGCAGTCACAGGTGCAGAGTCACAGCTGTAGTCACAGCTGCAGTCACAACTGCAGAGTCACAGCTGCAGAGTCACAGCTGTAGTCACAGCTGCAGTCACAGCTGCAGTCACAGGTGCAGTCACAGCTGCAGTCACAGGTGCAGAGTCACAGCTGTAGTCACAGCTGCAGTCACAGGTGCAGAGTCACAGCTGTAGTCACTGCTGCAGTCACAGCTGCAGTCACAGCTGTAGTCACAGCTGCAGTCACAGCTGCAGAGTCACAGGTGCAGAGTCACAGCTGCAGTCACAGCTGCAGTCACAGGTGCAGTCACAGCTGCAGTCACAGCTGCAGAGTCACAGGTGCAGTCACAGCTGCAGTCACAGCTGCAGTCACAGGTGCAGTCACAGCTGCAGTCACAGCTGCAGAGTCACAGGTGCAGTCACAGCTGCAGTCACAGGTGCAGTCACAGCTGCAGAGTCACAGTTACAGTCACAGGTGCAGAGTCACAGCTGTAGTCACAGCTGCAGTCACAGCTGCAGAGTCACAGCTGCAGAGTCACAGCTGTAGTCACAGCTGCAGTCACAGCTGCAGTCACAGGTGCAGTCACAGCTGCAGTCACAGCTGCAGTCACAGGTGCAGAGTCACAGCTGTAGTCACAGCTGCAGTCACAGGTGCAGAGTCACAGCTGTAGTCACTGCTGCAGTCACAGCTGCAGTCACAGCTGTAGTCACAGCTGCAGTCACAGCTGCAGAGTCACAGGTGCAGAGTCACAGCTGCAGTCACAGGTGCAGTCACAGCTGCAGTCACAGCTGCAGAGTCACAGGTGCAGTCACAGCTGTAGTCACAGCTGCAGTCACAGCTGCAGTCACAGCTGTAGTCACAGCTGCAGTCACAGCTGCAGTCACAGCTGCAGTCACAGGTGCAGTCACAGCTGCAGTCACAGCTGCAGTCACAGGTGCAGTCACAGCTGTAGTCACAGCTGTAGTCACAGCTGCAGTCACAGCTGTAGTCACAGCTGTAGTCACAGCTTCAGTCACAGCTGCAGTCACAGCTGCCCCTGGACCAGCGATGTGGAAACACCTTTGTCCAACGGTTTATCAAAAAGAGCATGTTTTATATATCACCAGTGTTTACGCCTATAGCCACAGCTCTCATACGCATGAGAGTAACATCCTTTATTTGTCCTACTGTGGGAAATTCCAGTGTTGCATCTCCAGTTACAGAACAGTTGGAATGAGGAGCACACAGCACAAGATAAAAGAAATAATGAAAATGAAATGTCTAGCTTTAGCATAATAAAGAAGCAAGTATAAAGTGTGTGTGTGTGTCTGTGTGTGTGTGTGCCTCTTTTTCTCTGTTAATGTGTGTGTGTGTCTGTATGTATCTGTGTGTGTGTCTCTCTCTCTGTCTGTGCATGTATGCGTGTGTCTCTGTGTGTGTGTGTCTCTGTGTGTGTGTGTCTCTGTGTTTGTCTGTCTCTGTGTGTGTGTGTGTCTCTGTGTGTGTGCATATTTAAACGTATTTGTGTCTGTTTTTATGTGGTTGTGTTTTACATCATTATCCCTAATACATAATAACATGAAACGAACCTCAGGCTACACACTGCATCTGGCCCGACCCGCCCCGTGGACCACAGCGATACCGTCTCAGACACAGAACCGCCCCGTGGACCACAGCGATACCGTCTCAGACACAGAACCGCCCCGTGGACCACAGCGATACCGTCTCAGGCACAGAACCGCCCCATGAACCACAGCGATACCGTCTCAGATACAGAACCGCCCCGTGGACCACAGCGATACCGTCTCAGGCACAGAACCGCCCCATGGACCACAGCGATACCGGCTCAGGCACAGAACCGCCCCATGGACCACAGCGATACCGTCTCAGGCACAGAACCGCCCCATGGACCACAGCGATACCGTCTCAGACACAGAACCGCCCCATGGACCACAGCGATACCGTCTCAGATACAGAACCGCCCCATGGACCACAGCGATACCGTCTCAGACACAGAACCGCCCCGTGGACCACAGCGATACCGTCTCAGACACAGAACCGCCCCGTGGACCACAGCGATACCGTCTCAGACACAGAACCGCCCCATGGACCACAGCGATACCGTCTCAGACACAGAACCGCCCCGTGGACCACAGCAATACCGTCTCAGGCACAGAACCGCCCCGTGGACCACAGCAATACCGTCTCAGACACAGAACCGCCCTGTGGACCACAGCGATACCGTCTCAGGCACAGAACCGCCCCGTGGACCACAGCGATACCGTCTCAGACACAGAACCGCCCCATGGACCACAGCGATACCGTCTCAGGCACAGAACCGCCCCATGGACCACAGCGATACCGTCTCAGGCACAGAACCGCCCCATGGACCACAGCGATACCGTCTCAGGCACAGAACCGCCCCATGGACCACAGCGATACCGTCTCAGACACAGAACCGCCCCATGGACCACAGCGATACCGTCTCAGGCACAGAACCGCCCCATGGACCACA